>CM055114.1:38426762-38819262 GCA_029204225.1 Diphasiastrum complanatum
CTTAATATTGAAGGTACAGTCCTAAAGAATAAACTCTAAAAGTATCAATTGTAAATAACTTTTGTAAACTAAATTGGTCGAATATAGCTAAACCATGTGTATCGCTATTTTTGCCCATGAAAAATGGTGTACAATCATAACAAATTCCACAGTGGTGTAAGAATTTTTGCATAATGCAAATGGAAACTATATGCAAAGTGAAGGTGTCAAGTTTTTTGCATATTTCTTATATGTTGAAAATAGATATATAAAAAAAAAGGCAATGTCGGTATTTTCACAAAATGAAAATGTAGTGGGTTTCTTTCCTAGCCTATCCTCAACCCAAGATCCAAGCAATCTAGCATCAAGGAGATGAAGCAGTTGTCACGCGTAGGTTTGTTCCCATGAGAGCGATAACATATCTCAGATTACAGCATGAATGGAAGATCCACATCTAACTCTAACATCCATTAACCCTAACCATCTAACACTACAATCACTAATACTACGATCCACAACGAAGATAGTTTACTTTTTCTCTCCCTTTCTCTCTCACAAAAAGAATAAGAAATAGCAATTCTTATAATAATCAGATCCAACAATTAGCAAATACAATAAAAGCATGAGAGACGGAGGAAAAGTGATAAAGAGCAAGGACATTCACAAATCCATTCCATAAGAGAACCAATCTGCTTGTACTGAAATGAAGATGTGAACATGAGGAGCAACTCGAGTTTGCCCCTATTTATAGTGGAGAGGAGGGCCTTGGCCTCAAAATTCTATTGGCCATTTCTACGTCCCTAATTGTTGAAACTTAAAAAAGAGTGAAAACCCATTCAATAATTGGAGGGGAACAAATTTGAATTTGAATTTGAATTTGAACTAATTTTGGTGGGAGTCCCAATTTATTCACTAACTTGACATTTAGGCCCCGCGACATTAAAAGTCTCGCAAAAAGGCCTAAAGTCCTTTTATTGACTTCCTAATTATCAAATAACTATGTGATCATCGGGTTGGGGACTTACACAAGCAGGGTGCCAAATCCCTCTCACTAATTGTTATCAGAGGATTATAAGAAATTGTAATGATTCTTAAGTGTGATGATTAATTCTCGATTTATTATTTAAGTAAGAATTCGAATCAATGTTTTTGAATCTCTCTACTCCGGTGTTATATTTGAGGACCTATGGATCTCACGGATATTCTCACAAGATAAGTTATCTTATTTATGGAGAATTTAATTAGTCTAGTGGATGCTATTCTACTACAGTTTATGATCTGTAGATGCTTGAGTACAGTTCTTCATCTGATTGGATCTCCAATTATCATAGGAGACATGATATTTGTACTTGAAAGCTTATGAATTATCTGTCAGGGTTGTGGATAATTTCAGACTGTAATTATAATTATTTTATTATTTCTTCAACTTTAATCTTTTAAGTAGGTTATTTCACCCTGTGTTTCATGTAAGTGTTTTACATGAAGGTAATGTTACTAACTTGTAATGAATGTAACCCAGATGAAAAATTTATCACTAAGGGGTACTTTTCAAACTAGAGTTGTACTTCAATGTAGAGATTATCATTTGGAAGATAGGATTATCTCTGAGTACCTGTTTGAAGTGAAAGTCTCACTAAGAATAATGATTTTCTAGGCTGATATTTAAAGTTTAAATTTAATTTGCAGATACAAATTATCCCAAAGAAATAAAGACTTTCCCAGCTTTTAACTCCTTATAGACTTTGATAATATGAAGTTATATTCTATTGGAATATGGCATGAGTTTATGAATTGAGAAAACATACATTGATTTTTGTAGAACTAAGAAAACCATATTTGATATTATGAACACTGACTCCTCATTGAAGGGTATCTGCAAGTACTCACAAATGTACCTAAAGAATAAAAAAGAAGAACAAGAAGCCCTTCTGGGTTTAAGGACTGACCTTTCATTTAAGAGTATGTGCAGGTACTCGAGAAAGTGCCCGAAGAGCAAGAATAAAAAAGCTTTCTAAGCTTATTGACAGTTATAAAGAAGGCTCACCCAAGTCTATAAAGATGGCTCAACCGAGTTTATAATGAAGGCTCAATCGAGTCTATAAAGAAGGCTCAACCGAGTCTATAAAGAAGGCTCAATCGAGTCTATAAAGAATTGAAGAAGAAATCGAAGGACTGATCATCCTTTGCGTCACATTCCACTATGATAGAGGATGGGCAACCTCGAGAAAACAAGCCAAGGAATTGATGAAAATTATGCAAGATAAGATGGGCATATAACTCTCTATCCTAGAACATTTTTCACTTGGGGTGTAAACCTAGCTTGAGAACAAAAATCAAGATGAAAGGCCAAATCTAAAAATATTAGGCCACCTACCTTCACCTAATCTAATCCACCTCACACACTACTAAGTGAGCCTTATTTCACTTGGACTAAGAGCTTTTATCAAAGACTACTCCTAAAACTCAGACACTTCTGCTAATCTGAAATTATTTTCAATCATTTTGAAGCGTGCCTATCTGAGGATAAAAATGGCACTTTGAATGGCCAGAAAAGAGGACGACCAGAAAGATGAATTCGGTGGAGACTTGAGCGCATTTCAAAAAGAGATGTTGAGCGCATTTTCAGAGGAGAACTGGGCGCACGTTCTGAAAAGACCTGAGCGCAAACTCCAGATAAGGCCTTAACGCATTTCCAGAAGGGAATCCATCGCACCTCTGTTTCAGAATTCCAGAATCTATAGTCATTTCTAGAAATGAATCCATCGCACCTCTGTTTCAGAATTCCAAAATGTATATTCATTTCCAGAAGAGACCTGAGCCATTTTGTAGCAGAGATCCGTGGCATTTCTGTTTCAAAAATCTAGAATCTATTCTAGAAAATTAAAGTACAAACTCTGTGGAAACTCCATCGCATTGAAGCTCAAATTCTAACTAACGCTGTCTGGTAGCCACTAGAAATTGTTGACCATCGCTGACTAAGAGTCACTTTAATCCATACTCAATCGATTGAGCAATTCCATCCACAAATGAACTTCAACAATGATGTATGCATAGAGTTTTATTCATACTCTTTATGAAGAAGATTACTCTACGATTGTATCTGTGAATTCCTTTCCTACTATAGCTCTAACACTGCCCTCGCTGGTGATCAACGTCTTTGGACAAGAATTCAAGAAGTTCTTCAAAATCCACAAGAAATACAGCTCGGACCAACATTTGAACAATGGCTTCCGGATCAGGTTCTAGCTCTAATATCATCTGGAAAGCACACGCAAGAATCTGCCTGGCATCCATCCACTCCTTTTTGGATCGATACAGGTTGGGTGATTTGAAAGTGGACCCCTCCATCATCCTCTTTGAAGTCAGTACTGAGTTTGTGAACTCTATACATTCAATTTCAGAGGAGGAATTCAAAGTTCATGTACGAGGCAATTCTTCACCATCTATGAAGATTTGTTTTGCACAGCCCTCGGACTACCATTGGATGGGAAGCTGGTTGTGATTTTCTAGATCCATCCTTTTAGATGATCCTAAACACAAAGGAATGGTCCCAACACCATTTATTTTACACTCTTGATCACTTGCACTAAAGCTAGAATTTTTAGCACCATTGAAAGAGAGTAGAGTAGAAAAAAGTCATGTTGGAGCTAGCCCCACTATCAATCCACCATGCTTCACTTGAATTGGATTTGGATGATAGTGATGAGATAAATGCCATCAAGGATGAATCTTCTTCATTCTCCTCCTCTTGATATGCAATATTACCTTGTTTGTTCTCTCGACATTCTTCTTTTTGAAGCATTCGGATGCAAAGTGCCCCTTCTTTCCACAAAAGAGCACTTAAGTTTGGTCGTCTTTTTTTCCTTTTTCTTTTGAGCTTGAAGATTGATCCTCCTCCTTGGCCTCCTTTGATTGATTCTTCTCAGCTCCTTCTTCTTCTTGCCTTTGAGTGAGAACTTTCCTTTCTCATTTCCATCTTGCAATGATAAGGAACTCATCCTAGTTTTTGCATGGAGCATCCTACACTCCTCGGCCACTAGCACACTATGGAGCTTATCAATTGATGGTAAAGTGTCTTGGATGGCAAACTTTGAACCAAATTTGATAATTCATCTCCTAGGCCATTAAGGATCACTTGAACTAGCTTTGAGAGACTTGATCCTAAGCACATACTCTTGTGCACTTAATTCACTATTATTTATCATGCTTTGCAAGATTTGATTCCTAAGAATTAGGAATCTAGAATTGTTATTGGATTCATAAATTGCTTCAATGAATCCCATGCATACTTGGCTGAAGTACAAGAGACTATCTCCTTCAAGAGTCATTACTAACATTCATTTTTATACACTGAAGTGTTAGTCTTGCACTTTTCTTGTATTTGACCAACTCTTGTCCTTCAAGAGGCTCATCCTCTTCATCTAGGACCATGTCAAAGAGATCTTGGAGCACTAATAGTGACTCCATTCTCACTTTCCATATGGAATAATTTGTAGAATTCAACCTCTCACTAGTTTCAAGAAAGAATGCTCCAATGGACCTCATCTTCCTAATGACTTGTACTAGATTACACTTCTCAGCCCTCCCTAGATTATTTTTCAAAATTTGCTCACTTGCAACTCACTTGAAGTTCATAAAGATTCAAGTAGCAAGATCCTCTTGATCTTGATTCAAATTTTTGTAGGTGTCGAAAAGTTTGCATTTTTTGGATTTTGTCGTGAAGGCTGAAATGACGATATCTACGTATATCTTTGATACTGTGCATTTTTCATATTTCTCGTCCATTGCAAAACTTTGTGTAAATCTACAAGCAGGTGAGCTGTCATAGAATTGTGAGTAAATCTACAATGTTATAGATTTTGCCTATGTAGAATCCAGTGTTTTTTTTTTGCAAAATTACATCTGCAACTGACTGAAAAAATAGAGAGTAGTAGAAAATAAAACTTGCAATTATGTAGATGGATCATAGGGTGAAGGGATATTAACTCCAATAGAAACAATTTGCTAGAGCTTGGTTTCAAAGGATCAACACCTGTTTCATCGAGCAATATTACAAACCAATCATTGTCGATTCTAATGTCTACTTCAAGTCAGTGCAACATTCTTTTATTATCATTGTTTTGTATATTAATGAGGAATTACTTTTTAGCGATAGTGTTGATCCAATAAAAGGCGCTTTTGGACTATAATTGTTAATTTATATAACTTTTCAACTTTGATCTTCAGTATTAGATGACAATTCACCCAGTGTTTTATGTAAACTGAATTTACATGAATGTGACATTACTAATTTGGAGAGAATCAAATCCAATTGAAAAATTTATTACTTAATGTACTTTTCAAACCTCACATTGTACTCCAGAGTAGAGATGAACAATTGAAAAATCGTTCTTTTTTAAGTACTTATTTGATATTTTAAGTCAGACTAAGGATAATGATTTTTTGGATAAGTGTTGAAAGTTTAAAAAATTATTCTACGAATTTCTTTCCTATTCTAAGGACAGAATGTTTTTAGGGGGAAATTGTTACGTCCATATCCGGTATAGAGAAATCAGAATAATCCTTGATGTGGATATTCGGTACTCTAGTACACGAGTTTATTAGTTATACTTCGTTATTCCAAATAGGCCATAATTAATAGCCTTGGGAAGACCACATGTGGAGCTATTGCATGGTTTAGGACGATTATTGGCATGATGTAGAGTACCAATAGTAATGACTTGCATGTATAGGAATGTAGTAGGATTGCATCGGCACCTGCACATGCAATGCAATATCCTATCCTATGGCATGGGAGTGATGCTATTTGAGATTGATCAGGAGCTTCTACATGGTTGGGTGCTTTGGCCCCATTGTTATTCATGTGTGTGTGCGTGTGTTTTGTAAGCAAGATCTTAGGGTGCTCCTCCTTATAATGGTGTTTGAATCTGATAGCATCATTTAACAATAACACAATAAGTATTCATCATGCATACAAGAAAAGAGGAGGATGAGTTCTCTCTCACCCCAGTTAGAAAAAATGGGATTTGAAGATTCTCATTGGTCCACGTTTGCCTTGGAACGTCATTGAAGGGCATTTGAAAATCATTTGAAGTGCATTGAAAATGGGTTTAAAATGACATGTGCATTTAGAACTTTCTAGAGAGAGAGCATGTGCCTTTAGAAATTCCGCGAAAGATGTTTCTAGAAAGAGAGAAGGTATAAAATGGAGAGAGGAGGGTGCAGTTTAGGATCTTGAGAGAGAGAGAGAGAGAGAGAGAGAGAGAGAGAGAGAGAGAGAGAGAGAGAGAGAGAGAGAGAGAGAGAGAGAGAGAGAGAGAGAGAGAGAGAGAGAGAGAGAGAGAGAGAGGCGTTCATTTTTTATTTGTTAGGGTTTTTTAGGGTTTGTTTTAGTGTTTTTTAGGTTTCACATGAAAAATAACAATAATGTGAGTTGAGAGAGAGAGAGAGAGAGAGAGAGAGAGAGAGAGAGAGAGAGAGAGAGAGAGAGAGAGAGAGAGAGAGAGAGAGAGAGAGAGAGAGAGAGAGAGAGAGAGAGAGAGAAATGTTATTGTACCATGTTCAAAAAAATATCACTCAATAGGGTTGGTTTAGTTGGTTAGTTTGACATCCAAAGTTTTTTTGGTCCTAAGTTTGAGTCTCCTCTTGGAAACCAAGAAGTATTTAAAACAAAAATGATGTCACTCATGGCCTCTGTTGTAAAGCTGACTTGGGTGCACCCAGCGTGCCCTGTAAGACTCAAAGGGGTGACACTCCCTAAGGTCCCAGAGCAAGTTAGAATGTCAAGGACTGAGCCTCCGACCTGTGGTGAGCCAGTCAAGTAGTCACAAAGTCATGAGCTAGCTCTGGAGCTCGAGTCATGGCCTAGTCAGGAAAGCAGGTTGATTCGGCCGCCGGGACGGCTCCCGGGACCCATGTCCGGGAGCCAGACTGATTCTGCCAGGCTTGCCAGGCTTAATCAGCAAAATAAAAACTAAGTCCTAAAAAGCGTGCTTTACCAGAAAGCACTATGTTTCAAACCAGAGGGGGTGCGCCGAATCACAGCAGAACTATAAGGGGAGTCCGGCAGACAGAAACTTGGGCAGCTCAACCAGCGCCAGGAATCCAGTCGCCAGGTCTCAGCTCCCTCTACCAGCACGAGCCAGGCACAATGCCCAGCACGTGTTGGTGGCCCCGAGACCGGTCAGTCTATGTATGAATGTATCCTCTTCCAAATCTAATAAAGTTGATCCTTGGGGATGATTACCATTTCGGTTTCGCCTCCGGGACTGGTCCAAGTGGAAGGACCCTTACTACAACCTTTTTGCGTCGCTGGCGCCTAAGGGTCCCTGTCATCGACATGGGGCTTGCCGCTATGCCAATTGGTCAGTTTGGCGACCACTATGCCTTGGGTTTCATGTGTGGCTTGTCTTTGCCTTTGGTTACCTTTTGGGGACGGATTCTGAGTTGGCTTTCGGGTTGGTTGGGATTCCAGTTTTCTTAAGTCTGAATGGTTAAGCTTGTTACGATTCTGAGTTGGCTTTTACGTAAGTGCATGATGGATGAATGTTAGACTTAAGCGCGTGTTGGGGAAACCGCTCAAGTCCCAGCGCCCTTTGAGGCGCCGGCGCAACAGCCTCTAAGAGCCAGGGTTAACAAGGTGATAAAAGATATTGAGAGGCCATGCACATTAGAAAATGAAAAAAAATACTATTACTATTTAGAAAGATAAAATACAATTAGACAAAGAGAGAAAGAAAACAAACACATTTCCTAACTCAAACTCATCTAAAGACACATCATTGTGAATGGTCACTACAACATACAACAATAAACCATTGTTTGAGAAAGCCGACAAAGTATAGGAATGGAATTGACATCTTTTTTCAAAAATCAACATTAGGAAAATTACAACCCTTTTATGATCGTTAGTCCTTAAAAAATCGAAAAACTTTAAATTTTTAAAAGATAACTTACAAAAGGTTTCTCGAACACTTAATGAGAATAAGGTGGTTTCATACTACATTGCTTGACAAGTCCCATATTAGAAATGAAGTTTTTCCATTGGTTTAGGGAAGTAAAATGGGTCTCCCCCCCCTTTTAGACTCACCTCGAGTTGTTGCCATGTGACACTTGCCACGTAGAGGCTACTGAAGCACATCTTTTGGGCCTCGGGACATTGCCTAGCACTTGAGTTGCCAGGGGCAAATTAACAAAAATGAACCAATGACATGGTAAGGATTCAAATAGGACAATCAAGTTGCAGCACTTCATTTAGTACTTGCCAGCCAAGCTTAAAAGAGGGATGGCGGTCAACTCATTTTGCCAACTATAAAAAAAGTGAAAATTGATGTATCCTAGTTCAAATTATGAAACATGTTAGATTGCATCAATCTATGTTAGGTTTATCATTAATCACACACACATGTAGCACATTTCTCTTTCACGTGTTCTATTTGCCATGACTTGTAGAATCATGTTTGTTATCCTTGCTATCAATAGCACATACACCGCCCTAAACCTCTATTACCAAAGGACTAAAGTACCTTGCAAAAGAGGTGGGCCACCCGATTAATTACTCCACTTTCCAGATAGACTGGTGACCTTACGTATCCCATTCATTTGGGACTCTCTCTCTCTCTCTCTCTCTCTCTCTCTCTCTCTCTCTGCGTGCAAACTTTATAGTATCTACTGCATTGCGAACTCCCTCCCTCTCTCCCTCCCTCGCTAATTCATTGCTTCATTCATCATTCATTCATTCATTCCTTCCTTAATCAATCATGCAGAAAGCAAAAGCTGGTGCAACCCACAATTGCAAAGGGTGATTTTCTTTGCCACCCACAATACGCACATGCGGGCGGATCATCTGTGCGCTTCGTCTATATTCCTGGCACCTTTCTCTCTCTAAAACTTGTTGTGACAAATCTTTCACAAGTGAGTAGAAACTGGACTTTGATGTTTTGTTGCTCTTCTGCCCAATTCGCCGGTTTCCAAGACGGATTCTCTTTTCTATTTCACATCCCCCTTGGGCGTTCACCCCTCCTCATTCCTTGTGACTGCTCTGTGCTGCCTTATTTTGATCCTTGTTCTCATCCTCTCTCTGCTCGTTCTGATGCCCACCTCCACCTCCCGGGGGTTGAGGTCCCGGCGCAGTAGCATGGGAGGGGGCGGCGATATAGTGGGTCCTCGTATCTATAGCTGCTGTAACTGCCGTTGCCATATTGCAGACCATGATGATGTCATTTCCAAGGCCTTCCAGGTACATTTTTCGCGAATTTGCACTAAACTATATCTCATTTTCTTGTAGTTTTTGTGTTTGTTTGATATCTTTCAGTACATTTTTGATCTGTTTTGAGCAAACAGGCTACCTCAGTGTCAAATCATAATCATCCAAGCATTTATACACTATAGGTTATATTCAATCCTTCCGTACATAATTGATGTATCCTAGTTCAAGTTTAACAGGTTCGATTGCGTGCTATACTACGTTTATCATTAATCACATGTAGCGCAGTTCTCTTTCACGTGTTGAATTTCCCATGACTTTTCGAATCATGTTTGTTATCCTTGCTATTGCACATATACCCTACTAATTTCTTGCAGCAGATTTTCATATAGAGGCTTTTTGATGCATTGAAGATATAGTTTAGTCATTAGCTCATGCTTCTGGTTATATTAGATTTTTACATGCTTTATAGTGTAGCTCTCTTAAGAGCCCCCAGAATGACGGGTTTTGGTACATGTAGGTAGACCGTATGGAGCTACACAAATTCTGTTACTATGACCCTTCTCACCCTTTCCTTTCCATAGTTCCTAATCATCATATATTTTGCTCCATTTCTCAGAAGCACCGAATGTTGACGACTTTTTTCTACTTTTTGTTCATTAACTTGGTCATCGTGTCTTCTTTTGGACAATCATGTTGTTCTATATTCATCCCAAGTGAGAAATCTCTCATTCATCCCAGGTGCTTTTGAATGTTGATAAGGACAGGAAGGTTACAACAACACCAATGTTTCATGGACGGATTCAAATCGGCGGTTCGAATTGACCGATTAGAATCGGCTGGACAGGTTTGAATCAGCCGATTCATACACCTGAGATTTTTTTTTTGCCTATTTATGCCAAAAACAAGTTAACAAACTCACATTTTGATGTTGTGACAGATTCTAGCTCGTTTTGGTGAACACACTCGAGTTCCTCTCACATGCAACTGTTGTGCAATCCTGTGAGAGAACTCGAATTGCTAGAGTCTGCAATCCGGGAACATCAGTCCCATACTTGTCGCACCATGCGATGGGCCGCAGCATGCCTAGTGGTAAGAATTTAGAAATTTGACACGTAGAGTCTGAGTCAAGAGTCAAAACTTTTAACTGAGTGGTGAGGACTCAACTTCAAATTTAACAAAGTCCAAACTTTACAAATGAGTTTTAATAGGTTAAGGTAGGCTATTGCAATTTACAAGTCACTATTTACCTGGTCTCAATCGTGCTGATGGAGAGCCGAACTCAAGAGTCTCACGTCTAAACACCATCAAGTCCATCAATGCATCCTGGTCAGCAAGATTAGGATAGACTGCTTGAATGTAGGTGTTCCACCCATTCCTAAGCTCCCTATCTCGATACTAGGCTGGACTCCTCCACAACGGGTGAAGGATATGGGCCACTGCATGTAGAGGATGAGGGAACCAATCCCATCTTGATTGCCATCGATCCCATATCTCTTCCAACCTGTACATTTAACATAGGCAATCTGTCAATGACATTTTGCATTTATGATTTCAGAAATTCAAAATTTCAATGAGCACTTGCCAGCATCCACTCCACATTGATAATTGAGTGTACACACAAGTCAACTTACTACACAAGGATTAAATTTTAGTGACAAGTCAAAATCGTTTAGTATATACCTATCAGCACGGATGGCAGTGGATGTACGGAGCTGATCACCAATCCTATCCATAAACTCATATAGAAGGCCCAAGGTGCAGCCCTCTGAATCTGTAAGGCACAGGACACTATAGATCAAATGCAGCCCCATGACGATAGCTCGTGCCTGAGCCCAGAAAGATGTACCTAGCATGATACACTCGAATCTCCTCGACCTGGGCTCTCGTGATGATACCCAGTCCGCGTCCAGTGATTTGAGACGACCATCTACCTCAAGCTTCCATGCACTTTCAACAAGCGCTCCAAGACAATAAACATGTAGGCAAACTGTAATAGATCCTAACACCACAGTAGGGCAAACACTAACTGATCCACCCAACCTTGCCTACTCCCTGATATAGAGTAAGCCCCTCCTAGCCCAATGTGAGGACTGGTGGCATGCATACTGCCAAGTGTCGGCCACGTGGCACTGATGTGGCCGACTGCATGTCGGGACCCAACTGGGGGCCCTGTCCTGCTGACAGGGTCCCTAGACTGTGTTAGGCTCGCCATGGCTATGGACCGTGCTGGGGCACACTACTCACATTGTCTTGCCCTGTTGATCGTGTACGTTGGACACGACCTTGACTGTGGTATCTGACCTTCTGTGTTCTCTAGGGTTCGGCACTGGTCAAGAGCTCGTAACACTCCCTCCGCCTTAAGAACCGTCTTGGTCCTCTAAGACAAAGTCTGGAAAAATCTTGCGAAGGACGCTGCCTCTTTCCCAAGTGGCATTCTCAACAGGCTGATCATTCCACTTGACCAGGTATTCTCGGTATAGAGTATGACGAGTCTGCGTCTCTCTACTATCAAGAGTCTCCTCTGGCTCATGTGGAGGTTGCTGAGAATCCAATGGGAGATCTAGAACACTATCCCCTACCAGATTTTCGGATCTGGAAAAGGCTTTTCGTAACTGACTTACATGAAAGACTGAAAAAACCTTACTACTGTGTGGGAGTTCTAGTTCATAGGGGACCTCGCCTAGTCTCCGACTGATGGTAAAGGGATCACAATACCAAGGAGACAACTTAGCACACAATCCTGATTTGAGGGTTTTAGAGTCAACTGGGACTCTCAAGTAGACTTTCTCACCAGCGGAGAACTGTACATCCCGTCTGTGTGGAGCTGCTTCAACTTTTTCTTGTTTAAACCCTATAGCTGTGGGTGAGCGTGGCTGAAAACCGTACATCAACATAAATGGGTTGTATCCCGTAGTGGAATGTTTGGTGCTGTTATAAGCAAACTCTAATATCGAGAGATATTCCTCCCAATTAGTCTGCTTCTTGCTGACGTATGCACGAAGCATATCCTCCAACACCTGATTTACCCTCTCTTACAAGTCACAATAGAAATTACATTACTAACTACAAATCATGATTCATGATCATTTCACATTGATGCAACATGCATCGTGCATGTGATGTATAAATCATGATTTGGGACTTGAGAGTGGACGCAAGTTTCAAGTTACAAATTATAACAGTCAAGTTATTATACCTGCACAACATTGGTTGGCCCCACATCCTCCTCAATGACTCTCTGAATGTGGCCAAACATATACTCTCCGGTGACAGATGTGCCTGCATCGGAGGCATCAATGGCTCTCAAAAAGATAATGCCCATACAAGAAGACATTCAGAATGTGGCGCTTCCTTGTATCACTCCAGCCATCTGAAATGATGCTGCATCCAAACCTGCATATTAGATTCCCGTTTGAAAGTGTTAACTACTAGTTGAAACTTAGAACGTAGAACTTCAAGAATGAACTTTCAACTTACTACTTAGAAGTCTAGAACATTCAACACAGCTATAGATGAATCATGGTGAACAGTTACTATTCAGTTAGATCGCAATTCACGGAGCATAAGTATATAATACATACTGGACCCACGATCTCTTGATGGGGTCCAAGTCCCTCTCGACAGTGTCTCGCTCTGCAACAAGCTCTCTCGTCCTGAGCTGCTCCATGCTCGGCCCCTCCCACTCAGAACCCATGCTGGATACGGCTCTCATCATGTCCCTCCATGCAGGGGTGCTATAGAGAGTCCAAAGCATCAAAAGGTAAGTACAAACCAATTGCATAATCCATTGAGTCGAGAGTCAATTGTGTAACTTGTAACTTGTCAATGTGTCATGATTCATATATTTCAAATTTAGAGACATCTAAGGATGACGAACCAAAATTTAAAGAGTAGAGACATATACATGATACATGGCACTATATAGTACAATTAAACAAAAATGATCAAATATTAAGAAAGATTCAGGAGTCAACTTTCAATAATGTAGTATGTACCTGGCCAAGTGAAAGGGGAGGTCACATAGGTAGAAACACCTCCAAATTGCAACTCGAGCTTGGTTCTTATTCTTGGCCTCATAGCGACCCACATAATAATTTCTGCCCCCAAGCCGTCTGGACCTAACAAGACGGTCACGAGCCCTTGTCGATGGCACAGGGGCTCTATGTAGCTCTGAAGATCCACCGATGTCAGCAGGTGGACCACGCTGCACATCACTGGCACCTCTACCCTCGGCCTCTCCCTGAGAAGAGATGGGTGTGCGAACTGCAGTAGGTACAACCCGTGACGTGAAAGGCTCTCCATCACCTTGTGTCAATGTATAAGTTGTAACATGTCAAATTCTTTGTTTAGTGTTCATTTGGCAAAATCGAATTTTGAAGTCGAGACTCGAAACTTCATACAATAAAATTTTGGACATTTCAACTGGCATCTTTCAAGTCTCAAATTTTAACAACATTCAAAATTAGTAGTTAACTAGAAAATTACACACATTCACATTGCGCAAGTTGAAACTTGGAATGGCTTGTCACTTAGGACTAAGCTTAAACTTCAGGCTTCAGTGGAACCTATCGAAGGACCAGCCTCATGCTCCTCCGCTCGAGCTCATTCACCTGTATCTGCCAATGATGCTGGTGCTTGGCTATATCGTATCCATGTTGATGGTCTAAATGCGCCCTAATCCGAGCAGGCCCACCTGTGAAGAAGATGTGGCAGTATCTACAAGTCCACCTCTTCGTGCCGGAGGTACCGTAAGCAGCATCAATGGTGACATGCCCCCTTGTGAATAGGATGTATGACACTGGTGCACCAGGAAATGGAGAAGCCTTGAGAGACTGCATGATTAAAGAGGTCAGCCAAGATGGGGGAGAGTATTTCATTTTCATGGATAAAAGGTTCTGCTTCTAGGTCATCAATATCTCTGGAACGACGAGTATTGAGATTCTCAATGGATTCGGTGATCATGTTGGGGGTGAAAAGGCTAAAGATGAAGGCCGGGGTGAGATGACGGATGGGAGAAGTAGTGGGGATGGTATATAAAGATTTGGCATATTCCGTCCAAATGTGTAAGTCGGTTAATTTAGGAGGTGGTGCACGAGGAATGAAATCCCGCCAGAAAGCCCCTGAGGAAGAACTAAAAAGAGAATTAATAAGTCTTCTCCCTTCGTTGATCTCATAGGTCATCTTCTTACTAGGGAATTCCACCCACAGTGAGTTAGGAATGCACCAATGGAAGGGTGAGAGAGGATCAACTTCTGGGGTGCCCAGTTAAGGATAATGAGACCCTTGTTTTTTTTTCCAAAAGAAAAAAAACAGATTTACAAAATTTTGAAGAACAAAAAAAAACCATTTAAATCGGTTCAAAGGAATTCAAATCGAGATTCGATGTGACAATGGATTTGCCAGAATGGGTGAATCTATCTCAAACTTGTTTGACAAGATGGGTTTTAATAAAGAAGACATCAAAGAACCCTTTTGGTTGGGAAAAGAAATCAGCAACAAAGATAAGGTCGCCTTGGTCATGTCTAAAGATCCGTTTTGTCCTTTTTGACTTGCTAGGCGTATAGTTAAAAACCATCTCATTTTTTGAACAGAAAACGGACAGAAAAGGACAGAAAAGGGACAGAAAACGGATCCAAATCAGCCTAGCGAGTCAAAAAAGACAGAAAACGGATCCAAATCAGCCTAGCAAGTCAAAAAAGACAGAAAACGGATCTTTAGTCAAAAAACGGATCCAAGTCAAAAACCATCTCGTCGTCCAAATCAGCCCTGGTATGATGAAGAATGTCGTCAACTTCATAACCAACTTAAATATGCCTATGTTTATTCATCCTCAAATGCCCGGGCTATAAACTATATCTGTATGGGAGTGCCAACGGTTGCTTTCGCTCAGTCTGCAAATCAAAGAATAAACTGCAAGCTCTTAGTCAACCAGCTGAAGGTGGGGGGTGGAGCTTCACAAACGAGCAGATGACTTGGTAGAACGGGGTGAAGTTGAGAGAGTTACACAGATTAAGTTCCATCCTAGAGCTTCTTACCTGATCCACCCAAGTTGAAGTTTAATCTTTATGTTTGGATACTTCTAATTGGAGCTGATCAAGTTTGTTCTGAATGTCTTTGCTGTCTCTGCTGTCCTTATCGATTGAAGTTTCACTTTCTAAATTGTTAATTTATACTTCAATAGCAAGTCCTATGAAATTTTCAAATTTTGAACTAACCAATTAAAGCTGATGCAATGCAATTGGATCTCTTTGCTGTCCCTTTTGGCTACACTTGCACTTTCCGGCTTATTGAGATGCTTATCGAATTTCATTTCTTCCAACTTCTCACGCTGTCAACCATATCCAATTAAACATTGAAGCTATTTCTCAGTCCCATTTTCAACTTTGAGATCTTTAGTATCTTTAAGTGTGCCCATTTTGATTCTAGAGTTTTCTTTGTCAGCAAATAGAGATCAGAATTTTCCATCAAGTCTGTCCCTTCATCCAAATCAAACCCGAAACATTCCCATCATCCATCCATGTTGAATGTAATTTGGCTACCTAAACTCACATCTGGTGCCATTTCATATTTCCAAGTCACTTCTTGATTTTGAATCAAGCTGGCCATTTGCATTATAGTATGATGCATCCGACTAGGCTCGCATCCATCATCAAGATTTGATACAGTATCTATCTTAATAACATTTACATAGACATCCACCCTTATTGGACATCATCATGTTTAATGCCTCCCAAGATCCCTTGAAGAAGATGATGGAAAACCGAGTTATGGATCAAACTAAACATATAGGTCTAATAGGATGTTGAAAGTTCATGCCTCCCAAGATCCCTTGAAGAAGATGATGGAAAACCGAGTTATGGATCAAACTAAACATATAGGTCTAATAGGATGTTGAAAGTTCATGAATTCCTAAGGTGGAGTGGACAAATCAATTTAGCACTCACACACTCACAAGAAACAAGAGCACCAACACAATGAATTGGAGAGCCACCACAAAGATGGTGGTTAATTAGTAAACATCCATTATATGCACTTGTATGTACAATGAAATCCACTAAGAATAGGTCATCTAAGAATAGCTATCATCTACCCATGATAGGCTAATTCTATGCATGACTATGCTTTTTGCTTGCTTTTTCATGTATGTACACTTGTCACTCTTCTCATGTGTTAAATGAATCCATTTTAGGTCCTTTATGTCTGAATCTCAACACTAACCCTCGCATAGTCGTCTGTAAGCAAATTTCACTAGGAAAAAGCTTCAACAGGACTGGCGAGGGTATATTCTACAAAAATTTGATCTATGCGATAGGGTTTCTTGCATGCCACTTCTCCTGGTACTCTCGTAAGGTACGTACGGACTTAGTTGAACTGGTTCCCTTGGATGTTCATTTGAAAGATATTGATAACACTTCACATTCCTGTTAGGACTAACATAGCGACCACTCTTGAACAATGATACAAATAGAATGTCATCCATGAACCAAGCAAAATTTGCGAGTACTAGATAAACACCAACAGAAAGATATAAAGTATGAAATACTTCCTCACACAAAGTATTTGCCACCTCCTGCTCAAATACCTTCTCACACAAAGTACTTGATGCTTACCTTCTCCATGGAATCTCCTACCTCAAATACGTTCTCACACAAAGTATCTTCTACTTCCTCCTCAAATACCTTCTCACACAAAGTACTTGAATTACCTTCTCCATGCAATCTCCTGCGTCAATACAAGTTTCCTCTTAGAAAGCACCCTCAACATGACAACTATTTTATCACTGTGTATGTCAAGCTCATCAGGAATGTGTTCTGCATTATGCAACCCACACCTTGCTGATGAAGGAAATCTGCTTCACTCAAGACTTCTTTATAGATTGAGGCTGATCAATAACCAGTTGATTCAACAAATGAATCCTATTGTTCTTATGAGGCTAAACAACAACCTTTGAATTTAATTTTTGGAGGCTAATCTACAACTCGAGCTTCCAAACCTTACTGCAAACAATAGAATCTACCACTGACAGATCATAAGGTTGGATAGGAACTTGAAAAAAAAATATTCATACATAGAACTTTTTCTCAACTCAAACTAGACCTTGCTAGTAGAACTGATCTTGAAAATGTTAATGATTTTGACTATGACTTAGATGGTATCAAGGAATTTACTTGACAATCACAACAAAGAATCACTTTGATTTAGTTCTTTGCTTGCACTCTTGGTACTTTACATAATCGATGCTGTACCCTCGTGAAGAGTTTTGTAACTTTAACATTTTGAAGTAGCTTGATATGGTCAACCCTAGTAGTACTTGTATCATTCACTTGAGTATGCTTCAGATTTCTCATAGAAATCTCCAACCAACCTTAGCCAATACGATGTGTTCATGCATGTAGCCCTAACTAGGTTTACCTTGGTGTTTAGGTCTTCTTAGAAATATTCATCAATAACCTCAGACAACAACATGCACATCTGCATGCAACCCCAACTAGGTTTATTTGACATTTTGGTACAGTGATAACAATCTCCTCTTTTTCGTTGTCCATTAAATATTTCTTACCATAAGAATATTCACGAAGTTTTGATAAACTTGAGGAAGTCCATTGAGTGTGATGCTCACCATATCCACATGTTCAATGATGTTGTCACTCGATAGGAGTCGATGATGGATTTCTTCGCTTTTGTTAAGTAGGCCGTTATAGTTTCACGTTTTATTGTCTTCATGGTGTGAAATTTTTGCTTCAAGAATAAAAGCGCGGTTGAATAAGTAGCTTTGAACATGCTTTGAAGTGTTTCCCTTGCTCGAGTCAGTGAAATTGCAGCACTTATATGTGATTGTACTGACATATCAGTTAGGCACAATGAGGCTCGAAGATGATAAGGATGGATAGCATTGCCCATAAATTGCTCACTTCAAGTTTCCGAACTTGGAAAATCTTATAGTCAAGTTAAATACTGTGCATGAATGCATGACATGTTTTGATTAATTAATCAATTGTAACAGCTGTTAATTGAAAGAGAGGACACTTCCAAGTATGCCTATCTATCACTAACAAATTCAAATGGTTTGTTCCTTTTTGATAGGTTTAGGCAATTGTTTGTCTCATCAATGGTGCCATGTAAAGCTTTATAGTCCCCTACTTATGTTTCAAAAGTAGGATGTTTAGGGTGTCCAATATTGTGTAAGTTTTTTGGTTTATGAGATTTTTCCCATAATCGATAAAAATTAAGGATACCCTTGGGTTAGTGATAGTCTCGCAAAACTTCTTTCACTTCCATTAAAGGTTGGATTCGATTTTCACTGAAAGGTTGAAGGCCAAAGGGTAGGAAGAGGCAAAAGTTCAATTTGGCATGTGGTAAACCTCACAAACGTTCAACTCAATTAAAAAAACTTCAAATTTTTAGAATAAAGGACAGAATGGTAGGTAGAAAAATCTCATAAAAAAATGTAGCTATTTACTCCTTGCCTTCAGCACTCCACATAGGTGTATTTTTCTTCTGTAACGTGGCTTCCATGGACCCTCCTAAGCCTCCTTCACATAGGCAGCCTTCATTTTAACTCATTATTTGACGGGATCTCCTCCTCCAATGCAAGCTTTAGCAATGGCTACAAGGCCCTTGAAGATCTTCAAGTCTTCACAGCGTTCACGCTACTCTTCTCTCTTCTTTTGTGCTCATTTTCTCCAGCGATGTTGGTCTCACAATCCTTTATCCTAGTAAGATAACACTCTCCTCTCCCAACATTTGACAATTCAATAGATATTGCTTGAGTAAGAGAATCCTAGAAGTAGAAGACTTGTAAAATAGATTTTTAAAATGGTCCAAGCCTCTTGTGGAGTCTTGGCTCCATTGATGTGTGAAATCAATCGACCATTGACATATTAAATATGCATAAAGCTTTTTTAGATCGTCTAGAATACAAAATGGAACCATGGGTTAAATGTCCACGTTGTGGATGTTCAACTCCAACGAATATATTCCAAACTTCAGCCAATTTCAATATGTTTTCCATTTTGAACTTCCAAACTGATAGCTGGTACCATCAAGTTTTTGGTTCTCATGCAATAAAATAGAAAGACCATTCTCAGCCATAATGAAAGCTAGATTGATTGCTGAAAATTAGAATAGAAGCTACGATCAAATAGCAAAGTTTCCAATGAAGAAAACAAAAGAGATCAAACTAGATGATGTACCTGCTCTGATACCATGTTAGAAAGCTATAATTTGTATGCTAGATCTATGTGGACAACTTGCAAACAATTTGCCTGTTCAAATGATCAGTTACTGGGGGGAATCTACCTGTAAAGAATATTCTTGGCAAAATATCAAAACATCATGAGGATAAAGAAATCCCAGGAGTATGACGAGTTTCGCGCAAGAGGGAGGCCAAAATCCAAGTTTAGCAGTTATCAGATCTTGCTTAGAACTTTTTCATTTGGGAATATATCCCTTATTTGGATATTTTTTCTTATATGTTCTCCACCATGTTTGTGCTTCATAAACCATATGTATAGTAGCAAGCTGAAACTTGTATTGGATATCTGATAAATTTCAGAATTTCGAAAGTCTATTTTCTCATTACCACTAGAAGGACCAGAATAAGAGATGGACTTAATCTTTGAGTAGGTGTCAATAAAGTACGCCTAGCGAGTACCTTGAAACTGGAATCACTAGTTGTGGGCTAAGATTGATTCTGCTTCATGTGCAACTTCAAAATACCATGCAATTTCGTATATAGATTCATGCAAATCATCCATGACTTTCTTTCTCTCTTCCATGGGTTCATTTATGGCTTTTCTCTTGCAATTTGCTTGTTTAAGCTAAGAAGTAGATGCTTCACCTCTGCTTCAATATCGAGCTTTGCCCGTGTCTTCACCATGATGTTCTGTGAGAAATAGATGTCAAATATGTTTGATATGGATGAAATTTTTTCAGATATGTTTGCGCCATAGCCAATGCACTTTAAGTCAAAAGTTGCTCGAATGAGGTGGAAAAGTGCATAGCAGTCTGCTTTTGGACAACCAAAAGTCTGTTAAGAAAACATGTCCAGAATAATACTAGAAAACACTTTAAATTTGTCATGGGAACTTCATAGCAGCAATAAATAGTGCAACAATGACATGAAACTTTATCAAATCAGCCCCAATACTGTGTTGGAGCTATGGTCCTCAAATTCTGAAGACATGAACGAATAGTTGGTCCACTCAGCAAGTAACAAGTAGCAATGTCACTGTGAGGTAACAATGGGCTGAAACAAACTCAAATTTGTCCCAAGGAGGTGTAGGAGTGCAAAGTGGTGGACAAGAATTGAGAGTGCGCTCCAACTTTGTTTTTAATGATGCTTCTTGTGTCCAAATATTTAAATTGGTAAGCATCATGTCAAGGTATGTAATATCTTACCAAATAAAAAGGTAGCAATGGATATCAGAAACTAGTAGTTCAATCTAGAAACACATTGAGAGAGAGAGAGAGAGAGAGAGAGAGAGAGAGAGAGAGAGAGAGAGAAGAGTTTGTGTGTGTGTGTGTGTGTGTAGTTATAATGATGTGCAACTTGATAACAAATCATATAAATGAGCATTTTCTACGAAGTTGCATATCTTTATAGTACACACAAGTATATGTATATATGTGTGTAAATTCATTTGACTTCATAGCAAATCAATGTGTGTGTAAAGTCATTCGACTTCATGGCAAACCATGAAGCCTCGTTAATAATAAGACTGACAATGTTATTGCGAAACCATTCCAAGATCTGGATAAATGGTTTAAGTTACTGAGATTAAAGTTAGTCAAAACGTTTGGCTTCGTGTACCAATTTTTATCCTGAGTTAGCTCAAATAATTCTTGAGTTTCTTGAGTCACAAGTATAAGTTCGAGGTGATAATCTTATGTCCTTTCAATCACAGGGGAGGAACGGCAGGGCGTACCTTTTTGCAAATGTTGTGAATGTAAATGTGGGGCCAAGAGAAGACCGCCAGTTGATGACAGGATTGCACACAGTAGCCGATATTTCCTGTTTCCAGTGCCAAGAGGTTTTAGGCTGGAAGTATGAGAAAGCTTATGAAGAAGCACAGAAATACAAAGAAGGAAAATTTATTCTGGAAAAAGCCAAGGTTATGAAAGAAGATTGGTGATTCTGAGGAACGGAATTTGAGCTCCTATGACATGCTTCTTGCTGGAATTGGCCTCATGAATGTTTCTCTTTGAAGTCACAGTCATGATGTGGGTTTTTGTTCATGTATATGGATTTTCTCTGGTCATGGATTCTCCTGCATCACATAATGGTTCAGGTCTATGACAGGGCTACCAAATGTCTGTTACTGTCTCGTTCACTTCATTAGAGGCAAGAGACGTGTTTCCAAATCAAGTCTTCAATCGTCATTGTATTTCCATCTTTGTCAGCATGAACTTAAAGACTGCACTTTACAAAACATGTGCTTCCAACTTAACAATGTTTTGACTCGTGACTGTAGTGTGTTTCTCAGCCTATAGAGTCCTCTTTTAATTTTGTTCATGCAGTGATCCTTCACATACAAAATCCATGTTATGATCAAAGACTTGTAGAGAAGTTTGCTCATCAAACTTACAGTACCGGTGAAATTTAAACCATGTGGCTTGTCTATCAATCTTAAGATTGTCATTAGCCTAAATTTTATCAAATTTTCAGAGATTTCTCATCTACTCTAGGCTTGAGATGATCATTTCAAATGTAAATTGTGTACCTTGACATATATGAAGTAGAACATGAGCATCAAACAGTATGTCAGTTATTTACAAATGTTCAGCTGTTTCTTCTAAAAAGAATATAACTACAGTTGTAACGTTTGTATTGTTTCTAAGATTAATTGCATGATGATTCTTTTCTCTACTCTATTTTCTTCCTTTTATTATAGCAATATATCTAAGAGGAGTTGTGGTTCGTGTTTTTGTTCATAAGAGCTTGTTACAACAAAGTGGTGTTTTTGTCATAGCAGAATAACACTTGTCTTTGTCATCTCTGCTTTTTCACTACTGAAGCAAACTCAATACACTGATCTGACAGATTATGCAAATCCTCGTAGGTCAAGAATCACCTGCTTTAGAATTTTCATCTTTAGATTGCATACGCATTTTACTTTTTGGGTTTTCTCTTTACCAATTTCTTCTTTCCTAAAAAATGAAGACTGTATATACCTGTCAAGTGTTATGCTCCATGAATCCTTTGGCAGTAGTTGAAAATCTCTGGCCACCTTTAAGTAGGAATAGTCTTCCCCTGTAGTGTTCTTGTTGGCAACCATTCTCTATTGATTAGGTGTTGTTGCCTTAGGTTATGCTTCTAGCTTGTCATTGTAGAGTGAGGTTGCGGCAAGTCTTTTGTAAAAGAACATGTGATCTACAAATTGGTCCCATAGGTTTAATAAGATCACTGAAGAAGAGTGTTATGAAACGCAAAATTGCCTTGAGTAGCGCTTAATATTTGATGGGTTGACAGAATACATGCAAAAAGACATTCAATAGCCTTACTCCCTAGTATATTTCTTGATTGGATAAGCTATCCAATTTCCGATGCATCTTTTTTTTATCTCTGCACCTGTGCTGTTGCCTTGTACATTGCTTCATAATTTGGAACGGTAGTTTCATGCTATAGTTCCAATGAAGTTGATAGAGCAATGAATTCCTCGTTTGAATTTTTCAAATCCCACATAACAAAAGAGTCTTCTTGGCCATATTGTGCATGGAATTTGGCAATATTGAATACGTTATCCAATAGAACGATTTTCCAATGTAGTTCATGTTTGAAGGTCACTAGGATAACAAAGATACTGCATATGATCTCCACACATAATGTTATTCTTTGAACAACATTTGTAATGATGTTGCCTTGTTCGATCAATTGAAAAGTTTGAAGTAATGTCTCTCTAATCTATCATGGTAACTTCTAGGACTTGCATAGCTTGATACATTGGAAAAAACATCTCGTTTAATTGGCTTTTCAAAATATTATGGATGTTTCCAAAGAAAGCAAATATTCCAATAATATCTCTCTTATAAACCCATTCGTGAGAAGTTGGAAAAGAGTAAGTATTCGTGTTATAATAAGAGTTTCTTACTATTAAGAATATCTTTGTACATTTTCTTGTATAAAATAGAATTATTTTTAAAATCTATTTGTGAAAGGTTGGAGAAGATTATCCATGGAATTATTGTGTTTTTTGACTATTAAGAATATCTTTGAACATTTTCTTGTATAAAATAGAATCATATTTAACTTCCAACATATTCTACAACAAATTGAAATGATTCATAATTTATCTCTTCATAACAACCATCCATAGCTATGGCTTCTTCACAAGCAACCTCTATTCAAGTTAGTATTGCAATACTTCAATTTGTGTATCAGTTTTTGAAAAGGTAATGATGTATATAATAGGAAACATTCAGGTTTATGAATGGGTAGAGGAAATGGTAGTGGCTTACACTTATAACAGAATAGCTCAAACTATCATATGTATGCCTCTCATTTAGCAATGATAAACATCCATATATAAACTCATAGATGGTGACTTTGCTTTGCCGTTTGCCATAGCTAGTTCTATGTACAGTAAAACAAGTATTGATAACCTACGCGCCCTTAAGGTACATGGATTTGTACAAGGGAATGCAACATTTGTAGAAATTGGTATGACATGGATCTGCCCTAATCCTATTACAAATGTTAGGGTAAAGTTCTTGGCTAAAACACGTACTGGTAATAATATAATAGACAGGATCAAAATTTTAAAACTTTATGAAACTGGATGATAGTTGGCGTACTCTTGGAAAGCATGGATATGCTTGAGTTTCGAGAATGGTACTATGCCTATTATGGGTTCAGATATTGGTATGGCATGGATTTGCCCCATATTTGAGTGTCGTTCCATGCTATCTCTCGTTTGCAAATCGCAATGTATATAATGTCGTGGTTTTTCAATACATATGCTTTTACTATATAAATTGATACAGACTAGTACCATAAAACTGATCAGAATGGCGGAATGTCCTGATACGATAATAATATGGGAAAGCCTATCGCAAATAAGTACGTGTTACATAGGGAAGATTGGACTACATTATATTATCACGTATTTTAGGCTGTTAAGCTGCTAAACTTATTTTGGACATGGATAACAACCGGCATTCAGCATTGACACTTGTCTTCCTCACTGTGCTAACTTGTGCAATTTTGTGTGGTGGGATGGTGGCAGGTACCAGCTGGATGTCTTGAAATTTGTTTTGCTATACGGTGCTTTCTTTCTTGGAAGTACTGTATGCTTTCAGCTATGTTTACCTTGTTGGGTTATGAATAAAGGTTTCAAAAGGTTTGGTCTTGCTTTGGCAAGAGGTGCTATGTCTCATTAATTAATCTCTCTCTCTCTCTCTCTCTCTCTCTCTCTCTCTCTCTCTCTCTCTCTCTCTCTCTCTCTCTCTCTCTCTCTCTCTCAAACCTTCTAGCTTAGACCTATAAAGACAATGTTGATCAATCCATCACCTAGACTTGGGGGACTTGGCCATGCCTTGATCATGTGAGAACCACACCATATGTTGAATGCTTATGGATGACTATAGCTCTCAAGATAAATTCCTTCATATAGTTGGAAAAAGAAAAAGATTATTACAAAAGTGCTAGGTCTCTCTTCCTCTTACCTTAAATAATGCACAAAACCTACTAAAATATAGAATCAAATTCACAAGCTACCCCCAAATGTGCTAACATAACACTAAAGCAGCACAACACAAATTGTTGATAACAAGGTACTTGCCAATGATCGTGATCATGGTGAGCTACAACTTGAACTCGGTGAGCTGCAACTTATAAGTTTTCTAGGTTTTTGTATGGATGTTTTATAGGTGTATGTATCCATAATCACCTTCATACCGGTTTGTTAAGTGAATCTAGGAAATGCACGTCAATGAAATATGATTCAAGTGGCATACTTGCATAGTGCTCAACCAGATATTAATATTGTCAAGCATGGCTTTTGACTAGAAATTAAATCCAAAAACAATGAGAAAAATGCTATTTTTATCTCCTACTTTTTTTTCTACCCTATCTATGCACACTTTGGACATATCCCAAAGGTACCATTCCAAAGCTAGGTTTGTGTGTGTGTGTGTGTGTGTGTGTGTGTGTGTGTGTGTGTGTGTGTGTGTGTGCATCTATCGTGAGTGTATTCTAAAAAGAACCTTCTGCAACTTTTTGCAGTCTCTCTCTCTCTCTCTCTCTCTCTCTCTCTCTCTCTCTCTCTCTCTCTCTCTCTCTCTCTCTCTCTCTCTCTCTCTCTCTCTCTCTCTCTCTCTCTCTCTCGCACACACACACACACACACACACACAATGACAGATTGAGCTCATTGTGTGTATGTTTGTGTGTGTGACACACACACACAATGACAAATTGTTGTCATTGTGTGTGTGTGTCTCTCTCTCTCTCTTGATAAATATGCAGCAAAATAATCCCATTTGATCCTAGGAATGGTGGAGAAAGCACCTACTTAAGATCCAAACGAGATCTAGAAGCTAGATTACTAATCAATACATTGATTCCTAGCTTATCTTGGCTTGAACTCCATGAATTAGCTCCAAAACTCTTCACGCATGTGAAAGTATGACCTACAACTCCAAACTCATTCAATCATCACAAAAAACCATATGCCAATAGCATTCATCAATCAAATCATAGACTCAAACTAGTCAAGAAGGAAAATCTTGATTTTGCTCATAATTGGATGGAAATCCCATCACATATTTATACATGTAGAGCTCAGATCTAAACATATTAGGACTTCTATGTAGAAATCATAACCTAATCCTAACATCTAGCCTAAAGATCCACTTGATCCACCCTATTTAGGGTCAATGCCTGATTTGATTCTTCAAGGATAGCAACCTTGAAGTATTCTTGGATTCATATATCTTTTGAAGAGTTTCCCATGCTTCTTGAGCTGAGGTGCAAGCACCTACCTCCTTAAGAAGCTCATTAGCTACATTCATTTTTATACAATGGAGAGCAAACTTGCACCTCCTTTTGTATTTTGTAGCTTCTTGAGGGTGAATGGGCTCATCCTCTTCACCACTCACTATATCCATTCCTTGATGAGCACTTATCAAAGTCTTTGGGCTGACCCCAAAATTGAATTTCTAAGATCTCAATATGTCTAAGAACGACCTCTTACAGTATACCAAAGATAAGGATCTACCTTCCTTTTGATTGATTGAAAACTATCCCTTGTGATAGACTCCACAAATCAAGTAGCATCAATATGATGAAAGTGCAAAATACTTGCTATTTTGATCCAATTGATAAGAGAATCAAATTTTGAAGCTAAAAAGCCTATAAATAAAAAATCATTAGACCCCTCTTCACTCAAATTGATCAAGAATTGAAGGTACTACTCATAGATTATCTCTAGATAGCAATCAATGCTCAGCTGAATTGCATCAAAATCTATGATTCTAGCATGAAGTGAAGCTCATTTCTTGGAATGGCTTTGATACCATGATAAAAATGAGATCTAGAAGCTAGATTACTAATCAATACATTGATTCCTAGCTTATCTTGGCTTGAACTCCATTTAGTTCCAAAACTCTTCACACGTGTGAAAGTACGGCCTGCTGCTGCCTGTGTACTGTAGTTGCAACTCCAAACTCATTCAATCATCACAAAAAACCATATGCCAATAGCATTCATCAATGAAATCATAGACTCAAACTAGTCAAAAAGGAAAATCTTGATTTTGCTCATAATTGGATGGAAATCCCATCACATATTTATACATATAGAACTCGGATCTGAGCATATTAGGGCTTCTGTGTATTCATCATAACCTAACCCTAACATCTAACCTAAAGATCCACTTGATCCACCCTATTTAGGGTCAATGCCTCAAGATCCAAAAACAATAAGAAAAATGCTATTTTTAGCTCCTACTTTTTTCTCTACCCTATTTATGCACTCTTTGGACATATCCCAAAGGTACCATTCCAAAGCTAGGTTAATGATTTGACTTAGAATAAGGTATCCTATGGTTTTGGCACGTGTGACATCCCACAACATGGCCTCAAAGTCATTTACAAGTGGTAATTGTGCAAACTAGCTTGTGTAAATTTAACATATCTCTCTCTCTCTCTCTCTCTCTCTCACACACACACACACACACACACACACACACACACACACACACACACACACACACAAACACACACACACACATAGGCAAATTTTGTGTGTTCCGTGTGTTTCTCTCTCTCTCTCTCTCTCTCTCTCTCTCTCTCTCTCACACACACACACACACACACACACACACACACACACACACACACACACACACACACACACACACACAATGACAGATTGCTGAGATTTTTAAAAATCCTATTCAGATAGATGAAATTTTACGCTTGTACAAAATTTCTTAACTTTCTTTCAAGTTAAATATCTTCTAATTATGGGCTCCGATTCAAGTGATGTAGAAAGCAATATTGCTCTATTTTTTGAGTTCTTTGCATTAACACACACATTACTCGACTCTAATTAGTTATTTGTTTGGATTTTATTTTTTTGTAAGTAAGTGTTATTAATGTTTTTATCAATAAAAGCATTAAAATAAAGACCTCAATACAAAAAGTCATAACTTTAATATTTTCTTACTCTTTGAGTTGATTCCAACAAGTATATGCATGACAATATTTGATTTCAGTTTGACTGAGAAAAAAAAAAGATCCTATTCAGATAGATGAAGTTTTACGACTTTTACGGAATTTCTTAACTTTCTTTCAAGTTAAACATCTAGTTATGAGCTCCGATTCAAGTGTTGTAGAAAAGCAATATTGCTCTATTTTTTGAGTTCTTTGCATTGACTATATGGATGATTACTTTAAAGTATTTTTATAATGTGACCCATAATCAGGCATATAGGCCTACTATCTTCTCTCAAATTGAATTGATACAAAAAGCCTAATTACTCAATTCTAATCGAGCTAACCAGAATTTATGTTGTTGTACATATTCTAAAACATTGATTTTGGACCCAAAATAGGTGAGTTAGATCTATCACTATAGAATACTTTCACTATTGTCTGTAGCATCATAATTAGAATTCATTTAAAGAAGATATTCAAGTCAGAAGAACAATGAAAATAGTGTTCTGACACACATTATTAGACTCTATTGAATTATTTGTTTGGATTTAGGATTCTATAAGTGATTGTTTAAAATGTTTTTATCAATAAAAGTATTAAATAATGACCTGAATTCAAGAAGTCATATCTGCAATTTTTTTTACTCTTCGAGTTGATTCTAGCATGTATATGCATGACAATATTTGATTTTAGTTTGACTCAGATTTTTTAAGATCCTATTCAGACAGATGAAGTTTTACGGCTTTTACGGAATTTCTTAACTTTCTTTTGAGTTAGATATCTTCTAAGTATGAGCTCTGATTTAGGTGATGTAGAAAGTAATATATTGAGATTTGAACACTATTTGAGATTTGAACTCATTGATAAAATAATAACAACATAAAACATGGAAATTTATAAAGAATGAACGTCATGTGTATTTGGTTGATTTGACAAACTAGCATTGATTATAAAAATTGATCTTTTGTGAGTAACAAATCCATTTGAATAATAATAATAACATAAAATATGGACATTTATAAAGAATGAATGTAATGTGTAATTGGTTGATTTGACAAACTAGCATTGATCATAAAAATAGCAGATCCATTTGAATGATTTTGCCTATTCTTTATCTAATCCTAATGCCTAAAACTTGATGCCTAGAACGTAATGCGTAATGCCTAAAACCTAATGCCTACGACGTAATGCCTAAATCCTAAAGCCTACTGCCTAAAATATAATACGCGAAGCTTAATGCATAAAGCCTAATGGTAATGCCTAATGCCTAAAGACTATGTGTATGAAAGGGCCTAAAATCGCACCCCATAGATTCTAAACCCTAATCTACTTATACGTAACCTTCACCCTCGAACTTGCATTTGAGGGAGTGATTCCAAGACATGGAACATCACTCCGGAGGGTGAGAGCCAATTTGCTAGAAGGAGGAGGTTAAATAGAAAGCGAAAAGCAATGCATAGGGCGTTGTCAATTGCACCTACTGACAAATAGCAGCCCATGGATCTCCAAATTTCGCAACAAACAACTCAATCACCATATTCCAGCATCGGGGCCGGGGTCTACCGGCAGCCCCCGGACCTATAGATCATTAACAGAAAGTTTTACCCAAAGTTCTTTTCTCCATCTAGCATCCATACTCTATTGAAGAACATATTTGCTAATCTCATCCTTGTAACGACTGTGGGAAATAGCAGAAGTTGAATATCTAAAACTAGACATTTTTTTATTTATTCAAATTGAAATGGAAATTTGACACGAAGTTTTCTTTTGTTCTTACCTCTAGGGTTCTTCCTTTTTCTTTCTTCCCAACTCTGTAGTTTTTTATTCTCTTGATGTACAAGTTTGCTTGATAAATATGTCTCATCCTTTTCTCTTGCTCCTGTAGTACCTTGCCAGGAATGAATGTGACAATCTACCTCTGAAATCCTAACACATGCGATCTTCTGGTTTTGATCCAACACCATTTCTCATTTAAAAGACAAGTTTTTTGCTTTTGGTAACCTTGGTCGAACTGTTACATCACCTCAAGTATTGTCATCTTCGAGAGCTATAAAATACATTCATATAATGGAAGGTTGAATGAATGGTGTTTATTTTTCAATTGCACACTATTTTAGGGTTCACCAAGAACTGGGCATCTTGAATCAATGAGATTAGTGTTTTCGAGAGACTTCAATCCTTTTTTTCATCACTGGTATCTAACTTTATCCATACTTGCAACAACCTGCTTGGTGTGCTGGTAAAGTCGGTCGTTTACTTTTTGGCATTTTCAAGAAGTGGTCCAGCATTGCAACGAGCTCCGTTTTGCATGTCGTCTGTTTCATCCAGTGCTGCATGTCGAGACGAGCCCGCATCAACAAATCGGGCTCCAAGCAGTTTAGTATACACAGAAAAATACACATGCACACTCATACACACATGCACACACCATTGGCAACATAAATCACACATGCATACACACACACATATTTCATACACACAAATCCACACACACACACACACACACACACCATTGACCACATAAATCACACACAACATCAAGCACAAATCATACACACAAATCCACACACGCACACTCATACACACAAATCCACACACACACCGCACATCATCGGCTGACACACTATGCTAAGCTTCCCACGCGCATGCAGAGATATACACACTCTCACGAATACACACATACATAAACACATGCACTCACATACATACACACAGATACATCGGCCACCCGTCAATGACCATTGACCGTCCATTGCCCGTGTCAACGACGGGCACTCTTTACTAGTATATATATATATATATATATATATATATATATATATATATTTAAGCTTATGTACACTTTTGCGCATGTGTATGGGTGCACCCATGCATCCTCCTCCCCTCACCCATGCATGAACTTTTTCTAACTAAAAAACTTGGGGAGGAGGATGCATGTATGGGAAAAAGGATGCATGGCCCTCCTCCCCATGCATGCATCTAAGGGGCCCACTCCAAATTCAAATTATCCTTTACCAACACACAGAGTGTTGAAGTGCATGTACATACTTTCATGGTGAAAGGTGTTAAATAAATGAGACTTTCATTATCAAAGATTTGAAAGGTGCTCTAAGGATTTTTTAAATTATCAAACTTTCCACGAGAAAGGTTAAAATAAAAATGCATTTCTATGAAGATCGACCGTCCATTGCCCGCGTCAACGACGGGCACTCTTTACTAGTCTATATATATATATATATATATATATAAATATATAAACTTATGTACAGTTTTGGGAATGTGTATGGGTGCACCCATGCATGAGCTTTTTTTAACTTAAAAAACTTGGGAGGAGGATGCATGTATGGAGAAAAAGATGCATGTATGAGGAAAGTATATATATATATATATCTATATATATATATTTAAACTAATGTACACTTTTGTGCATGTGTATGGGTGCACCCATGCATCCTTCTCCCCTCACAATGAGCTTTTTTTAACTAAAAAACTTGGGGAGAAGGATGCACGTATGAGGAATGTGCATATCCCCATACATTTGCACATTGTGAGCATTGAGGGGTGGACCCCAAAAAGATTCCTCACCCCCTCCCTCTCACTTACTAAATTCAAATACTTAAAGTTTGAAGTTAAGGTTTTATTTTTTTCACACACTCCAATGTGCTTTAAACATTAGCCAATAATCTTTATTACTTGGCTTTCTTATTTATTTTAAATTATCAAAGTTTTACCCATAAATCATGAACATTGTTGACTACCTTAAACTGGTTTTTTTTTTTCAATCCTTCAAATTCCTATCTTGACTCGCCATTTTCAGGAATGTTTAACCACAAGCCCAAACTCACTAGCTTTAACTCTTAAATCGTTACCCACAACTTTTATCCATGGGCAAAAAAATGCACAATTAAAAAAAAAAGGTAGGGGAATGGGGTGAGGGAGTAAAAGAGATAATAAAAAGAGAAAAATAGGTGGGGAAAGGGAGATTTGGAACACACACGCACACACGTGTGAGTGTGTGTGTGTGTGTGTGTGTGTGTGTGCACGTGCGCATGCCTATGTGTGTGTGTGTGCCTATGTGTGTGTGTGTGTGCACGTGTTCGTTGTGTGTGTGTGATCCCCGACACAACGAATGCGTGTGTGTGTGCGCACACACACACACATTTTTATATAAAAAACCTTTGTGGATGAGATATATTGTATGAAGTGTACAGTTTAGAGTCCTTTTTTCTCCTTCTCTCTTTCCCACGGACCCCACTTCTCTCTCTCTCTCTCTCTCTCTCTCTCTCTCTCTCTCTCTCTCTCTCTCTCTCTCTCTCTCTCTCCCCCCCCCCCCACAGGTCAACCAACCACCCATAGAGGGAGGGAGGTCCCTCCATGCCCCTAAAAAAAATAAAGAAGGTTAAAATGTGTGTGTGTGTGTGTGTAGATATATAAACAAGGGGGTGTCTCCATTCCATTAAAAGTAAATTTATCAATATTTACTCTCTCCCGGCGCGCACACACACACACACACACACACACACTTTTTCTTAAATGCAAACATCTCATAAAAAAATATGAATGTAAATCCACTTAAAAATGTGAACCCCCACTCTCCATAAAACAAAAAAGTGAAGGGGCTTTTTGGCTCCCCATAAATTAAGTGAGACAAAAAAAAGTCCCCATCAAGCGCGCACACACACACACACACACACACACACACACACATTTTCTTAAATGCAAACCTCTCATAAAAAAAATATGAATGTAAATCCACTTAAAAATGTGAACCCCCACTCTCCATAAAACAAAAAAAGTGAAGGGGCTTTTTGGCTCCCCATAAATTAAGTGAGACAAAAAAAAGTCCCCATCAAGAAAGAAATGCTTCTTGGTTTCCAAGGGGAGGCTCGAACCTGGGACCAAAGAAACTTTGGATGCCAAGCCAACCAACTGAGCCAACCCCGTTAGGTTCTCACTTCCTTAATGAAGTAATCAACAGTTTACTGACTCATTGCTTCGTTATACATCGAAAGAGCACCCCGTACTATCCTAGATGTAATGGATTAGCTGAATCTACGAATAAAACAATTTGTAAAGTCTTGACCAAGATAGTAGAAACAAGTCGATCTGACTGAGAAACGAAATTATTTTCTGCTATCTGGGCATATCAAACAACGCCAAAGTGAGCCATGAGTTGGAGATCATGATTTGAGCTAGTCTATGGCCAAGAGGATGTTATGCCAATAGAGTTTTTAATTCCTTCTCTATGTCTCACTTTAGCATATGCCACTGACTTGTGTGACGGTAGTACTTATCAACACCAAGTTCGGATCGACTCTTTACATTGATGAAACTGTGTGAAACACGTCTTATCTCTTATCATGCATAGTTAGTTCATAAATGACGACAAAAGGCTTGGTATGATCGTCATGTCAGAACTAAGGATATCCATGATGCTGATAAAGTTTTACTTTATACATCTTCCAAGGTCCATCCCGGGAAATTGCTCATTGTCAGACCTCAGGGTTTTGATTGTCCTTCCAGTCTCTTTTTCTGCATGCCCCTTGAAGATTCTGAAGCAATTGAAAGCTTCTGATTTCTTCTTGATAAAATACATGATAGTTCTTATGGAGAATTCATCAATAAAAGTTATGGATTCTGCATCGGGCCTCAAATGTCTGTATATACAACATCTAACAATCCTCTAGCAGTATACTGATGGCTTGACCTAAATGGTTTCCTAGTTTGTTTACCAACTAAGTAGATAACTTGTGTGCTATTGTCGCCGAGGTGAACATACTTGTTGGTACTGTAGGGTGTATAAAACTCGAAACAGCCAATGAGGTTGGTCATATCCTGAGTGGCACCGAAATCCAGGAACCAAGAACTGTCGTTGGATGCTCCTTGATGGCTAGTCATGAAGGCATCATGATTCGCTTCCATCTGTCGTTGGAGCTTCTATAATTGCATTGGCCACTTGATTTGACTGTCCCTTGTTGTTGTTCTTTGCTTGTAGTATCCGACAATCTTGAATCTCGTGGTTGTTTTTGATTGCTTTGGGCCTTTCTTCTTCTTCTGCTTCGTCGTGCCTCTGTTGGTGTACAAGTCGTGCGAATAAGCTAAGGAACTGGAGGCTTCATTCATCCGCGTGTCTTCTCGCAACAACATTGCAATGACTCTTGAAAGAATCAGCTCTGGATGCATCGTGATGATCATCACCCAGCTGTCATATGACCTTGGCAAGCTTGTAAGCAGTTGCATTACTGCGTCTTGATCGTCTATGATAGATCCGACAACAGCCATTTGCCTCAGCAGATTCTTGAACTGGTTGATGTGATTCTGTAGGGAATCACCACTTGCCATCTTGAGGGAGTAAAATTTCTTCCTGAGATGTAGTTTGGAAGCTATATCTCGCACTTCGTATAATGCGCTCAAGATGTCCCAAAATTTCTTGGATATCTGAGCTTCAACCACATGGCCGATCTGAGTATCCGAAATGTTGAGGATGATTAACGCAAATTCTTGTCATCCTTTAGCTTCCAACTGGAGATTATGGTAATTACCTCCATCAAGCTTGTCCATGATAAGACCGACTTTCCCTTGGGAATCCATGTGGAAGATTAGTGTAGGTGATAGGAGTAACTATCAGTGACTTAAGGATAAAAATTTGGTGCTAAATTACAGAACAAGAAGACAATCACTCTACTGGCTAGTAGACTCTTGTTTCTGTGGAAGCTTATCAGGCTATATAAATAGCTCTGAAATGAAACTGCTTAAAGAATCAAATAGGTTCTAATATCTTTGGCGCTTTGATACCATGTCGGAAGAAGCTGGGGGGAGGATCAGCCCGCTCAATTCTTCTTAGTACGTGCACTACTGGTGGCTTAGTAGGCGAACACAAGAACATAATAATTTTAGAGCTTTAATGTGCGGTGGTAGTGGAAGCGATGAGCAGACAACCGGACAAAATCAATCAGATAGTCAAACAGAATCATAGAAAAGCATTGTAGTATTGACACAGAACCAAACAAAGCTATAATCAGATTAAGTATAACGAAATATATAGGTCAATAATGCAAGTGAGCACAAAACAATAGCGGACATAACCGCGTGCTTCACAAGGCTAATCACAATCTATAAAGGTTATGAGCCTATCACTGACAATCTGTCTGAAAGAGAGAATCAATGCGTGAAAGCATCTACAATGTCTATCTCACATGTTACAAATCATGCTTCGTTCTCTATCCATGAATACTGCAAAAGGTATTCACTATATACACAAATTTTACAGTTGTGCAGATGAAGAAGGTACAAAAGTGGTTGTGCCATCTGTAGGAGATTATGGGTGGTTGTCGTCGTTGTCAAATCTGATTGCACAGTGCATGGAATGAGCGTGAGGAGGTTTCCCTGGCTTTCTACTTCAAGGTTTCCCTAGCTTTCTCGGGCAAAATATCATAGGCTGGAAGAGTTGGAAATTCAGAAGGAAAATGATGGTAGGTAGGAAAAAAAAAATGAGAAGTTATGGGATGGGTTGGAAGTGGAACAATTAGTTGTGTCTTTACATCAATAGCAATGGAGGTGGTAGGAATGGTGGTAACAGGGGTAAGAGAGACGGTGATGGAGGTGGTTTCAACAATGGTGGTGGTGGTGGTGGTGGGGGTTAGTGGCGAGACTGGTGCAATGGTCCCTGAAACAATCTCCAGCTCCTCATCTACAAGGTCGCCTTCATCAAAGTATTCTTGTGCATCTACATCGATGAAGTCGTCTTGCTTCAGAGCAGAGGGGTCTTTAGCCTTCCCTTCAACCCTTGGGCTTTCTTGGACTTCGATTGCTGTTTGATCTTCTACTGTTTCTTGATCAGGTTCAGCTGCATCTGCCTTTTCTGCTCTGTCGTCTAGAGTGGAATCAGCTGCAATTGTCTGTTCTGCTTGTGTGGTTGCAGGCAGTTCCCTTTTTTCTACCCTAAAATTGTTGCTTATGTCTACTGGGCATGAGGTGGTGAGTTAATAGCGTGAAAGGATCCCACTGGTGATTGGGATCGGGTGCTTCTAGTTGGTGACTGCACCGGTGTTTGCTGGGTGACTTGGAGCTGGTGCTGAGGTGAGGAGGCAGCAGGTGAGGTTTGGCGTTGTCGGGTACATCTTGTCTGGAGGCTGCCTTCCTCTTCATCCTCATTGTCTTCACTACTGGATGGGACGTCTTCGTAGCCTGCCATATGCTTTTTCTGCTTCTTGGGAGTCAACTTTGTGGTCTTTGCTTGTGGGATATCGACTCCATCTCGGACTCTAGAGGTGGTCCATGGGTAGTCATTTTTGTTCATAAAACATAGCAGTCTGTGGAGAAGGTAAGGCTGAAGCTATTGATGGGGTATAGCCTCAGCTAGCAGCAGCGTCCCTTGGAGTTAGAGCAAGCTTCAAGTCAATTGAGAATTGACTTTGATCCACATCAAAAAGATATATCCCAAGGATGTAACTGGGGCTCTCTTCTGCAAGGCAATAATAAGTTGTCATGAGATGAATCCGGCCCAATTTTACATATTCTGGCGGTCTTCGTAGGATTCTCCCGACATGGCAAAAATCTGGAGGGGGATCCTCAGCAAATGTGCCTTTCGCGTATAAGTGTATTTTGTCAGATAAGCACACGCAACCCCCAATTTCTTGCACTTGATGGCCTCGAGGAGAATGCCATCCTTGTTCTTCCATTTGTTGATAGATCTGTCAAAGAATGTATCTTATGGCTACTGCAGCATATTGGTCAGATTGACTGGCTTCTCCTTATGGCCACTGGGAAAGCCAAAGGTGGTGAGATAGCTGCCAGCCAAGTAGATAAATGACTGAAAATTTTGGAGATCAATGTGAAATGTGAGCTGTTTCTGATCAAAATTTTCGTAAATTTGATGGATAGTCCAAGTTTTTTAAATATGCATTAAACCACAATTCTTGTTCTTCAAAAATCATGTAGTGGCATAAAAAGAGTAGCACACCATGTGCTACCATTTTGTGAGATCATGGGTAAAAGAAACTCCCCATAAAAGTTACTCGCAGAATGTCAAAACCCTAAAAAATGTATGTGCTTGAGGCTCACATTATTTCCAAAAGGATAATGGATAGCTATCCAAGAATGCAACCTATGGGAATGTCCACCCATCAAGTGCAATCCATCTCAGCTCTAGAGAATTTTGAATATGGGTTAAAGATTGATGAGCTTGGATTTTCCGACAGGTAGACCGACCAAGAAATGGCAGATTTTTTCATTTTTTAAATTTCATGGTAGAGCCACGTGTGGCTGTACCACCACAGACAATGTCATTGGGAAGATTATCTCCCACTGGTTGAGTTTGCATAAAGAAGTAGAAAACAATTTGCTACAGGTTACAGTCCTTTTATGCTTATGTACGGGAAGTGGAAGAGCAAAAACTCATACAAAGCAATAAGAATGTCAGACATGAAGACGTAGTAGCAAAGCCAACAATCTTGACAAGAACTTTGAACGCAATAAAAGACAGTGCTCGATTCAGATTAGTGTATAGAAATACACGTCAGTTTGATGCTATGAGCACAAGACAATAGCGGACGAAACCACGTGCTCAAGAAGCTGACTCTGCTCCATGAAAGCTATGAGCTTATTACTGACAATTAGTCTAAAGAAAGGACTGATGCATGAAAGTATCTACAGTGTTTGTCTCTAATTCACTTGATTGCTTACAAATTAGATTACGATAGTCATCTATATATAATTTACATCTGTGCATATGAGTGTGCAAAGAAGATGGCATGGAGCCATTGTGCCGTTTGGAGGAGATGGTGGCTGCTGTCATTGTCCAAGTTGTTGCACAGTACATGAAGTGAGCGTGAGAGGGCTTCAACTATTCGGAGTCGATCTAGTTGCTGCCGTGGCCAGTTAAGATGGGTAGTTGATAACTTGACATGTCGAACAAGCCGGGTTTCCCCGATAAGTTGGCCTAGTCGACCTTCCCCGATAATTCAGCCAACTTCGACAAGTTGGGTGCCATTCTTTTGCCTATATTCAATAATAAAGTATTTTTCAGACTGTGCGACAATGCATGCAAAACTACAGCGATACGAATGGAACTAGATTAACATGGGATTCAGGATAGTAGAGGAGATAAATCCAACACCCTCCCTTAATCTGGATCCGTGAATGCCTTGATCTTCAGACTAAGCAATGCACCAAATTCGTTGTGTGCATTAATACTCAATGCCTTGGTAAACACATCTGCAATCATGTCTTGTGTCCAACAATACGTTAAGCTGACTTCTCTGTCGAGAAATTTTCCCTTGACAAAGTGATATCGAATCTCAATGTGCTTACTCCTAGAGTGAAATCTAGAATTGGATGATTAGGCACTGGCACTCTGATTATTACAAAATATAATTGTCAGGGTGTACTGATTCAAACTAATCTATGACAATAAAGTTCCCAAGCAAAATGCTTCTTTAATAGCTTGATAAGCAACAATGTACTATGCTTTTATAAGGAAAAGAACAATAGAGGTTTGCTTACAACTCTTCCAAGAGATAGGACCGCCATTGAAGAAGAATGTAAATCCAGATGTGGATTTACGAATATCTACATCTCCTCCCAGCTTGCATCGGAATATCCACTGAGCCAATGGTTATTGTCGTTGTCGACTTCCCCATAGCAATTGCACTGTCCGTAGTAGCTCGAATATATCTCATGACTCTTATAAGAGCCTTCCAATGGATGATGCCAGAATTAGCCATGAATTGGTTGAGTGAGCTGACTGCAAATGCGATACCAGGTCTTGTGTAGACATTGCATACATCAGAGATCCAAGTATCGATTGATAAGAATACCCTCTCATTCGCTCCTCTTTCTGCTTGGTCTGAAGACATTGGTCCTCAATCGTAGGTCTGGATCCATTGGTGAGTGAGCTAATTTACAATTGATCAGATTACATCTGATAACGGTATTGTGAAAATATCTTTGTTGAGTGATATAAATCAGCCGTCTCGCTTTGTCTCTGTGGATTTGAATACCCAAACAGTAGTGAGCTTCGCCCATATCGGTCATGTCGAATTCGGAAGACAACATCTGTTTAGCATCCTTCACCTGATTGGTACTGTTGCTAAAAAGCAACATGTCATTGGCATACATGGTGATGATAATGAAAGAATGCTGCACCGACTTGAAGTAGACATTGAAGTCAGCAGTGTTTGGTTGAAAACCGTGTTGAATGAGGAATGTGTTGATCCTCTGAAACCAAGCACTTGCTGATTGCTTCAAGCCATAAAGTGCTTTATGGAGTTTACAAACATGATGCTTCATACCTTCAAGAACGTATCCTTCAGGCTGTAGCATGTAGATGTCTTCTTCGATGACTCCATTGAGATAAGATGTTTGTGCATCGAGTTGATGTAATTTGAGGTTGGCTGCATCAAGATACAATAGGAGAGCTCGGATCATTGAATGCTTGACTACTAGACTGAAAGTGTTGGGGATCAGAGCGAATCCTCGTGCTACTAGTCAGACCTTCCTTCGGTCAATACCTCCATTAGCATTGTACTTGATCTTAAAGACCCATTTGCAATCAATAAGATATCTGCCAATAGGTGGTTTGACTAATGACCATGTCTGGTTCTTGATCAGAGAGGAATACTCTCGTTCCATCGATTTTCTCCAGAGATTGGAGTCTAGTTGGCTAAGTGCCTCTACGACAATAGTCGATTCATGCATTAAAAGACAAGTAGACTCAAGAATATACGTCGTGGGTTGTGTGTGCACTCGGTTCAATTTTCTTGGAGGTAGCGTCTGCTGATGATCCAATTCTTGGACTTGTAGTTGATTGACTATGGTCACACTTGAGCTAGAGGCTTGAATTGTCGTGTCGATGGCAAACGTCGAAGGTTCGCATGGAACTTTACCCTTGCCTTTGAAGTTGTTGAATAGATCCTCGATAAAGATTTTATCCCTGTTGAATAAAATCTGTTGGGTATCGGGGTTGTGCAGCTTGTAAGTATTGTCAGAGGAAGTATATCCGACAGGATGGTCGTGACCTTGGAAGTCAAATTTTGTTCCTTCGAGATCTACGCGTAAGCTATGCATCCAAACACTCGTAGGTTCTTCAATGAAGGCTTAGATCCTGTCCAAACCTCATGGGGTGTTTTGCTTGAGATGGCCTTGGTTGAACATCTGTTCTGGATGTAAGATGCAGTGGAAATAGCTTCAGCCCAAAAGCTCTTTAGCAAAGATGCGTGTGCCAGCATGCATTTGGTTGACTCAACCAGGGTACGAACCTTTCTCACGGCTAAGCCGTTTGACTAAGGCGAATAGGGAGTGATAAATTGTTGTTCAATTCTCTGGCTTTGGTAGTACTTCTTGAATTTGGTAGAGATATATATTCCGCCATTATCGGACCTCAGGGCTTTGATTTTCTTACCAGTTTCTTTCTCTGCACACTCCTCAAAGATTTTGAAGCAATCGAAAGCTTCTGATTTCCTCTTGATGAAGTACACCATTGTTCTTCTGGAAAATTCATCAATAAAACTGATGAAATACTTTGGATCCTTCAGTGAAGGATTCTGCATTGGGCCACAAATGTCTATATGTACAACATCTAATAATCCTCTAGCAATATGTTGATGGCTCGATCTAAATGGTCTCCTAGCCTGTTTACCGACTAAACAATATTGATATACAGGTTATTCAACTTTCCTATCTGGATAGGAAAGATGGAGAACAATAGATTGCTTAGACATATGTAATACAAAAGCATGATTCAAATGAACAAGTCTATAATGCCAAAGTAAACTTCTATTGACCTGTATAGAAGTATTAAGAGCTTGACTAGAGGGCAAAAAAACAATGACTTACTCTGTACAACTATCCATGCCTCTTTCCAAGTGCTAGGATCTTGCCTGTCCTATCAACTACTTTACATTGATTAGATTCGAATTCTACTTTATGTCCTAGATTTATAATTTTGCTTACAAAGAGCATATTTGTAAAAAGATTTGGTACATGTAGGACATTAGAAAGTAGTTTGGATTCATCATTTGCAAAGCTTAATCTTATTGTATCTTCACATTTGATAGCTTGTGTGCTATTGTTATCCAGGTGAACATATCTTTTCATACTATAAGACGTATAGGACTCGAAGCAACCGATATGGCTGGTCATGTGTTGTGTGACTCCGGAATTCAGAAACCATGAGTTGTTGTTTGATGTTTTTTGATGGCTAGTTATGAATGCATCATGATTCGTTTCTTGGTTGAGATGTGGTCCTTCTGTAGCTATATTTGCCATCTGATTAAATTTCCCTTTGCTATTGCTCTTGGATTGTAGTATGTGACAATCTTGAATCTCGTGGTTGGTTCATTTGAAGTATCTATAGAACAGCTTCTTCCTTGTTTCGACTGCTCTTGACGCCGCGTCGGCTTCTGATTTTGCTTTGACTACTTCGGGCCTTTCTTCTTCTGCTTAGTCGAGCCTCTGTTGGTGTATAAGGCATGAGAGTCGACAACTGAGGAACTGAAGGATTCGTTCCTTCTGGTGTCTTCTTGCAACAACATTGTAATGACTCTTGAAAGAGTCAATTCTGGATGTGTCATGACGATCATCACCCAACTACAAGAGTAGGCGAACCAAAAATTAAAATAGAGCTTAATTGCGGAAGCGAAAAAGCAGACAATCAGAGGAAGCAATAAGAATGTCAAACATGAAGACGTAGTAGCAAAGCATACAATTCTAACAAGAACTTTGAATGCAATAAAAGACAACGATTGATTCAGATTAGTGTATCGATTCAGATTGTGTCAACATCTGCAAGGGCCATCACAATGCTTTGTTTTAATTAAACAGTCAAATTTCCCTTGTCCGTAATACACGTCAGTTTGATGCTATGAGCATAAGACAATAGCGAGCGAAACCACATGTCCAAGAAGTTGACTCTGCTTTGTAAAAGCTATGATATTACTGACAATTAGTCTGAAGAAAAAATCGATGCATGAAAGCATCTACAGTGTCCATCTCTAATTCACTTGATTGCTTACAAATTAGATTACAATAGTCATCTATATATAATTTGCATTTGTGCATATGAGTGTACAAAGAAGATGGCATGGAGCCATTGTACTGCCGTCTGAAGGAGATCATGGCTACTGCTGTCATTGTCTAAGTTGTTGCACAATACAGGAAGTGAGCGTGAGAAGACTTCGACTATTCGATGTCAAGCTAGTCACTGACGTGGCCAGTTAAAATGTCGATAAGTTGACATGTCAGACAAGTCGGGTTTTCCCGATATGTCGGTTGAGTCGACAAGTCAGACTCCCCGATAAGTCAGCCTAGTCGGCCTTCCCTGATAAGTCGGCCAACTATGACAAGTCAGGTGCCATTCTCTTGCCTGTCTTTAGTAATAAAGTATTTTTGCAGACTGTGTGACAATGCATGTAAAACTGCAGCGATATGAATGAAACTAATTGACGTCAGAATTAGTGAAGTATCCAATATGGACACTATTCTCTAGATCAATGATGAAAGATACTTTAAAACCTTATAAAGAAGGTCTATACTTAGGATGGAGATAATTCTAAAGTTGGATCAAAGTAATATGGTCAAAACTATGCAAGGAGCAAGCATATTGAGGTGGCATATCATTTTGTGAGAGAACAAGTCATGGCAAAGGAGGTGGAGCTTCACCACATCTCATCAAGGGAGTGTGTGGCTGATGTCTTCACCAAAGCACTTGGAAGGGACTTGTTTACAAAGCATAATTAATGTACTTTTAAAGTCTATGCTAAAACTAGTTGAAGAGGGAGTGTGAGAAATTGTCAAGTAGTTGAGTTTTATCGTGTCTAGTTAAATTGACAATTTTGGCCAATATGCATTTTAGACTTAGAGATAAACTTTATAAAGTTGTTTAGGCCTAAGTTTATTTGAATTATCATTTTTGGAATGTGAGAGAAATTGATAGGTCAATTTTGAACCAATTCAAATTGGTCAATCTAGGTGCATTGAATCTATAAGCTAGTCTATTGGTGGAATAGATCTAGAACCTTCTAAATGTTGATAAGCTTGGACAAGCACATCCAAATAGGTCAAGGACCAGTTATTTATAGTATACAAGTATGGGAAGAGTTCATCTCTCTCTCTCTCTCTCTCTCTCTCTCTCTCTCTCTCTCTCTCTCTCTCTCTCTCTACATAGCAAAAAAATTCTTGAATCAAACATTCCATCCATCTTCTTAGGGGACTTTAATATAAATATATCCATCTCCTTACTATCTTTTTACAAATTGCAACTCTTGTGTAAAGGACCCATGACTACTTATGGAAGTCAACAAGACCAAATTTGGAAAAATGCTTCATTGATTGATTGTGAATCCCAAATGACAAAAACATATTGGTACGATCCCCAACCTACATACCTTGTCTTCAATCTTCCTAACAATATTTTCCAATTTACAAACCTTGCTCATAGATCGACACCTCCTACAGCTTCGAGTGTTCAATTTACACAATCCTCTTAGGAAGCAAAATCTTGAATCAATACAAAACCTATTACATGTTATTTATTATCTTCAGATTTCTAATAAGCCTGAAAAAAGGTGTAATCCTCTTGAAACGTTTTGTTTTTTTTGGATTTTTTTTTTCTCAATTTCATTCTTTCATTTCTAAACTTCCTAGGGGGTAGGGCCTCTCGTGATACATATCACCTTGTTATCTTGTATTGAAAACTAGAAAATGTATACAAATATATAATTGTAATTATCCATTAACCGTCTAAGTAGAACTTTCAAATATCTTAAGATCTATCTTCATTCTATGCTCTAAGAATACACTTAATCTGAGCGATTGTGACTTGTGAGATGTGACTTGTAGATGTGATTAGTTGATGATAGAGACAACCCAACGATTGGACATCTTGTGACGACATGTGGCAAGGCTATTAAGCAACCACTTATAACTTTTAGGGCCTATCTCAATTGATCCTAGCTTAGGACTAAGATTGGGATGGATGGGCCCATAGGCCACACAAAGTATGGGTAACCATGGTGGTTACTTGGGTCCGCCTTGATTCGTGGACCCAAAATTTGCAAAGAGGAAAAATTATTTTCGAACATGTTTTGAAATCTCGAGCACCACGATCTACGAGTTTTGTCACGAGGAAGGGTTTGAGAATCTTGGAATGGGTGATCGTGTTCCTTGATTCTAAAGTGTGGGTCCGAGGATCAAAACCAATGGATTTGGCCCCTTGCAATGCCTGATCTTGGGTCAGTGGGAAGTGATCCTTGCACCTTTAACCCGCCCCTCATCCAGTTTACTAGGTATTCTTCACGAGGGGGCTGGCTACTAACAGTAGCAAAACGTCAAATGAAAGATATTTGATGTAGTAGTTGCGGATGGATGGTTGAGATCAAACAGAAATCCAAGTGAAGCACAATGATGCTATTATTATAACAATTGAGGTGGAAGAGGATTGGACATTGAATCACATTCGATTAGAGCTTACGTTGGAGCAATATGATATTTCTCAATGTTTTTGTTTTTGATTAAAAGAGACGTTGGTATAAGATTCCAACCACAACATGCCCCATGTCTATTTTCCCTTTCACAACTCCTATGTATTGGCCTAGTTCTAAATCTATCTATACAAGGGTCCATCACAGTGGGGTTCACTCGGTAGAGTTGTTGACTGCCATCAAAAAGGTGCAGACTCGAATCTAGACCACATTGTACTGACATCTAAGGAGATTAGCTCCTTAAATGGCATTGCCAAGCTATACATGTTGTATAAAACGACCACTAGTTGCTTAATATGTATGAAAAAAAAAAAATCTATACAAGGAGTTTGAGAAAAAAAGAGAAAAGATCTTTATGATGAAAGAAGTCTTGGTGGAAATATTAGGCTTTATTAGCCCACGCATGCATTGAAGGACTACGAATGCTCATACATAACCTACGTGGCTTCAAAGTTGTGAATCCACGACTTGTCAATTTTAGCCGCTCACATGCTGCCACGTGGACTGGATCTTTTCTGCGAGGTGCAAAACATATAGGAGCTCTTAAGAGCTGCGAGATGCAAAATATATAGGAGCTCTTAATTAAGAGCAACAGAAGAGAAAAAAAAAATACACAGAAAGAAGAAACGTTTTTTATAATGTTTTTCATTTTTGAGTTGGGGTCGTAGGCCTGCCTCTTGCTATTTTGGAGATTGCCGGATTTTTTCTTGACTGATCAAAATATCTAAGAAGAAGAAGTCATATCTGTAGCACCTCGATCATACTTTACATGCGTATGCATAGTAATAGATCGGGTTGGTTGGCTCAATAGCAATGGTGGATCGATCGACGATCTAATTGTAATGACAGGCTTGTTGATTTGAGGTTGAGGTGTGATGGATCAAACGTGGCAGAAATGCGTCCTGGGAAGGGAAAGTATCCATGTATTTTCGGCAAAATATTATGCTGCCTGTGCAGCTGGAGGAATGTTATCTGCTGGCACCACGCATTTTCTCGTTACACCATTTGACATGCTCAAGGTCAACATGCAGGTACTTACACCTGCTCCTTCCTCTCCTTCTCTATCAGAATCGCTGCGTTGAGCGAGTTTTTTTTGTTCTTCCAACGGAGCTGCTACTATGATGCATTGAAAATCATAGCATTTATTTAAGATGATAATCTGATTGTTGGCTCGTACGACGAGATTGCTGTAGCTAAACTTTCTCTATTATTGTTGGAATGAGATTAGGGCTAACTGCAGAGGCTTCTGAAGATAAACGATATTTAACAGCGACCTCATATGTGCCAGCTCAAATCTTAAAGGAATTGACGGTTGAGATCGAGTTTGGGGACCCTCATTACCTAGTTCATAATGATGAGATCTGATTTTGTCCTAAGAATCTATTGGTTGTAATTTTCAGCCCCAAAATATGCAGTCCTGATTCCTCATGGATGGAATCTTGAAAATAATTTTTTTTCTCTAAAGATGTTTCGGTGTGCGCCTGGCTTAATTCTTGGGTAAGATTTTTGTGACGCATATCAAGCTGGATAATGTGTGTTTATCAGCATATTATGGGAATAATGGCTTGTCCTCTCGTCTCGCCACTATAGTGGCTCAACACTTAGACTCCCCATTAATTTACAAAAAACTTTACACACCCATTACTCACTTTCATGATACTACATCAATGTAGCCCATCCTTTAGTGACCATCGGTTTTGATGCTAACAATGTGCAATCATAGATTCCCATGTGGGCTCAGTGATAGTGTTCATCCCACTATATTAAGAACTACACTTGGTGTTGCCTCTTACTTTTATCAACACGGGCTAGGGGCAAGTACTTTGCCTAGTCAATATGCACCTTACTGACATATGCGCGTAGCATTTCCTCCTGACACCTAGTTGACCCTCTTTGTCCTGCCCATCCGTCTGTGGGTCTCATCTTCAACACTGTTTCCAACTTGTATATCAAAAGGTTCCTATGAACCTTGGGTCCTTATCTAAGATAATAGAGTTAGGAAGTTCATGCAATTGCACTATGCAATGGACGAACAACCCAACAACATGTGGAGTTGTCATCGTCACCTTAATTGGGATGAAATAAGCCATTTTAGTCAACTGGTCTACAACCACCCAAATGGCATCTTGCTTAGCCTAAGTTTTTCGTAATCTTACAATGAAATCTATAGATATGCTCCCATCTGTCGTGGGGACTCTCCAGTGAATGAAGTAAACTTGGAGGGCTTACTTTCTCTACCTTGTTCACCTAACAAGGGGTGCAATGTTGGACGTACTCGCTACATATGGCCAAAAAAAGTGTCTACTAGCTAGTTCCATAATCTTATTCACTCCGAGATGCCCTTTGCAGGGACTATCAAGGGATCTTGCCATGAAATCTATTCACATTTTGCAAGTAAATTTTAGCATTCCTTCTTAACATACCTCCCTACACAATGTATGTCCATTTGTGTGCCTCTGTTACGGACCCATAAGGGAACGTAACAACCTACCTGAGGTGATGGTGGTCTATAGCTCTAGTGCACGGGGGTGAGATGGCAGTATCTCTATGGATGGGCGGTTACAAAGCGTCGTCACCTCATTGCGTCCTTACGCAGATCGGCTTCAACGATGGGGTTTATAACATTTGGTATCAGAGCCACTGATCTCGTGTAAAGGTGCAATCATTTTAACTCTATTTTGGTTGGTTAAAACTTCAAGTTTGTTTGATTGGAAAGCTTATCTTTCATGGTGGGATCCTTGTAAAAAACTTTGTTTTAGTTATGATCAAAATCTCAGGTGTTGAATCAATGAAGCATAAAAGACAGCAATAGACTAAAGCCCTACAAGCAATAGACAAGACAATAGGTTCTCCCACCTAGAGCCCCTATAAATACCCTACCAATGAACCCTAAAATAGGAATTTTAAAGTAAAGGGAGGCAAAATGTGGAGGGAAAATAGTGCGCCCTCCTACGGGCCCCCACTCCACATATAACCATATAATAAGGGCCCAAGGCCAGTCAATGTCATAAAAAAGGACCCAGTGCGGGTCATAAGCATATAAAAAGGCTCTGGGGCCTGTACATGACTAATATAAAATGCGTAACCAGAAATATACATAACCAACAGTAAATGTAAAGAGGCCTGCAGAATATATGCAGAGTAGCCCAGTAGGCCTGTATCCTGTAGTCCGTAACTGTTTTTCGTTTCGTTCAATTCCGAAGTCATTTGGATAGAAAACAAGCCTCCTATGATAGTTAAGGGCTGAATATCTGTTGGTTTTGCAAAAAAATAATCGTCGTTTCTTTATGTTGTTTCTGGCTGTCTTGAAAAACAATCTAGTATGATTGTTTTTTGGTTTTAGGGAGCTGAAAATTAATAAAAAAATGAAAAATTTTGCCAAGCCTGTGCATGCACGTGGTCATACTACCTATGCAGGCAGCGAGGCCCTTTCTTTCAAAAGGTATAAGGCTTAAGCAAAAGTTGTAAAATGTTTTTGGAAAGAAAGGAGGTACAAAGAACTTATGCACAATAATTTTTCAAACTTGTTGTACGATTGTTTTACAAACCTTTCAAAGTTGCCAGAGCTTTGGTAAAGTTTATGTGAACTTTTCTTGTAAACCTTATATACTTAACATAAGTTTGAATCTTAAGCTTTAAACTTAAAACAAACAAATAAAGCTTAAAAACTAATCCTTGAGACAAGAAAAATAAAAGAAACTGAATCTTTTAAGAGAGGGGAGGAGGTGAGCTTACACCTCCCCTCTGTACATTGCAATGTTACCACGAAACGCCCGATTCAAATTGGGAATTGGTTCAAACCGACCTGTTGGGCATTTGGTCGGGTCCGAGAGAGAGAGAGAGAGAGAGAGAGAGAGAGAGAGAGAGAGAGAGAGAGAGAGAGAGAGAGATTCATGTCTGATTCGATCGGTAGGTTCAAACTGATTTGAATCGCCCATCTGGAAACCGAATCGGCTGAATCGCTTAAGTTGCAATTTTTTTTGGTTTTAAGGTATCTAGGCATGAATTCAGGATCTATATTCTACAAATTAGGTTGTATACATAGTACATACTACCTACACTGTACATTTAGCATAATGTATTGTAGTACTTTTTACTAAGTACTTACTACTGTGTATATTAAGCGTTTAAGATTGAAGACTTTTGACTCAGGTAACTAGATTCTCGCATCAAGAGCTCAAATTGATAATTCATTGAACATGGTAAATTCTAAAAATGATTCAAGACTCAAGTTTTAACTTTCAACCTAGGCTTCAACTATGAGTCTTGAGTCTGGATTCTGGATGCTGGAGTTTGGACTCTATGACATTGTATTTTGTCACCATTCAAGTTTCATCAAATTACAATGTACATCGATTATAATACATATTACGAATCACGATACAGACTTAGTACTTACAATGCTAAGTGAAGTCAGTGGACACTTGACATTGGACATAGACAATGGACATTGACCGATCATCGTTGATAAATTACAATGCAGACTGCAATGTGCGCATGTCACATACAAAATTGAAATGAAATGCCGATTTTAGGATTCAGGAAATAAGCAATTCTTGACCAAAATCATAGCCTAGAACTGTAAATCTTGTAAATTACCGACATGTATCATTAATTCAACAATTAATGAATCCCTAAATGAAATTGCACTTGCTGGAAATTTAGATCTACCATTAGTTTTGAGCTACACAAGCAAAACCCTTAAAAACCGTGACAAATTGGCTATCATTGACATCCTTCCATAAGACCCTAGAGAACGTCGACAAAGATAGATACACCCACTTGGAAGCTTTCTCCCCACCAAGAAGAGAAATCCGATCGATCGTCTACCAAAGATCCGATGAAAAGCTTCATGACTCCAAGTTCTCTGATCTTCGTAAGCCTTGCTCTAATAACACTGTAAGCCTTGCTCAAGATCCTGCTTACAAGACAACCACAAAGAGGACACAGTGGAGCAAAACGACCCCACCAATGAGAAGTCACCGATCAATCTCCAATAGCATCACCCCCGAGCCACGGGATAGGATGCAGGAGAGAGGAAACTGGACATCCTCTCTCCCCTATCAAGGCTCAAGCATCATTCTCTCTCTCCCTTCTCTCCTTTTTCACCCATTCAATTTCTCCACTCTATTAAGCTCAAGCCTACACTCTTCTAACTTTATTTTCACCTTCTTCAAAGTTCAAACTCCACTCCCTAAAGTTGAAACTACTCATCATTGAAATTGCACACTCTCTCCCTAAATCCACAATGTACATTCTAATTTCTCTCTCCCCTATCAATCACTACTCTCTCCCCTAATCCTACACTCTCCAAGGCCCCCAAGAGGAAAGGCGCACTTTTCTCTCTCTCTCTCTCTCTCTCTCTCTCTCTCTCTCTCTCTCTCTCTCTCTCTCTCTCTCTCTCTCTCTCTCTCTCTCTCTCTCTCTCTCTCTCTCTCTCCTGAACCGAATCGGAATTGGGCCCTCGTTGGAAAATGACTTGGAAACAGTTCGGGTCCCCAGCCAAATCAGCCGATTCTGATTCGGTTTGGAAAAAACTGTATATCCAAATATGATGGAAACAAGACGGAACAGTGCCGTCAACCAGATAAGAGAAACTAAGCTATAGCTAACCATTATGCAATAGTCCAGGAATATGTGGCGGGAAGATGTAGCCATTTATAGGGTCGATTGGACATCAAACTTAAACTCAAACTCAATTCTATTCTAACTCCAACCTCAAGCTCATCTATTTCGTTTCAGCTAAATGTTTAGCTTCAACAGAGCCTATTTTATCGTCTCTGTATATGAGAGAGAGAGAGAGAGAGAGAGAGAGAGAGAGAGAGAGAGAGAGAGAGAGAGAGAGAGAGAGAGAGAAATAGAAATAGAAATATATTAATGTCTATCAAGTGCCGAGGGCACATAAGACAAGTAGAAAGTACATCAAAAAAGAAGGAGCATTGTCCACGCAGGACTTATTCCTAAAAGCTAAACCAGCACAAGAAAACAAAGTTTAACCTCCAGCTCTGTAGAGGGTACAATATCAGTAGCTTAATCACCAGCTACACAGAGGGAAAAAGAAAACTGATATAAGTTAACTAACTGGCTAAGTGGATATAAAAAACTGACCGACCGAGGGGGTGGTAGTCCGTAAGGTAGCTGTTTCGGAAAAACTTCACTAAATTCCTATTTCAAATCTTGCAATAGCTGTTGTTCCTGATGCGAACTTTCGGTGTTAAAACATGAAAACACATATACATCATCAACATCACAATGCATACGAGATTTTAAAACCAAATGAGAGAGTTCATATTCAGAATCATGAAGTTTTCTCTATTAATTCAGCCGAGGAAATCATCGGCGATGGAAGTACATTGGTCTCTGCAGAATTAGAGACAATTTGATCAAACTTATTCTTAAATACCAAAGTATGGTTTTTAAAATCTATTTCTAAGGAATCAGATTTATCAAAAAACCATTCATAACCCAAGATCACATCAGTCCTATCTAGATTCATGACATGGAAGTCCAACGGCTCAACATGGTTTTGCATCCGAAGCTCTAATTTTGAGACTTTGACATCCCATATCTCAGTGTCCGAACCCGAGGCAAGACGGACCACATAACAGTGATCACTGGCCATGGTGGGCACTCGGAGCTTCTGCACAAGCCGAGCATTCAAAAAATTGTGAGTACTACCTGAATCAAATAGCACATTTACGTCTTTCCCTAATATATTGCCTCTCACACAAAACAATTCATTAGGCTTGAAAGAAAGTGTACTAAAATTGCAAGCACAAGCACAATTATTCAACAAATTGACTTCCAATTTACCTGCCGGTAAATCCACTGCCATAAAACTTGACGACTTTGTTTTCCGTTTGGGGCACTGATTAGCACGATGCCCGGGTTTATTGCAGAGAAAACACAAATTTTGTTTCAGCGCTGCCAACCGTGCTTTGTCTTTTACCATGAGCTTCTTCTTGTTCTTTTTCTTTTTAGACTGTTGGTACCCCTCTGCTTCCAGCTCGTCGAAAAACTGCCTCTTTCGCTTACTGGTTGATTTTTTGATTTTGGGTTTCTGGGTCGTTTGGCCGTGCGCGCTTTTTCGTGAGGCAACAACGGTGCTATCATAAGCCTTGGCCACACAGAGAGCAACTTCTAGTGAATGGAGGATATTCCGTTTACACTCATTTTGATAGTCGGTTGGAAGTCCAGAAATGAACTGCTACTGTGCCAACTTACGATCAAATAGCGGCACCTTGGCCAAAGAATCCAAGAACTCTTGGACATTCTTGCAGTTAATGAAACAGATATATAACTCGGAATCGTCTATCGTGACACTTTACGGAATTCCGTTAGGAATCCAACCCAAGTCACCAGTTTCGTGAAAAGTTCCCTCCACTATGAGGCCTTTCCTTCCAGAAACAATAGAACTGAGGATATCCTCTTATCCTCTGGGACATTCTGCAAGCTGAAATAGCTTGTCCAACGATTTACCCAGTCCTCAACAAGTTCCGGGCGTTTGAATTTTTTATCGCCGGAAAATACCTCCGGTTGGTAGCCCAAGTTAGTTGAGGTGCTAGCTTGTAGTTGGTTAAAGAGGTTCTGCTGTTATCGCGTTGCTTATTACTCTGGTGAAGTTCCAGTACTGCTTTGCCCAGAGTGTGCAATAATTTATTAGAATCGAGGGCCTCGTCATTGTCTGGTGATGCCGATGATTTCCGTGTCATCACTGCCTGGTGATGCCGGACGGATTTCTGTGTCCCCCGTCACTGGAACATCTTCTTTGTCCATTGCAAGTGTAACTGAAAAATACAAAAATTCCGTTCAATTTTAATTCCATTATGGGTATAATGATCGTTAATAAGACAATATCTAAAAAACCGAGTTTCCGTAATAGAGCAATGTGCTTATTAAATTATACCAATGAATATTGCAATTCCGACTTTAAGCAACGAAATAAAATATAACTACATTAATGCCACCATACACAAGCCATTACAGTTCTATTGCATTCTAATCCACGTAACCCAAATTTACGGAAAAAAAATGCATTAACAACATTAACCTAGTAACCCCCATCTTTACACCTACCCTTGCATGCCAAACATTAAGTTTCTAAAAAAAAACTTAAGTTGCCTATGCCACGACACCCCGCCCGCCCCTTTCCCCCCTCCAAACATCTACCTCAGGCCTCTCCTCAGGCCTCAGCATGCGAGCCCCTTCCTGGCCCGAACCAGAGAGAGAGAGAGAGAGAGAGAGAGAGAGAGAGAGAGAGAGAGCTCGGGTGGGTGAGGGATGGAGTCGCGCCTTCCCTCACCACCCTCACCAGTGTTTCTCACAGGCTTACAGAAGGTTTTTGGTTCGCTGGAGGGCCGTACAGAGGCGCTCTTCTAGGAGCATTCACATGCTGTTTTTTTTCCACAGTTTTCACTTATGTTTTTTGCAGGAAGTGAAGAAGTCACTGCCTCTGCTGTTTTTCGCAGATAGCAGCTAACTGTAGGACGTTTTTAACAATTGCTCAGTTTTGTATAACTCTACAAAAGCATAAGCAAAGTTCAGATTACAGATTTACAGGGTTTGCAATTATTATGCTTGAGAAACAGGGTAAATGCTGCCCAAATTTTCCTTGAAACCAAAACTTGCGGATTAGCTTCTCTATTACATAGAATAGCTCTTGTTTTGAACCAAACCACTTCAAAAAATGGCTTTACAGTCTCTAAACCCTGCAATGAACACCTGAAACTTCATAATAGTCTGCCAGGCAAACCTGTAAATTTCCAGCAACACTCACAGCCATTATTAGTGCATTTTTGTCTCTGTTCTTGCCTTTTCTCACCGATTTAACAACAAAACCGACTTCCTAAAAAGCGATAGACAGCATTTTAAATACAAGAACCACTAATGAAAAGAACAAGAAGTCTGAGGTGGAAAAAAATTCCAGCATAACCTCTAAAGAAACCGTTGCTTCAACAAAATGCCCACAACAAAGTAATCGGCAACAATGGAACTAAAAACAGAATTTCTTCCTAAAAACCAATTCGAAATGCTTAAAAATCGAACCGAATGTGGATCGGTAGTGCACTAACCACACAAACGATTGCACTTCAAAAAAAATTTCCAACGGGAAGAATGATCCAAAATTCCACCACTTGTTGCTTACTCCACCGAAATATCGAGAAAACGTCGAGATTCACCCTAGCACTTTCAATGGCAAAATCCTGCTTAGAATGGCTTTGATACCAATATAATGTCCTACACAAAGGATACTAGTCTAAGCATGCCAAACAAAGCAAAAACACAAGGGACGGGTGGTGGATAAACTAGCCCAACCAAACCTAGACCGTACGGATTTAGCCCCCAAGCTATGGATCAATCACAGTCATGGAAAGAGGAATCACACTAGCAGCATGTAGCTACCAATCACAGAATCAAGCATACACTAGTGAGAGCCCAATAGGTATACTTATACCCTCCAAGGCCCATGCACCACTAGTAGTGCACTGTGACACCTCACTGGACACCTCTGCAGCCTATCTGGGCCACGTCATCCAATTCCCTAATGACTCACTGATAGACCCATACCAACTCCACCACCAAGTGTTTAGGCCTACAACCATTAATTATGACCATGTACACATAAGGGCCCCAATTCCCTTATAGTCACAATTAACTTACAGGTTGTTGGTCTACCGATCTTGGACACGCTACCTGAGACCAATCATGGGCCTCCTTCTAGCAATGTAGACCATCAAATAGAGTTGCTTCCTAATAGTACCCCTGTATCGTTGTTTCCTTATAGGGTTAGCTTGAAGGAAGAGGATGAGATAGCCAGATAAATTCAGGAGTATTTTAGGATGGGTCACATTAGACCTAGTAAGTCTCCTTGGGGAGTACCAGTCCTTTTGGTTAGCAAAAAGGATGGAGGCACTCGTCTCTGTGTTGACTTTAAAAGGATAATAAGATCTATCCCTTACCTAGGATGGATGAATCAATGGATTGACTGAATAGAGCAAAATATGTAAAGATCTTCCTAGAAACCACACAAAAAGATTAGAAAAGGCCTTACAGGCAAAATCTGATCAAAAAACGAGATTTGCCTACTGCTCCTTATGCTCCCTCTAGAGAGAGAGAATCTCCATAACCCGTCATGCAACTGTTCCTTCCAGAGCCCGTTAGTTCCATGATTGGGGTTTAATAATCACAAAGGAGTGTACTTGAATGGTCTTTATAGGAAAAGGCCAAAATATCATTTCTAATTTCCACAAGTGTATTTGTTCAATTGAAAGATTTATTAGTTAAGCTGCAAAATCACTTGAATAAACTCACAAAAATTTGTGTTGTCAATCCTATGTGTGTTGTCAATCCTATGTTCTTCAAGTGCTCCTTTTCTGATAGTTCATTCCTCCTACTTATGACGGGGAAATGCCTTTTCCAAGGTGAAGGTAGATTTTTTCAATTACGAAAAGATCCAAAGCTCTATTCATCCTTTATAATATCTGACTTTGTGTCAGTCTGTTACTCACTTTCAGCAAATCCCCTCTCCATTTTTTACTGTGAAATATCACAACTCACTATTGGTATTTAGTTATGTGATGACATAGGCCTTTCCTACTTCACTTTCTATGCTGAGTTTGATATAAGGACTTTTCAAGAGGTGAAGCATTCGATTATGCACACTGTGATTGACAAATGGAGCCAACACCTAAGTACTTAAGTTACATTCTTCTTCCTCCAATAAAATTACACAAGTGCTGTTCTTTATCAAATAAGATCCAGCATATAGTTCAGCTTTTTGGTTACATATGATGTGACAAGTCAGCAATGACATCATGTTAAAAACTTCCTGGAGTGTGTAAGGATAATGCTCTAACATGATCCACATTAGGATACTGCTCTTACGTCTTCTCTTTATATTCTGTAACCAGTTTGACTGCCATTCTTGTCCAATAGATATCTTAATGTATGTTGCATTTTATGTGGTCCATTATCATGAACTGGGATTCTTCTTCCAATGCATTTGTGCAGTTTGATGATGTACTGGATATGCATGAAGCTGCATTGTTTGGCTGAGAATCCTTCAATTTTGTGGCAATCCTACAGGTTAACCCTTTAAAGTACAGGAGCATATTAACTGGCCTTGAAGTTCTCTGGAAAGAGCAAGGAGTTGCAGGACTTTGGAAAGGCTGGTCAGGGAAACTGTGTGGGTATGGCACTCAGGGTGCTTGCAGGTTTGGCCTATACGAGTATTTCAAAAAGCAAATCCGTGATAATGCTGAATCTTCTTATATGCCCTCTAATAGGACAGCAACTTATGTTGCAGCAAGTGCCTCTGCTGGTATAATTGCAGATGTTGCTCTGTGTCCTTTTGAAGCAGTGAAAGTTCGTGTCCAAGCTCAACCTCTGTTTGCGAAAGGATTAGTGGACGGGTTTCCAAAGTTTTATTCTTCTGAAGGAATTTTTGGGTAATCTCTCCAAGTATTTGTTTGAACTTCTGAATATTACAGTCGAGAAATTCTGCAAAAGTTTTTATACGAAAGTTTTAAAGCATTCCTTGATTGTCGTATTGTCTTCTTATGATACTGTCATTCAGTCCTCGACTAAATCAGGGAAGTATAATTAAAGTATTTTTCACTCCTTATGCATTAAGAATAGATTCCTTGTCCCCCCAGTATGATCGACTTAGAGATTAAGACTTGGCTCCAAACATGTGACAACTTTGACTCTTGTTGATTAAGATAAACATATTCAGTATGCCTAGTGGTTTACGATCGATTTCAGGATTCAAATTGAAAATCGTACTTCTTTCCTTTCACGTCACTTATATGCAATTGGTTTGATGTTCTCGCAGATTCTATAAGGGACTCCTACCATTGTGGGCTCGCAGTACACCATGTAAGCACTCTTGAATGGCCAGAGGTCAGAATAGGAGCCATGATATCACCATATTCTACTCATGTGACATATATGTTCTATTAGATGAGCCTCCTTTCCATTTGGAGTTGGGCAAATGTGTTTCCTGTAGATGCTCCTAATGCACAAGTCAAGATATTATTGAGACACTTTATAGGACATTTTGCTAGCCTGTGTTGTGTTAAATTTTGCAGTTTTGTGCTCAGTGTGCTAGAAAAGGTGACATTTAATGATTTCTCACATTCACAAAAACCTTTTTGCATTTATCCACTCCAAATCCTTTTGTTGAGTACTCCCCTTGATACACGTGAATAGATTATGTCATTTCATTCTTTTCATGCTTCCACAAGACTTTCCTGCCTTTCCAGCTTCCGCCACACAATGCATTTGGCTTTAGGCATCTTGAACAATGGAAGATATGAGAGATGAAGGTTTGAAAATCGCTAAAAAGGGCAGATTTCTGCAGATCCACATGCAAAATGTGGGTAACCATTTGTGGATGTGAAGAGCTACAACGGGGACATTAGGAGAGTACCATTAGTGTCATGCCCATGACTGGTCTCGGGTAGCGTGTCCACGCTAGGGATCAGTAGACCAACAACCCGTAAGTTAATTGTGACTATAAGGGAATTGGGGCCCTTATGTGTACATGGTCATAATTAATGGTTGTAGGCCTAAACACTTGATGGTGGATTTGTATGGGTCTATCAGTGAGTCATTGGGGAACTGGATGACGTGGCCCAAATAGGCTGCAGAGGTTTCCAGTAAGGTGTCACAGTGCACTACTAGTGGTGCATGGGCCTTGGAGGGTATAAGTATATTTGCTGGGCTCTCACTAGTGTATGCTTGATAGCATGACCGGTGGCAGGATGTTGTTGGTGTGATGCCATACTCCTCTTTGTGATTGTTCCATAGCTTGGGGGCTAGATCCGTTCGATCTAGGTTTGGTTGGGTTTGTTTGTCCACCATCAGGCCTTGGATTTAGGACTTTATAATTAAATTGTTCGAAGACCCCGCAAGAACGCACTTTTTTCACTACGATGCTTGTGGCAAACAAATACCTCATCGAAACATGGATTTGATGCTTTCAGTTCCATATGAACTTAGGACCTGATTAACTATGAATGCATATCTGGTTGACCCTTTGGTTAACGATTTTTTTTATGTTTGATCTATGGTTGGACCCTAATGCATACTTGCCACTAATCATGGCTACCAAACATAGTTGCCTGTTCTGGAATGGGCCTGAAATTTTTCTATTTTTAGTACAATACTTAATAATTTCTAATACACACTGCCAGTAAGTTCCGACCCATATTGGTCGGAATGCATTTTTGAGCTACCAACAAAAGCATTTGCATTCGATTGCAAACTTGCAAACACCTTTCCTATACATTGCTTGCAAACTTGTTGAAAGCTTCAACATTGATGGTAGGAAGTTTTATCATTTATGTGAATAGTTATTTACAGCTGTAGGGTCTTTGAAAATTTGTATATTGTGCATTGTGATGTTTGAAACTTTAAAGTATGAGGCATATTTTGCAAATTTTTTGACTTTTTGTCAAACTTACAAACATGTTTGCAAACTCAAACCCTTGAAGGTTGCGAACGTTTGCTGGCAACTATGCAGCAGCTTATGCCACTTGGCATTATCCTAACACATAGGCATAATATGTAGGAGTTTCTAAAATAGTCTGAGACTGCTTCTCTCATGCACCCTACAAATGTTAGATATGCTACAACATAGGACCGGTGTCCCCTTAATGGGTCAACTTCCACATTTTAGGCGGTGCTACAATTGGAGACAATTGTAGACCTTGTTTGCTGAATGAAGTAGAAGCCCTGAGAGAAGTGGCCTATTGGATCTGTTGGAAATTCTTAGAAAGAGATTGGAAAGTATTTCCTTGGACTTTGCGTTTTTGAAGGTCTAGTTGTGAAATGACGCTATTTGGGTGGTACTCGATTGCTAGAAAAAATCAATAACATTTATCTTAGGCACAACACAAGCCAGACAATGTCCCCTGGCATGTTGGCCCTGCATTCTGAAGTCTTCCCAACCCTTCACAGCCGATATTTTCTTCAAAGAAATGCATTTTAATTCCAACCTTTCCAGTTGAAAGGTGATTGCGTGAAAAAAAACCCTTACCTTTTAACACGAAACTGTATACTTGCCTTTTAAAACACAAGACCTTAAATAAAATGGACCAATGATATGTCAAGATTCAAATGGGCCAATCAGATTGTGGTCCTTCGTTTAACACATACCAACCAAATGTGAAAGGGGGATGCCCGCCGTCAACTCACTTGCCAAGATTTAAAAATTGGGTGGCAAAAAAGGCTAGACAAAGGGACTTGCCGCTAGTCTAAAACCGCCCTAAAATCGGAGACCATGTTGTGCTTTAGCTCAATGGATCATGTTTAATTGATCTCACAAAAGAAAGGGCCAATCAGTTTATTGAGGATAATGCTTGGAGCATATGTGACTTTTTTATCAACTTGAGTGTGAAAAATACCTTCTATTGATGGGGTTTTGTTACAACAATTATAGGCATTCTACAACTAGGAACATCTGCTTTGTGTATACGTATGTATGAGTTTCAAGTTGTGGTTAAAAATGAGAAAGATCAACTTGTTGAGCGATGCAATGCAAACTATAAAAAAACTGCTCATTTGTTACAAGGTGTATCTCAAAATTTAGAACTCAAGAGTAATGCAAGCTGAAAAGCATTACAAAGTGTTTGCAAGGTATTGTGGACAGTTTAAAATTTCAAATCAAATCAATGATGTGGTTTGCAAGCTAGAAGCTCCAAAACAGATTAAAGTGCATCTAGTTTTTCATATTATGTTATGACCCATGCAGTTCAGGGATGATGTTTACTAAGGATCAGACAGGGAACATAGGAGCGTAGAACAACCCCAAGTTAGGGCCGACAGCAACCATATTGGGCCATTTTAAGAGAGCTGAGTAGTGAGGCCTTACTTGTGCATCTTAAGGATCTTTTGGGCTAGATTAGGCATTTCTTTAGTGGGATGGATCTTTTGTTGTTGTAAACTGTCACAGTGGAGAGTGAGCATTGATTAGCTCTTCAGTTGGGTGGTGAGTTCAATGTCTAGTTGACTTTAGTGCTACTTGTGGATCTAAATCAAGTTTTTTCTTTGTAATGTAAAAGAAAATAGAGAATAAGAATTTCAAGATACAAAACAGAGTTTGTAGTGTATGGAAGAGATACGTATGGAATGACATTATAAGAAATGTAGCTAGATTATTATTATTATTCTTTTTTATAATCAAGAAAAAAAATCCCTTATGGATAGACTTACTGAGCTTCAGGATAAACCAAAATTATTATGTAAAAAACTGAATTCAATTCTTTAGGACAGATTAGGACATGCCATGCATTTCATACTACTAGTAGCTCAATCTGCCCAAATAAAAAAACTGTATAACCATGAAATCTTGCATTCATAGCTAACGACCATGGAGTGAGCAGGTGCTTGCAGGTTTCACGTTTAGTGTCCAGGGATTCTTGCTTATAGCGCTGGGTACAAGATTTAGAATGTAGGATACATGGTTTAGGGTTGAGAGAGATCTTTTATAGTGCTTAGGGTACAAGATTTAGAATCTGGGATAGATGGTTTAGGGTTGAGAGAAATCCCTTATAGTGCTTAGGGTACAAGATTTAGAATCTAGGATACATGGTTTAGGGTTGAGAGAGAGAGAGAGAGAGAGAGAGAGAGAGAGAGAGAGAGAGAGAGAGAGAGAGAGTATGAAAACAAATGGATAGCCATGAAACCTTGCTTTCATATCTTGGTAAAGAGATAGAAATTTCAATCTTCAGTAAGCTTTTTGTGCACTTTGGTGTTAAGAATTAATTAAGAGTTCTGTAATTATTGATAACATCAGTATGTTTCATTGAGAAAAACTGAATAGGCATAGGATACCAGAAGAAGTTTGACTTTTTGTAACTGACAGTTTTCAGACTGCTTAACCCTAGCCAGAGTCACCTTTGCCTTTTGTTTGCAGTTACCATACTGATGTTCTCATCGTTTGAGCATTCAGTGGATCTATTATACAGTCATGTTATCAAGAGACCCAAGATAAAATGCTCAAAGGGAACACAACTTGGAGTGACCTGTGCAGCTGGATATTTCTCTGGGATGGTTGGGACCATCATTACAAACCCTGCTGATAATGTTATCTCTTATCTCAACAATAATGACGGAACAGTGTTGCAGGTTGGTATTAGGCCCCCTCACATTTACATGTACTTGGACTGCAGTTCTGGGTTGTCTATGTTTGGTTCCAAGTACTTCTGGAAGCATAACTGGTATTCTAGAGAGTAATTATGAAGATAACTGGAAGTGACAGTGGAAATGGTGAAATTTTAGGCTGTAAAGCAAATTGGACTTGTGGGGCTGTTTACGAGGAGCTTACCATTGAGGATAATGCTGGTTGGGCCTGTGGTTACCATGCAATGGTTTATATACGATTTGCTGAAAGTATCAATTGGTTTGTGAGTACATAAATCTTCAACACTAGACCTTGGTTTATCAAATGGAAGAAACTTTCTTCTGAGATTCAGTAGCTGCTTCTCCAGATCCTCTCTATTTCTATGTGGCATATAATTAGAACTAGCTCCATCAAGTCTTTGGTACTCAAGCCACAAAAATCTTACTATGGTTGGCGAGTCATTGCTCATTACTGTCAGTCATTTGTTATATTTATCCATTTTTTATGGTTATGAACTTTTTGCCACACTTTCTCACTTTTGCAGGCCCACAAGTGGAGACCTTGATGGTGGTATCAGTGAGCAGAATGAAGATAACAAAGTTTGCAATTTGCTTCCTCACATAGATCACTGAATGCTCTGCTATTAAACGCGGAATTCCTATTCACTTTAAAGTGGTTTTCTGACCTCAGACTGTTCACCAAAGAGTTCAAGCAAATATAAGTTCTGAAAACCCTGACTGCAATTTTTTCTTTTCCTTCGTTGAGACTGAAAGACATGCTTTGTAATGCGGCTAATATCTGAATCAAATCGCAGAGTTGTACCATGAAGAAAGCGGAAACAAGTCCATATATCATGTTTATTTTTCACCTTCTTGAATTCTGGAAGGTTTTTTCAGGTAGACCGTAGCAGTAAAAAGAGCTTACTTCTGCTGCACCGGCATTTAGGGAAGGTGAAATATGATATAAATGTCAAAATTTTGGCATTCAAAGGATGCTTCAATCACCTTTTTGCTGAGTGTTCATTTTTAGCACTTGCGAAGACAAAGCTTGAAGGCAATGTCATTATATTTCTCTGATTCAAGACGTGGAACGGCCGATCTGTAACACTACGTCAGTAACATGGCAGGTTTTTCAGCACGTTCCAGCTGATTTTCTGGTGTTTTGAAAACCTGAAGGATACCCTTCATATAACTTTCTATGACTATGGAATTTTAAGGCTCTACATGATTTATTGATTAAATTCTTCAAGTCTGAAAATCAGTGCTGTTGAAGCCCAGTGACATGCTAGTCCAGCTCAACTACAATTTGAATAGTGGTAAGTCAAGGATGTTTACTACTACAACTCTCCAATAAGTGAATGTCCTTAATAAACCTGCCATTGAAAATGACAATTAAAATGCATTTTCGCTTAAAAGTTGGTATGATGAAGTTTGTCTGGCAATATCAGAAACATTTAGAACTGGTAGAGCATTGAATTTTTTTGTTAAATTCTGCCTTTTCTTGGGAGTTGTGTGATGATAGTGAATAATAATTGGTGATCAAGAAAATGTGTTACTAGAGAGGTCACTACACATTCATCATTGGTAATGTGTTGTTAGATTTTAGATAAGTTGTGACCCATTGTCATACTCCAAGAACCTACATGCAATCAGTATGTATTTTTTATTATCTTGTGACTTCTTCTGGCCTTCCCTTGCCAAGGCAAAATCTTGTGGTGGACTGGAACCATGAGTTTTTTATTTGTTGCAATAAAATTTATAGCATTAACAAGGGGCTTACCTTAATATGTCCTCAATCGAAGTGACTAAATAGGTCTCGACTAAACATGTAATGGCAACTACCTTCAACCAATAACTAGCTGAAGTAAAGATAACATAGATTGCTATAGTTGGTGCCAAATTTGCAAGTGTCTACCAAAAGGAGCATGATGCACTAGCACTCTACGTGGGGAAGTGGAAGTCGTATATGTTTGTGTTGTAATATTCAAATATATGTTTTGTATCTTCTTGTACTCAAGTAATAAAGAGAGCATGTGAGTATTAGGAAAGAATATCAAATTTCATGCTATACAAATTATACAAGTAATTGCCAACTTTGAAATGCCACAAATGATGAGCCATAAATTCTTGAGCACAACATGAAAGTTACTCAAAATAGGAATCTAGCAAACATGTCGGTTTGACTGCTAATGAGAGAAGAAAATAAGGTATCACTTGAAGGTAATGTGCTCCACAATGGAAGAAACAATGATTATAGGTTTTAGTGTCAAGCATGCACAAATGGAAAGTTGGTAAGGTCATACCTTACATATTTAGGGAGTAAGTTATTGGCGTTTAAGCAATCCATATTTAAAATGCTTCAAAAAAATATATTGTAATACTAAAAAATGTCGTATTTTGCAAGAAAAATAATCATGCTACTAAAATTTTGTTAATAGATTTTGATTAATAATTGCAAATCAGCTTATATTAGATGATAGTACTATTTAAAATAAAATCATTAGAGACACAACCACTAGAATAACTAAAAAAAATTATTTTTACTTATTTAAAACAAAAGTTTAAATGTTTTTTTCCTTTCGATTTTAAAAGTTTTTTAAATGACAATTCTTGTATCAAGAAAAATATTTTTAAAATTATGGCACAAATTTCAATCAGTATTTTTAAAATTTTAATATTTTTAAATGTTAACTTATATTTCAAATATCTCCGTTAGGTCATTGAATATTTAAACAATAAATGATTGCAAATGAAATTATTTTATAGTAATCGAGATTACATGATTTGTAAAAAAAAATTAAATCACCTTGAAAAGAATCTTCCTCTCTCTCTAAATTTCTAATAATATAGTCTCCAAAAAATTATTTTAGAAACACATCAAAAAATTAGAATATTAAAAATTTAATCAAATCAAATAATATTTAGCAATTTTTAATGATATGAAATTACCAATTTTAAATATTCTAAAAACTTAAAATATCCATGATACTATTTTAACAATGACCATGATTAAAACTAAAATTGCAACCACTATTAGGATTTCTTTATTATAATTTTTTTTAAAACATTAAATGAATAAAAAAGATTTCAAGACAATGTTCCAAGAAATATAAGCACAATATCTTTTTAAAAATAAAAGAGAATTCATTACATCCAAAAATCATCAATGTCATTTACATCATTCTCATTTTCTAGAGGAGCCACTGTAGAGTCAAGTGGCACCTCTTCCAAAACTTAATCGACAATTATCACATTGTAATCTTGAACTAGAACATTCGCTAGCATGAGGCTGTGGTTCCTTGCACAATGGAATTACTAATTCCTTGTTATCTGAACTCTTTCCTACCTCAGCCAATTCATCTAGCAAAATTGAAAGAGATTACCACACAACATTATCTATTCCCACATTACATAAAGTCAATAAAGCTTTATGGACTGAAACTGATTGCCAAGAAGAATGAAAAAAACAACTTTCCAAATAGGAGAAGTTGTGACTTCAAGAAACCCTTGCATGAAACTATGGATTTCAGTGAATTTGAAAGGATAATCATCATTTAATGATTCCTTCATCTGAAATCCATATGGTATATCGGCAATGCAGAGTGTGTAGGGCCTTTTTTTTAAAAAAATTAGAAATCTCTCTGCAAACAACTGTGTAGAAGCATGGTTGATCATCGACGCTTTTGGGGAGGTAGGTCTCTACTAATGGATCCTCCTCTGCAATGGTCTCACCCCATGCTAGTCTCTCTCTATCCCTTTTTTCTGCTTTCGCCTTCAGAATATGTCTCTTGAATTGCTCTGGAAGAACTTTATTTTTCTCATCTTCGGGGGACTAAAAAAGAAGAAGCTATGCCTAGCATAGGAGATATAAAGTCTAAAACATAATTAAAAAAGAAACAATTAAATAATACCTATGCTAAGCATGGGTGAAGTAAATACCATGTCTCTAAACAATATAAAAAATGGAGTCAAGGCCTCATTTCGTCTGCTAAGAGGATAAAGCCTCTGGCACTCTTCGAAATCCTGATAATTTAACCTTATCACAAGGGCTTCTTGAATTTTCATAAACAATTTATGTCTACATTTAAAAAAGTGTAATGGTTACAAATCCTTCAAAATTGTGAAAATCATTTTAGAAAAAAAAGTGAAATGGAAACAAATATTTGATTTATGAGTAGTACCTCTGAAATTCTTCCCCATCTTTGTAAGGGAGAGTTGATAATCTGCTAGAAAGAACACATATTATTAGCTCTGAAGAGCTAATCCCTTGCATATTCTTCCACTATGATATTTTTCAATTCTGTAGGGATGGGCTTCAGAGTTTGAGTGGAGTCAACTTTCTTTTTTGATTTCGAGACACCTTGAGCAAGTTGGCCTTTTATTTGGAAATTTTCCCACTTGTCAAAAATTTTGTCAACAAGGGCCCATACCTAAAAATAAAAAAAAAGATATTAATTATTTGATAATCAGTTTAAGTAATATTAAAATAAAGTTCAATATTTCAGTCCAATGTAACAATTTATGAAGAGCATGATACAAATGTTGACCAAGCATTTCATGACAAGCATAGAAAGAAAAATTACTTGGCCACTACGAAAAGCAAGTTGAAAAAAATTGTCATATTTAGAAAGGCTCTGCATAGGATTTTAATTTGAATCAAACGGCAGGCCTGTCTCTTGAGCACAAAGTGCCTTGAGCTCCAACTCATTTACATCTCCAGCTTTGGAGACTCTCAAATATTCTTTGTGAAAAAATCGGATCCTTTGTATGACAATCATCTCCATCTTGTAATCTTGATCAGTATTATGATTCCAAGCAAGCAATTTAGCTTCCTCCACTGTCAAGCCAGCAAATACAATGGCGCTAACACTACAGAAAGAAGCAATATGTGGATATTCTTGGGACAATTGTTTTCGGACTTGTAAACTATGTATGCCCTTAAGAACAAAAAAATGATATGAATCTAAAACAGAAAAATCAAAATTTCCAACATTGTTGCATTTCGAGGGATCTACCAAAACAACAAAAGAGGTTACTATGGGTTGTGTATGATCTTTAAATTTTATTTTAAAATTATGTACATGCGTCTTGTTTGGTTCTCTAACTTCCATGGGCCTATCTCCTGTTATTGGGTCTACAAGTGGCCTATCACACTGATCAATATCCAAAATTAATGTCGTTTCTCGTATTTTTTGTTTTATGGATATCTTCTCTTAATTTCGCTATTTAAAAAATATCTTGTAAGGGGCAGATGGAAGCTCCATGTAAAGATAAAGAGAGTTCATTAATATCCTTCTTAGTTTATGCAGAAGGAATGGCTTTATGACGATGTATTGCCGTGGTTTTTGGGCAGGACTTGGGTATGGAGGGGAAGGATTCTCTTTTTTTTTGGATGAGGGGGAGATACAGTGGCCTCAACATTTTCTGTTACTAGTTTTGTGACCTGAGCACTGGCAGAAGCAGGCTTGCATGGTCCCACAGATATTGACTTGGAACTCTGGGACGAGTTGACCGGATCTTTCCCCTCAGCAATTGCAGCTAGCAGACTTTTAAGCATTGCTTCATGCTCTGGATAGAAACAAAAAACACATTTAAAGTTTAAATAGCAAAGGAATTTATATTGACTATGCTGAACATAGGAATACTCAATTTTGATAAGAGATTTTCTACTTGTAAGCTGCTCGGAATTTGATATTTTGCTAAACACTATGCTAAGCATAGCACACTTGTTAATGGATATTAGTAAAAACATGTGTTATAATTGCATACCAGAGTAACAAGGGCTTTATGAAAATATGTTTGATTTTATTTCTACGAGTTTTGGGAATGTGGTTTCTATGGATACTAAGATTGTTAGAAACAAGTCTTTAAGGAATTATTTGAATAAAGGACTTAATCATGTCCCAATGTGACAATCAAATATAGATGAAGTCGCCACATAAGTGTATCAAGGATGGTTTAAATTAGTTAAGTTACTACCCATATATCAAACTATTGACCATGATACAATTGTTGGAGCATGCCCTAATATGTAAAGCTGCTGTAACAAACTACCTAAAGAAAACTAAATGGCACATGGAAGGTGTTTAATTCTCCCGGTTGGGTGAGCACTACTCCAATGGCATACTTGGATGCATCGGTATGCACATGGAATTCTTTAGAATAATCAGGAGCCCAGAGGATGGGTGCATTGGTAAGGGCTTCTTTGAGGTGATTAAAAACGACGCGTTGTTCATTCGTCCATTTGGGAACTACAACTACTTTGTAGATTAAGCGTGCTTTGTTAGCGAAATCGAAAATAAAGCACCAGTAGTAGTTGGCGTGGCCAAGGAAGGAGTAAACTTCACGTATCGTACGCGGTTCTGGTAGATTTTGAATGATAAGGATCTTTTCAGGGTTAGTGGCAATGCCATTTCGTGAGATAATATGTCCTAACACAATACCATGGGTTACCCAAATCTAGCATTTTTCAGGATTAAGAGAGATACCGAAGTGTTGACATTGGATAAATTTTTTTTTGAGCACAGACAGATGACGTATTTCTTCGAAATGTGCTCCTAAATCGTCCAAGTAAACTTCTAAGGTATCGCCCATTTGCTGAGAAAAGGCCGCTTGCATAACACGTTGGAAGGTGCTAGGAGCATTGCAGAGACCAAAAGGCATGACTTTCCAGCAGAAGGTTCCCCATTTTGTGGCAAAGGCGGTTTTGTGTTGATCTTCTTCAGTGATTTGGATCATATTATATCCGCTAAAGCCATCTAAGAAGGATTAAGCCTCATCTCCTGCTAGTTTTTCTAAGATGGATTTTCTGAAAGGTAGTTTCTTAAAATTGACACAGATCCGGAGTTTTCCATTTTTCTTGGGGACGATGACAATTGGGGAGACCCACTCAGTATGCTCAATTTCATAGATAAATCCCGCATTTAAGAGGCGTTGTAATTCTTCTTTGATCTTGGCCTTATAGATGGGATTGCATCTGTATAGACGACTCGCAGTGGGCCTCGCACCCGGTTTAAGTGGGATACGATGCACAGCTACTTGGGATGAGACGCCTTTGATGTCTTTATAGGTCCAAGCAAAGATATGTCGATATTTTTGCAGGAGCTTTTCAAGCCGTCTTCGTTGTTCGCGATTGAGATGAGCTCCGACATGGACAAGATATTCGTTGGTTTCATGTGGCTCACTCAGGGAAAGGGTTATGGTTTGTGCAGGGCCTTCATAGGGTGAATTACCAGTGGGCTCACGTTGAGCTTGGGGTAATTTGATTGCGACATCCTCGATCGTATAGTCCTTAAAGTATGCAAGAACATTATGGGCTGGAGATTCGAGGGGGGCCTTGCCTTTATCTTGCCAACATGGTGTTTTTTCGGGGACTGGTGTAGGGCTAGAGGCAATTTTAGGAACTTTTCGAACAATTGTGAGGTCACCCGGCGGTTAAATTTGAAGTGGTTTTTTCATTTTCTCTTTCATAGTATGACCACGTGGTTGAGGTTTTGGTGGCGGAGAGACAGTTGGTATGTCATGGAGGATCTCGTCATCAATTTGAAAGATAGTCTCCTCCTCACAGAGTGGGTGTTTAGGACGGAAGAATTTTGTCTCAGGTTTTTCAAATGCAACCTTGGCAACGGATTCCACCTTGGAAGCATGTTGCGGATAGGTCTTCGGGGGAAGTGCTTCCATATAGTTGAGGATCTGAATATCAGAAATGTCCATATCTTCTGGGCAATTCTGAATTCATAAGACGTTCTTGTCATCAATGAATAAATCGTCTGATTCATTAGTAGGTAGCCATGCAACATTTAGCAGCTCATCATGGTGTGGAAGAATATCAATAAAATTGATATTGATGATGGGTGTATCCAGATCAGGTAATTGGTCGTGATCGATCGGGTGTGGAGAGGTATAATTATCGTGATGTTGAGCATAGTAATCGACATTCACACACCCAATGGTAGCTAGACTGTGACTCCAGTTTATGATATCAGTAGATTTAACATAATGACCTTTTTCGTGGCTGGATTGGTATGGCTCAAATACTGAGTTGGTGGTTGAGGATCCCTCGTCATGGATGCGTGCAGGTTTGAGTTTACCCGTTGAGTCAATGGTGACAGAACTGTCACGATTACCAAAAGTGACTCGGCCTTTGCTCCAGTCCAGTCATGAACGACTCGTGCAGCCATTCGAAGCTGACAAGTAGGTTTGGCTAGCTTGTCTCTCAGATTCCATTCCATCATGAGGGATGTGAAAATGATACTAACCCCGGAACCTCCATCAAGTACTGCTAAAACTTCATGGGATTGATGATGTGTAGCTGGGATTTTGATGTTGTCTCGTTCGCTGAGTGGATTGTTTAGATGTAAGGGCATTTCAGACAACTCGTCAATAGTGGTGGTGCTATTGGATTGGATCTGTTGTTTCCACTGGCCATCATGCTTCTAGAGTACATGGAAGGGAAGGGTGACATTGGCTTGTAGTAAATCTTCCCAGACTTTGGTACCTTCAAGGGTTTTGCTTTCAAAGGGCTTGTGAGGTACTTTATGGGAAGAGGAAGATTGTTGGTCGGCATTGCGGATTTGCTGGCGATACTCATGATGTAGTCGAATTTCTTCAGATGGGTGAGGATAAACTATCGGGGTTGAATCATCACTTGGAGGAACCGCCTACGGTTGAGTTTTGCTGGGTGCAAGTGTAGGGGTTTGGCATTGGGTTTGTGTCCGAGTCAAGACCCAAGCAGGATGTGTTTCGATAAGTAAGGTTTCTACTTGCACTGAACAGACAGGAGTGGTTGGCTTAGATCGGGATGGGCAGTCCTTCACGTGATGTTCAATACCACAATTTTCACAAGCTGGAGGAAAGCGGAGTTTATCTGGGCAGCGAATACTAGGATGTTTACCTGCACAGATAAAGCATCCTCGTATTGCGGGTAGTTGATGTGCGGCAAAGACAGCTTGGTTTGGGTTGTAAGCTTGGACATTGGGATCCACCAGTTGAGCATTAGAATCATAGGTATAATAAACAACCGTTTCAGTAGTGTATTGCGGTTGACTATTATCTTCCACATAGTAGGTGGCCGGATCGATGGTATTCGGATCAAAATAATGGTCAGCGTTTTGTGGGACAGGTCGGTTAACAACAAACTGTTGACGTGGGGCTAGGTATTGATTTGGTGCAGGTGGTCGTGGGTGTGCAAAAAGTACAAAAAGGACCAAGAGTGGATCCTAATCTGATCCTCAAGAGGGATTGGTTGTCAGATTACTTGATCTATCAATCTACTTGAGATTAAGATCAATCTAGACCAATTCTAAACACAAAATCCTAACAAGAACAATCATTAATTGAAGGTAGGTGTACTTTCTGGTTTCCCACGTGTGAAACCCTGTCTGATTACGGACTCCAACCTGAAAATCAAGTACACATTGATAGAACCTCAAAACAATCAAAACAAATGTAGACAAATGGAGAGAATCACTCAAAATTGCTTCCAAAACCAAGATTGGTGTCTCACATTGATTATGGCCAATTGTGGCTCTATATATACAATAAGTGGGAGCTCGTGGTACTGATCATCCCTCTGATCCCACATGTGTGAAGGTGCTTTGTCATATGATGATTCATCATGCAAAACCGACACTTGGACAAAACCTTCTATTTTGAGCACTTTTGGTCCATTTTCCTTCTATATGGAGATCTACTTGGAAATCTTCTAGAAGTCAAAATTCGCCTACTTCAGCTCATTCCACACTTGTGAGCTGTCCTCTACACATGGGATATAACACCTAACCAAAAGATGTGGCTCATGCAATCAATAGATTAATGCCATGTGTCATATGTCTAGAAAACTAGTTTTTGGCCATTTTAGCCACTAGAACTTGAATTAAATCATATGTACAACATACATGATTATGGTACATGACAAGTACACTAGTTTCACACTTGGAAACAGGCTCCACACATGTGTGTTTATCTATATACAAGATTTTTGGCCTCTACCAAGCTTATTTTTGCATTTTTCACAGTGGTTTCGTGGCAGAGGTTGTTGTGGCGGGTACGGGCGGTAAGCTCGATAGATGGTTGCTCTGGTGGCTGCTGGGAAATGATTTTGTAGTTGAGGGCATTCATTAGCAGTGTGATGCTGTGAGCAGATTGGACACCAGACATTTTCCCTTGTTGGAAAGGATTTCTCAACAATCTGTTTCATGGCGGTTTGGAAATCGACAATGAGTTTATCCATATGAGATTGTTGAGCTTTTTGCTAGGTTCTCATTTGATGTAGAAGTTCAGAAGACTGAACAATATTATCAGATTTTGGGTGATTAGGACGGTCCGGATTTTTAGATTTCTTTTCATGATGGTCAAAGTCATCGTCGGAACATTCATCTTCTTCATGGATAGCATCAGTCATTACATCTTTAAGTTGATTATAAAGGTCAACTGGTTTGAGTTCACGGCGAATGTTTTTTGGAAATCTAACTAAAAATAGTCTTATGGCCATTCGTTCAGTGATATTTTCATCAATACATTCTACTTTAAGACGTTTAAAATGCTCAATGTAGTTTCGAACAGACTCTTCGCAACGCATCTTGATATGAGTAATTTGAATGAACGGGCTCTGAGTCACTTTGGATGGTTTGAAACACTTGATGAGAGCGTCCTTGAGGGTGGTCCAAGAAGCAAGATCAGGAGCTTCGAGATTCAAGTACCACTCCTTGGCGGTGCCATAGAGTTCCATGAAAAATAGGCGAAGCTTTTCAGTTTCAGAGGTATCTCCATAAAACCGGCATGCATTATCAAAGTCTTGGAGAAATTAGACTGGGTCAGATTCGCCATCGTACTTGGTGCATCAATATGTGGAATTCTTCGTTCTATTTGTGGAGGAGTCGGATTAGAAGATTCAGCACAGTCGCGAGACATGATTCAGAATATAGATGAGCAAGGCAGGACTGTACTTGACAAAAAGGGCAGTTTGCTTGCATAATGGATAGTGTAGGACAAAAACTGGTCTTTTTGATTGTTATAGAATTCGCGAACAGGCTGGGAAATCGTGGAGAGGCAGATAAATCTTACTGTAATACTCGCGAATTCTGAAAAAGGCTTCTGAATGTCAGAATAGTGATTTTTTTAGATTTTCTGGAAAAAAATTGGCGTTTTCCAATTCGCGGATAGTACAGGGAAATCGTGCTCTGTGAGGACGAATTCTTAGGCTGGATGGCAAATTCTAATAGAGAGCTTTAAGTGGCAGATAGGGAATATAGAGAAAAATGTGATGTTCTGACAGTAAATAGGCAAAATTTGTGAGATAGAATTCGCGGAGTTGCTGAAGGACTGAATTTAATGAAATCTAGCCTCAGTGAAGTTGGCGAATTCTAGGACAATGATTTTGATGAGAAATAAGAGATTTTGACAGTATATCAGGTTGTTTTCTCAAAATCTGACTGTGATCAAAATTCGTGGAGGTGATAAAATGAAAGATCAGGGTCTGTTAGGGCTGCAGACAGACTGGTGAATTCTAATATACCTTTTTGGTTGTGAAAAAGGTCACTTGGGTCATTTCTTTTGAAGAAAATGCCCAAGTTGACTCTTTTGTTGCTTCCCCCCGGTCTGAGAAGTTGCTCCGCAGCTCATGTAGGACCTAGAGAGACGACGCGTGCTGTTTGTTGGTAGATAGAGATAAGCACACAAGCAAACATACAACACGGAAGCAAAAAACAAAAGAAAAGGGAGAAGAAGCTAGGTAGAAAAATACTTAAAAAGCGGCAACGGCGCCAATGTTGGAAGTATTTCTAGTTCGTACGGTGGCTAGATTCACTTACGGATGTAGTGTAGGGATGTAGAGGATCGTCCACTTTCTAAGTTTCTACAACAAGCGTCAACGAAAATATGAAAATAATCAACAGAGATGAGAGCGCTAAGGCTTACCCAACTAGTGCCCGAAACAAAAATAAAGCTAATTAGAACAACAATAAAAGTCCTTGCCAAGGCAAACCCAACTAGCAAGGTTGCTAAACTAAGACCTAGATTAACACCCAGAGGGTTTGAAAGATAAATTGCGGCTAACTAAATAAACCAATAGAAACATGCCACAATAATCCAATGAAAGGAGGCAAGAGGAGGCCCGAGCACCTTCCCTCAAGCTATGCACCTTCCAATGGGAACACAAAGAAATAGAATGATAATCTCAAAGAGAGAGCAATTTAGCATAATCTTAGAGTGTTGGTTACAATGCAAATACCTCTCCTTTTATGGCAAGGAGGGTCTTCCATAAGTGTCTACTAACTTATGGGACTAATCTATTTCTAGCTTTTCAGGAACTTCTAACTTAGGATTTAGAACTTCAAATTTCTTAACTTAGGAAAACTTAAGATAAAATATTTCTAATCTTAAGTTTCCTAAGTCTAAGTTCTAAATCTAAGTTTAAGCTATTTTATTATTATTTAAGCTTCTACTCATGGACTTACAAAACACATGCCATGGCTTGAAGTTTATTGACAGATACTCATACGCGGTCTTACAAAACACATGCCACGGAGTTTTATTATTTATTATTTTTATTTTCTCTGTGTTAGCACAATTGCTAACACTCAACTGATCACCCTCACACACCATCAACGGGGGTGATCGAGCAGCTACGTCTACAGCAGCACCAGACACAACCACATCACAAGTCGTTGGTCAACCAAATAAGGTCACCACCCCACCCATATTGATTACCATGCCAACGCCACCAACATCACCAACCGCACCATTTTTTTTGGGTTGGGAGAGTGGGGAGTTCCAGTCCCCAAGGGACACGGAAGCAGCCCAACAGCCACAGGAACAACAAGTCCACACCTTGGACACTTCACAATATTTTGATGCTGCGGACCTGCTGGAAATAAGTGATGATGAACCAGAGAAGGTAGATTAGTCAAGAAGAAGTCTGACCCCTCCAATAACCACCACCACCACCACCACCACCATTGCTACTAACACTATTCCTCCACTCCCTCCACCTCCATCTTCATCTCCTACACAATGCTTATTTTTTGGATTAGCTTCACCAGCTCACACCCCTGATCAATACCCAACCCTCACTAACCCTGAGAAGCTCTCCGAAGTAGCTAAACGCTCAATGATCGGCCTATCAGAAGCAAGCTACCACATGCATTGATTTGTAAGCCAACATTAAATGCTCGAGAACAAGGTCCAGTACCAGGACCAAGAAATTGCGCAACAAGAGAAGCTGGCCAAAGAAAAGAAAAAAGAGACAGAGGAAATCAGATCCGTGATGGCCGGGCAAAAGACCACTTTGGAAGAGGTCCAGCGGCAACTGAAGCACCAAATGGTCCAGATCGACCAAGTATGAGACGGATCGTCGGGTGCAATGACAGTTCATGCCCCTCTAGTTAAGCCCAAGGACATATAGTTCCAGGCCCCATAGGCCTCAGCCATCCGGATGGAGAAGTATGTGCGGTTGGTCCAGGAACGGGAAGCCGAGAAAAGAAATTTCGAGAATATTGTGGCCAAGCAGGAAAAGATCATCTTGGAGTCCCAGAGACAGCTAGAAGATACAACGAAGGCCCTACAACAAGTCTTGGACAAGGTGAACCAGTTGTGGAACATGGCGTACAAGGCCCAAGTAGGCGCTCATTCGCAGAAACCACGGGAAGATGATGGAGATGATGGAGCCAAAAATAAGGGCGAGCATACCCGACCATCAGATGGTAGCTCGAGATTGGGTAGCTAGAGAGCTAAAGCTGCTTCCAGAACTTTCCCCCTTCCCCCTCCCACTTTTAACCCCTCATCTTATTTCGCTTTTAGTTTTTTTGAGACATTTATTTTCACTTACCCTATTTTTTCATCTGCCCTCTCTCCACCACCTCCTAGCAAAATAATGGGCCCATCAAAAGGTCCAATTGACACATACAAAGCTCGACGGGATGAGTTCCTTCAACAACTCCGCTCCCCCGGTGCGGCATATAATTTGTTAAACCCACCTCCTCCTAAACCTGTCATCCCTGCACCTCTCTCTCCATATCACTCCATCCTTGACCTCCCAAAAATTAACACCGACATTGGGGGTGATGACGACTTCCTGGCAGATCCACCAAAAACAAGAAGGTTCTCGCCCACGCAAGACACTGATGCAACTGAGTCATCAACGAGTGAGCGATCCAAGGAAAAAAATATTGGCAAGGCCACCACAACCACGTAGGGCAGCTTCTCCTACCAGGCCCAGGAGCAAGATGGCTGATACAAAAGAGTCAGAGAAATTCGAAAGGAAATACCCTCCCAACATGAGGGGAGGCAAAGAGGAGATAGATCAAAGCCAATACTCCACCAGGGCTGAGATCATTGCGGCATTACAACCGCAACCGGAATGGCGAAACAAGATCCTAAAGGATAGCAGACGTACCTGAAGGCACCGGCATGGAAGTGAATAGATCCATTCTACATGCCGCTCAAACGCAGAAATCCATGGTTGGCAGAAAAGCCACACGTTGAGTTGGTGTGATTCTGAAAATTTCAGAGAGAATCTCCCCGGATGACCTGAGGCTATAGTTGCTAGACTTTGGGCACAAATACAAGACAACTACCGATCTATGCGTGCAAGAAAGTGCCGAATACTGCCGATCTATGGCCTTTCTAATGTAGCAAGAATGTTTCTGGGATCGTGGTTTGGATCCGATCAAGATTGTGATGCCACCTTATTGTTAAAAATTGAATATCAACATAAATATGGCATGATATACTCGAAAATGAAGATATGAGCTGGTTAAGTATAAATCATGAAGAGGCCTAATGTCATTTTTTGGGAATATATCTCCTAAGTACTTGCCTTGTAATTAAGGGCAAGACCTTTAATAGGAAAGACATTGCCTTGAATAACCTTTACTAGGTCGTCCACACGAAACGACTAGATATGAAAAGACATGTTAAACTAGAGTAACTTTAACTCTTAGTTAAATATACCTTTTAGGGTATAATAAAACGTATTTTCAGTCTAATTGTTAACTAGACCCTTTCGCGGGAGTGATGCACCTATTGTTTAAGAGGTGTGTTTGTTCGCCCCGTAGAACATATATTGATCTCACACTTTAGTCTCGAGCATCGAGAGAAAAGAGTTTATGCATATGTAAGAGATTAAAGAAGTGAATAGAGTTCTGTGAGTTATTCTCTCTTATCTCTGTTCTCTGCACTGCTGAGTGTGAGTGATCTTGAGTCTGCTAACAATATCTAACGCATTACATGAATTACTCTATGATCAAACAGACTCTCTAGTGCATTATAGTTGTTTGTTGTGTATCCGTAAAGCATGCTCTAAAGAACTATCTTAAAACTATCTTATTCGTCTGTCGCGAATACTTTTTTTTCGGCACTCGAATAACGACTATCTTTGGTACAGTCTAGCACGATCATGGAATTAAGCTATATGTATACATATGAGATGACAGTCCCTGTCAAAGGAATTGACTCTTTGATCTATTTTCTTGATTGGCATTGACATAAGTTTCTAACATGCTCTAAAACCATTCGTGGTCTTTAACCATTAATTTGGACTTTAGTTGTTGAGAACTTCTGTCTAGAAACGAATAGTTTGCAAATGCGATTATTGTCTGTCCAGTCGTGAATACATCGAACATTTCTTGACTCTCTGTTGACACCTTAATCAGCCAGAGTATAGTACTATTGTACTACTTTGATAACATCTCATCTGTAGAACGCATTTCATTCGATTCGATAGGGGCCAGATTGTTGTTCTGAAAATTATCAACACCACACACCCAAATATAAGTAATACTAGTTACTTTTTAATGTCTGTCAACAACCAAAATAACACTCGACACCACTTGTCATAAATTGTACCAAAAACATAACTTTCTAACACTGTCCTCTGTGGGAACGACACTATTTGCTACAAAAATCTATATTAACCTTGTTGGTATAGTACGACATATACCAATTTTTGGCGCCGTTGTCGGGGATAGTTTAGGAAAATTATAAGCAATCTGACAAATCCATCTCCATCTCTAGTGTATGTCAGACAGAGAATCCATATCAGAACGATACCGTAAGCTTAGAGAATACTAGTCGAAGAAATCTAGACAAAATCACTGCCCAGTTACTTGAACTCCTAATTAGCTTCGGTATGGAGGGTCCTGCTGCACGTTTCACTTCTATATCAGAAATTATATACGATTATTTTAAAGGGACTTCTTCTGACGATGCAGATAGCTATTCTCACAATTTGAGTCAATCGCTAATGCAAATAACGAAGTTACTAACGTGAACAAACTATTAATCTTCCCTGGTCTGCTAAGAAAGCAGGCGCACATCTGGTACAATCAAGTTGAACCAGGCCGTGTAGGAACCTGGTACCTGTTGAAAGATGTGTTTCTGAACCAGTTCAGAGAAATCAGTTACAAATAAAAAATTCTCGGACGTCTGAACAATGTTCAGAAGAAGAGTAAAGAATCCCTTCGCAAATATACACGAAAGGTTAAAAATCTCATAGGAAAACTAACCGGTGTATATCTCGTTGATATGCAGATCGAATGGTTTTTGGCTAGTTTACTACCGAAGATTGATCGGTATTGCAGACAAGGGGACATGACCTCCTTAGCAGCAGTAATAGCTAGTGCCGAAAATTTTGAGACCTCGAAACTAGCACGAAAGCGACGATCATCTGAGAAATCTCAAAAGTAGAAGACTGATTCTAGTGATAGCGAGGATGATTCAGATTCAGATTCAAGTACCAGTTCTTCAAGTTTGAAATCTGAAAGCAATGATTCATCAGAATTAGAAGCTAACAAAGGAGAGAGAAAGAATAAACGACGATCCAAATGAAAGGATGACACGAAAGTTGTCGAAGATAAGTCGTCAACTTCTAAAGTTGAAAAGCTTTGGAAGAGTAATATGCCTGACCTTAATAAAAAGTTTAATGACTTGAAAGTGCAGATCTCTGAAGTTGTAGATAAAAGACCGAAAGCGTCTTCTTTCAACTCAAGAATGTGGTGTACGAAATGTGGAACTTCAGGACACACTAAGGAAGACTGCACCACTATGAATGTCAAATACATTGAAGATCCTGTCCAGGAGGTACTTTTTATTTTTTAAAATGATACGACTAGTAACTATGTTCAGGGTCCTGAATTTGTTGGACCAGCGAAGTCTCAAATCACGACTAAACCAGTGTCGAGCAACAACTATAACTGTGGAGAACCGGGACATTTTTTACCTGACTATCCTCAACCGCGAAGGCCGATTGGTTATCTACTGTTATACTCAAACTGTAGAGAGCCTGGCCACAAGTATCCTGACTGCCCTCGGCCGCAGAAGCCGCGACCCAAATCTTAGTATGTAGCAACACCAGCTGCTGTAGACTCGAAAGCGAAAGCTTCAACTGATGCTATTGTCCAGAGAATTGACGTTATTGAAGAAAAATTGGCGAAGACAGAAGATCAGTCCTGGCCAAGTGAGTGGAGAAGATATTCAAAGTCACAACGAGAAACAAAAGCTCCTCGAAACATGACCAAAAATCTTCGACGAAGCGTAGAAAATCCTCGAAGAAAAAATCTTCTAGCAAGATGACGAATAAATCTACGACTAAAGAAGATCTCAAAGGTGACCCTGACTATGACTGGGATGCTGCGAAGTTATTTGCAAAAGATATCTCAGCAGAGGTGAAAGAAATTAACAACGCTGAACTTCAGTCAACTGCTGCAGAGAAGGTGGTCACTTTCGAGGAAGGGGACGACGAAATCACGAAGACGAAATTGTCTAGTGCTGTTATTGATAAGCCAATCTCAAAATCGAGGATCACTGATATTGGATCACTTCGTCCGAATATTACCTTTGAGCAGCTGTTGGCAGATAACACTTATTACAGAAAGCAACTGAAAGGTCTTTCTGCACCCAAAAAAAAAAAATTCTTTGCCAGATGCTGGTGTTCTGTTTATTGATTTAGGTGATCTCGGTGCACCTGAAATCGATATTACCATTGCAGGATGCCTGATTGAAAAAGTGCCAATTGACTCTGGTTCCAGCGTGAACATAATAACAGAAGACACAGCTCATGCTTTGGGGCTGACTGACATTCAATCGACACAACAAAACATCAAGTTAGCTGATTCGACATGACGAAAACCTGTTGGAGAACTGAAGGATATTACTATTTACATTCAAGCCAACCCATTCACAATGAATTTTATACTTATCAAACCTCTCAGTTTGTCATCCTATTTTGTGCTGATTGGACGACCCTGGCTTTATCAATCAAATGCTAGAGAGTTAAGATTTCAGACTGGTGAGACCAATAATCGTGGTAAGTCAATAGAACAAATAATCACCTGGAGTCGGGACAAATATGAAGGTGAAACGCCTTTTTCTGACATCAGTTTTACATCAGAGAAATCTTCTTATGCCTTAAATGTTTTTTCTAACGCATTTGACATTGAAGTTCTATATTTCGAATGTTATGAGTATGCTAACGAAGAAGAATTCTTCAATGCCTGCAACACTGAAGCAGATGTTTCGTATGAAGAAATTAATGTTGCAAACATGAACTCGAAAGAGTCTGATGATTCGAGTGACGAATCTGAACACGAATTTGGTAACCAGAAGCAGGTTGACGACAAGAAAACATCTATGGTGTCAACCATGCGTGAAATTCATGGCCATACCAAGGCCAGTATGACAGAAGGTATCATATTACCAGATTCTACTGAAGTCATTGAACTTGCACCTGGTAGATTTGTGCATGTTTCAAAGTCACTTGGAGCATCGAAGTTAGCGGAACTCACTGAACTATTGAAGGAGTATCAAGATGTTTTTGCCGGGTCGCTTGACAATTTGAAGGGTATTCTTGCAGAATTCGGAGAGCACCATATTGATCTTAAGGAAGATGTTGTACCTGTTCGACAGAGACAGTATCGTCTCAATCCTAAGTACTCTCTCATTTTTAAGGATGAACTCAACAAACACATTAAGGTAGGTATAATCCATCCTGTCTTAAGCAGTAAATGGATTTCACCCATTGTTGTCGTCCCAAAGAAGAAGACTGACAAAATTCAAATATGCTAGGATTTCGCAAACTCAATGCTGCCACAAGGAAGGATCATCATTATCTGCCCTTCACTGATTTCATCTTAGATTGCTGGTCAGGAGCGTTACAGTTTCTGTGACGATTTTTTTGGTTATAATCAGGTTGGAGTGCGGAAGGAGGATCGTTCAAAGACTACATTCACTATGAATTGGGGCACTTATGCCTACAACAAAATTCCCTTTGGTCTTTGTAACGCTCCAGCGACTTTTCAGCGAATCATGATGTTAATTTTTGTTGCCTTCCTAAGAACTTTTCTCGAAATATTTATTGACGATTTCTGTGTATATAGTGATATAAAGACGCACCTGCAGAAGCTGAAATTAACATTGCAATGGTGTAGAGATACTTGTTTATCCCTTCATCCAGAGAAATGTTTTTTCAGTATGAAAGAAGGGATATTACTCGGACACAGAATATCTATCAGAGGAATAGAAGTCGACAAAGATAAAGTCGAGCTTATAAAGAATCTCCAAATACCAACCAATTTACGTGAATTGAGAGCTTTCTTAGGACATGTCGGCTATTACCGGAGATTTATTCAAAATCATGCTTCTATTGCTGCCTCTCTTACACATCTACTAAAGAAACAAGTGGAATACTTGTGGACGAATGAACAGCAAAAAGCATTCGAAGAACTTAAGCAAAGGTTGGTCAATGCTCCTATTCTAAGACCACCCAACTGGGCTATTTTATTTCATAGTTATGTGGATGTTTCTGCATTTGCTATTGGTGTCTGTTTAAGCCAGAAGGACGACCAGAAGAAAGATCATCCCATTCACTATGCGAGTCGACAACTCAGTGCATCAGAGAAGAATTATTCGACTATAGAAAGAGAAGCTCTTTGGAATGATTTTCACTGTTAAAAAATTTCGGCATTATTTGCTGGGATATGCATTTATTTTTCATGTTGATCACTATGCTCTTAAGTATCTTATAAATAAACTAGATCTATCAGCACGAATTGCTCGATGGGTTCTACTTCTGCAGGAATTCACTTATCAAGTAGAACTTCGCCAAGGAAAATATCATACAAATGCTGATTATCTTTCACGACTTAGCACAAGAAAAATTGAAGAACCTATCAATGATGATTTTCCAGACGAACATTTATTTGAGATTTCATTACAAATTCATTATCTTCTGATATTATTATTTATCTCAAAGATCAGATGTATCCGAATGGTTACAATTTAGAGCAAAAGACAATTTTTCAATATAAGGTAGCACCTTATACGATTATCAGCAATATCTTGTACAAGCTTGGTGCAGATCATCAGCTTCGAAGATGTCTCAAAACTGAAGACATTAAAAAGGTCGTTAAAGCCTTACACTCAAAAGATTCTGGTGGACATTTTGCTTTGAAAAATACTGTTAATAAGATATTGACTACCAAGTATTGGTGGCCAACAATGTTCAAGGATGTATAAAACTTTATTCGTTCATGTGATCCATGCCAGAGGTCTGGTAAGCCTACAAAAGCAATGAATTGGTCGTTGCCAATCCTGTCTCTTACACCATTTGAAAAATGGGGGATTGACTTTGTCGATCCAATCAAACATGTGACCTGACATACGAAATGTTGTTATATTCTAGTTGCAATGGATTATGCCACAAAGAATGTTGAAGCAGAGCCGACGAAACGAAACGATGCGAAAATTGTCGTGACGTTCTTATTCAAAAGTATAATCACAAGTTATGGTTGTCCACTTGAACTAGTAAGTGACCGAGGTTCCTAAATGACACGATACGGTTGCTGACAACCTATTTTCTGATCAAACACATAAAAACTACACCGTATAATCCAAAAGCAAATGGGTTGACAAAAAGAGCTAATGGAATTTTATGTAAGATCCTGAACAAAATTACTATTGCGCATGCAACGGATTGGGATCGGAAACTACCATCAGTTCTCTGGGCTTGTTGCAATACAAAGAAAATCAGGACGAAGCAGACACCATATTTTCTTACGTATGGTATGCATCCTATTTTGCCAATCGAATTTGAGGTGAAAATTTTTCTTATTCAAGCTCAACGAACAGATGCAGAATGTATAAACGAAAGGTTGACTAATATTGAAGAACTAGCTGAAGCTCGTGTGACTTCACAAAAATTAACGAAGAAAATCCAAGAACAAAGAAAGAAGAAGTATGACAGTCATATCAGGAAATGTGATCTGAAAGCTGATGACTTTGCACTGATATATGACAGTCGACATCAAAAGTTTCCCGGAAAACTCCATATGAGATGGCTTGGACCATATAAAGTTGTAGAGGTGTTTGACAATGGTTCTGTGCAACTTTAATCACTTGAAGGTGAACTGTTACCTACACGTATTAATGGGTCCAGACTAAAGAAATACTACCTTTGACCAGAATTTTTTTATTTTTTTATTTTTTTATTTTATTCTTATTATTTTCTAGTATTTTTTTGGAATTAATCGCGAATTTTTTTTATCTTTTCTAATGTTTTTGCGACTTTTCTTTTATCTTTTCTAGAAATTTTCGTGAAATTTTCTACAACCTTCTAACATTTTTCGAGAATTTTTCTAGAATCTTCTCTAGCATTTTCTCAAGTTTTTTGAGAAAATTTCGTGTGTTTCTGTATCATTTTTTTTAGGATCCTACGAGAAAGTTTCGCTAAACTTTCTAGAATCTTTCTAGCATATTTTTGAGAATCTCTCAAGAATCTCTCGACCTACTTTTTGTATTCCTCCATTAAAGATGATGGCCATGTAATTATCATTTTTTACACGTGTGTATGCTCACATATCAAAACAGATACTGTTTCTTCTTAATTTTTTTTTTCACAAACGATCTTCCCTAAGCCATGCACTAAGCCATGCACGTCCTCCATAAATGGAAGTGACTGATGTCATGTCACCATGCCACGTCATCATCCCTTCTACACCGCTATTGCATATCAAAGTTATTTTTTATTTTCTTTCTTACACTTTCGGCCTGCGAGTTTATGCTTTCCTACGCTTATTCTCTTTGCAATTAAAGCTCATGTATACAAACTATTGCGATCTATGGAGCTGTCGACAAACATTCGACCAATGGCTTCCGGATCAAGTTCTAGTTCTACCATTATTTGGAAAGCACGCGCATGAATCCGCTTGGCATCCATCCAGTCTTATTTGGATCGATGCAGGTTGGGTGATCTGAAAGTGGACCCCTCAATCATCCTTTCTGAAGTCAGCACGGAATTTGTGAACTCCATCCACTCAATTTCTGAGGTGGACTTCAAAGTTCATGTGCGAGGCCAATTTTTCACTATCATTGAAGACCTATTCTACACAGCCTTCGGGTTACCTTTGGATGGGCAGATGGTTTCAACCAACAAAGACTCAGTGGATGAAGCAACCCACTTTTTGAGCAACTATTTCATACCCACGAAGGGGTACAAAATTTCAATGATCCGCGACACAACATTTAAATTGTTCTGTAAATATGCGAATCAAGCAATATTTTTGACAGATGCGGATACTACAATTTCAGTTCAAAATTTTGGTTACATATTGGACGCACTTGCCGATATTCCAGTTTGCTTTGGCGTTATTACCTACAAGGCTTCAGTCTCGAGCATTGGGAGAGAAGAGTTTATGCATATGTAAGAGATTGAAGAAGTGAATAGAGTTCTGTGAGTTATTCTCTCTTTTCTCTATTGTCCGCACTATTGAGTGTGAGCAATCTTGAGTCTGCTAAAAATCTCTAATGCATTACATGAATTACTCTCTGATCAGACAGACTCTCTAGTGCATTACAGTTGTTTGTTGTGTATCGATAAAGCATGCTCTAAAGAACTATCTTAAAACTATCTTATTCATCTGTCGCGAATACTTTCTTTTCGGCACTCGAATAACGACTATCTTTGGTATAGTCTAGCACGATCATTGAATAAAGCTGCATGTATACATATGAGATGACAGTCCCTGTCTGAGGAATTGAGTCTTTGATCTGTTTTCCTAATTGGCATTGACATAAGTTTCTAACGTGCTCTAAAACCATTCATGTTCTTTAACCATAAATTTGGACTTTAGTTGTTGAGGACTTCTATCTAGAAACAAATAGTTCGCGAACACGATTAATTAATTGTCTGCCTAGTCGTGAATACATCGAACATTTCTCGACTCTTTGTTGACACCTTAATCAGCCAGAGTGTAGTACTGTTGTACAAATCTCATCTATAGAACACATTTCATTCAATTCGATAGAGGCTAGATTGTTGTTCTAAAAATTATCAACACCACACACCCAAATATAAGTAATACTGGTTATTTTTTAATGTCTGTCGACAACCAGAATAACAATCGACACCACTTGTCATGAATTGTACCAAAAACATAACTTTCTAACACTGTCCTCTATGGGAACGACAGTATTTGCTACAAAAATCTATATTAACCTTGTTGGTATAGTATGACGAAGATCAATCCCAACGTAGCCCTCCAGTCAGAGGAAGACCATGAGATGGTGGCCCGGCTATACTATAGAGCGACCTTCATGTCATCATGATACGTCACCATGGTGGAAGACTGGCAGGACATGGGCTTCATTGAAAAGATACGAGAGTACCTGGGGCCATTAAACTACGAAAGTAAGCTCCGCTTCCAAGTATTTGAAGCCCTGGGGCGAAAGATGAGCGAGCAAAAACAAATGGCAAGACGACGAGGCGAGTAGGACTCGCAAGAGGTTCTCAAGAGGGCTGGAATGTAGCGACCATTGAGAGACCTTCATTTTTGAGAAACAGTTTTGCGGATAATAAGCACCTGGTTTTATGAAAGCGAACATAAATCCACTCAACACCCCAATGCTTGCAGGAACAATTATGACAAATGAAGATTGTTCGAAGACTGACGAAAAAGAGGAGATAATGCAGCACATGCCTTATGTTAGCACGAGCCCAGGCTGGACACACTGGAAGATTGCCAAACGAATCCTACACTACCTTCAGGAGACAGACCATCACAGCTCAGTCATCCTACGAAGCAGAATATGTTGTAGCCGCGAAGATGGCCAACGAAATCACATGACTTAGATAGTTCCTCGACGGACTGGGTGAAACCAGCACTGTCTAGCAGGCAGTAGCCGGTAGACAGAATCGAATGCCATCCAGATTTCTCAACAGTGGTATCAGAGTGACTGAAATTCATGTCGCATCAAACAGTTCTGTTTTTCAGAATTCCACAATCACCACTGATCTGTCTAAGATACGGGCTATCATAGATCTTCCACCCCTTGGAACAATTCATGGAGTTTATGTATTTATGGGGCATGCCAATTACTACAGGAACTTCACTCTATTTTTTGTGGATTTGGCACGTCCTATCTACAAGCTGACAATTGATCCACATCGAACAGAGGAAGCCCTACAAGCTTTCCAAAAGCTGAAGGAAGCACGTATATCTACACCAATCGTATAGCCTCCCAATTGGACAATTGAGTTTCATGTGCATACCAACGCATCAAAGTATGCTATATGAGCAGTATTGACCCAGATCCAAGCCTGTTAAAATTGGCAAAAGCTAACTTGGTTAAATCTTGTAAATACCATAATGACTTGTACCTATCATCATTAGACATGTGTGGAGCCTGTTCCCACGTGTGAAATCTATGCCTAAGTCATTTAGATAGATCATAAATGTTGTACATATCATTTAAATTGGAAACTAGTGGCTAAATTGGCCAAAAACTAGTTTAGTAGTATTATGACACTTGGCACCATTCTAGTGGTAGAAAATGCTATATCACATGGGTAGGAGTGGTCTCCCACGTGTGAAATATCATATAGAAAGTTCAGATCCATTGTATATAGATTTCATACATGTCAAAAGTCAAATCTCCTAGATTGTAGGACCTATCTCCTAATTTGTAGGAATCTAGAAGGTCAACACTAGCCACCAATGATGATGTGGCAAATTAATGGAATCTTAGCCAAAGTGGATATGGATAAGCACTATGACCTGTCTCACACGTGCTGGAAGTGTCTTAGAGAGAGAGTATGATGATTTTTGTATTTAATCCATGATGGATCCACTTTGAGAAATCAATGAGGCAAGATCTTGGTTTTGGAGGCATATCTTGAGTATTCTCATATTTGTGTTGTGATTTTATGGTTCTATTGCTTTCTAACACTTGTGTACTTCACTCTCTGCTGTAATTCCGTACAGGTACTGTTATTCACACGTGTGAAGGCAGTAGGTCTCAAATTTAATCATTTGCTTGTTGTTCTTGCTAGATTTTTGATGGGAAATTGATCTAATTCTAGATCTAATCATTGGTTGATTAGTAGACCATGTAATCTAGCTTCCAACACCTCTTGAGGATCTGATCTAGATCCATTCTTGGTCTTTATTTCTCTGAAATTTCACATGGTATCAGAGCCAAGTACAAGAGATTAAAGCATTGATCTAAACAACACCCAGATTGGCAAGTTTTTTGAGAAAACTCACTAATCTTGAGTGGGCGAGTTTGAAGAGTTAGTTAGCCTTGATGTTTGTGCATCAAACTTGGTTGTGGGATGCAGGGTTACTCTTCACACGTGTGAGGACGTACAGTACCAGTTTTGGAGCTATATTTTTCAGTTTGATGCTATATCTTACTCATACACCCAAACTAGCAGGTTTTTTGGAAACTAGCTAATCTTGAGGTAGCGAGTTTGAATAGATAGATAGAATCATTATATTTGTACCAAATATTTTTGTGGGCTTCATGTGTACTTACCACACGTGTGAGGCCGTACATAACCTGTTATGAGCAATAAAATTCAGTTTTGGTGCATTTAATGCCTCATACACCCAAAACTAGTCAATCTAGTGCATTTTTCAAGCTTTGTAATGCATTGTTTCTATTCCTTTGATTTGTTCTTGGTATAGATCAATCATATAGATGATTTGAATCTTTATTACAGTACATTAAAGCTGATCTTCATATGCTTTGGGTGTGCATTAAAGTTGAGAGTGAAAGATTGCCAAAAACCATAGATTAAGGAGTGATTTGCAAGGGAAGAGATTGAAATCCATTGTATCTTCACTCTAGATGTGTTCAAGAGTGAAAGGGTTGAGACTAGAAGCATCTAAGTGCTAGAAGTCAGCCTTGGATAAGTCCTCCAAGTGAAATCTTAAGTGAATTTCTAGAGCACAAACACTCATAAAGGCAAAATCTACCAATACAAGTGATAAGCATTGTTGGAGAGTTCTAGAAGTGATTTTTGAGATCTAAGTCACATTGTTCCACTCCTACTCAAAGAGTTGAGTTTTGTTTGGCTTGAAAGAGAGTCATAGAGGTGTGTAAGTCACATGTGTAGTGTTTGATCCAAAAATCCTAAGAGTTCCTTCCTTTGTAGAGGGCAAGTTCTAGTAACTCATTTCTTGACTTTGGTGGAAAAATTGTCTCCTTCATTGTGATCAAATCTTGCTAAGTGGCATTAGCTCTTTGTAAGCACATATCTTAGTGAGAGAGAAGTATCACATTTTTGAATTTCATTCCAACTCTAAAGAGGTAGAGTCATTGGTACTTGGTGGAGTCCAATAGGGGTGAATGAATTCAATTTTTGAGCACAATTTGACATTGTATGTATGAAACTCAAATAAGTTCTAATTCAACTTTCTTTGTGAGAGGGTGAGGGTCAAGTTGTGATCCCATTGGGAGTATAGAACAAGGAGGAGTCCATATTTGAGTGTTCATACATGGTTGGGATCTTTGTGAATCTCTAGATGTCTAATTTTTAAGCTTGGTGAAAAATTATTGACATAGATTGTTATCAAACCATTTCATGTCCATTCCAAATCTCAAGAGTGAGATTATTTGGGTCAAGAGGATTCCAAAAGGCGTGATTGGATCTGATCTTTGTGTGTTTGAATCAAGTATACATGTCAAGTTTATGTGATCTAGTGTAGATCATTTTTTTTTGTGAAAGTTAGTGGTTTAATTTGTTGTCGAATCAAATCAAATTCAATCAAAATCTTAAGAGTGAGATTATTTGGGTCAAGAGTGAGTCCAAAAGAAGTGATTGAGTTTGATTTTCAAGTATTTGAAACAAAACCCATCCTTTGTTCAAGAATATCAAAAGTTGAGTGAACTAGTCAAGAGAAAAGAAAAATCTAGGAGTCAAATCTTTTCAAATCCATTCCAACTCTCAAAAGAAAGAGTCATTGGTGTTTGTTGAGTCCAATAGGGGTGTTTGAATCTGATTTTTGTGATTTGATAGAGTGCTTTGGTCTTGGTGATCAAAGCAAAAATTAGTTTCCAATTGACTAGGTTGAAAAGAGATATGATTCAAAATTTGTCTTGTGTAGATCCTTCTAGATTGTTGAATGTGTTCAAATCTAGTTTCTTGAGAGTCACAAATTACATTTTGAAAAGTCATATCACAAAGTTTTACTTCCTCATCATGGCATCAATAGGTGGCAACCTATTGGAGGCAAGTAAGGATCCTAAATGCAACCTTTGTGGCAAGAGAGATCATTTTGTCTCAAGATGCTACAAAATGAAGACCAATCCATCCAATGAGAACCAAAGCAAGGGGGCCGAGGTGAAGGATGGAGATTCAAGTGCAAAATGCAAAGGCAAGAAGGACAAATCTAAGGAAATGTGTTTCCTTTGTGGAAAGATGCATGAGGCTTGGAGTCTCACAAGGACTTACAAGAGTTGTCTTCAAAAATCCATCACCACACATTTCAAACCTCTAGAAGTTTTTCATTTGGAAGTGCATTGTTTGGTTCAAGATGCAAAGAAAGATGTTTCTTTCATGAATGTCACTTGGATTTATTTCATGTTCTTGGAAAGCATTTTGTTTGGAACTTTGGATAAGTTCAAAGTTATTGTTATGATCCAAGAGAAACCAAGCAAAATTAAGGAGGAGCAATCACAAAATGAAAATAGTTCCATTTATGCTCTCATGACATCTTTTGAAGAACTATTTTGCTTTGAAGAGATTTTTGTATCTCAAATGTGGATTAAGGCAATACTAGTTGAGTGTGATGCCTTAATAGATAGCAAAGCATGTTTTCCTTGTAAACTTACATTGAGTATAAAGACAAGGAAATGGAAATGTCTTCATGATGTATTTTCTTTTGGTTTCAATAAGATCATGAATGATGTGTTCATTCATAATGTTGAAAGTTGTAAATTTTCAATTTTAAAGGCAAGTTGTAAACTTCTTATGAGAATAAGTGAAGCATCCAAAGTGGACACTTATATCCATAAGCAAGTAGTTAGCCTTATTGAGATGGAAATAGTTCTTGATTTCAATATTAGAAAAATCATGTCAAGTTGTGGTGATTTTTGGACTTATGGTTCTAGCATAAGTAATATTGTTGATCATAGAAAGTGCACAATGTATGGTCATGTTTATTGTGATCATTATGAGACATGGAGGTCTCGGATTTTCATCAAGGAGGAGCACCAAGAAGTTGATCTTAAGGAGTCATCTCAAGGTTCAAGTGTGCCAAGGATTGAGGAGGAGAGTCCTTCTCAAGTTATGATTCCAAGAAGAATATCAAGAGACATGGTTGAGCTCATATGGCTCACATTTCAAGGGAAAGAGGAGCACATTTCAAGTGGTATAGATCTTATGCTTTCTTCTCATATGTCATTTGGTGAATCAATTTGCTTTGGTGAGACTTTTGCAACTCAAAGTTGGAGTAAAGCAATACTAGTTGAGTATGGTGTCTCTCTTGAGAACATAGTTGATGTTCTTAATGATTTCAAATTGATTTTAGATCAATTAGAAAGCAAATGGTTATTTCATCAAATGTATGCTCTTGAATCTTGCAAGAGCAAGAGTGATTTGCTCATTCATAGTATGAAAATTTGTCTTTTTTCATGTATTGAGGCAAATTGTAAACTCTTTATGAGAGTAAGTGAATCATCCTCTAAGGACACTTATCTCCATAATAAAGTATTTAGCCTCATTAGATCTGAGATTAGAATGGAAATCAAGCATGAAGATATGATGCGAACTCTTGGTTATTATAGCATGCATAGTCTTGCCAATGTTGATGAGCCAAATTCTCGAGATCTTGGTAACATGATGTTGGATCTTTGTGATCCTTATGAGTCAAGAAGGACTCTTTATTTTCTCATGGAATTTCAGCTATTTTTGAGCTTTTGGATCAACCATATGTTTCAAGGATGGAACAAATCAATGAAAAAAGTGATCAAGTGGTGCAAAGCTCTCAAGTTCATCAAAGAAGTCAACATCAAGGAGGCACTATCATGGATATGGTGATCTTGGATCTTCATCAAACTCATTGGCTGATCTTCACACCTATGAACCTGCAATGATCAGCCTTAAGTGTTGTAAATAGATGTACCATAGATGTATCAAGTTAGTTTTGAGGAGGAGTGTTAAAATTGGCAAAAGCTAACTTGGTTAAATCTTGTAAATACCATAATGACTTGTACCTATCATCATTAGACATGTGTGGAGCCTGTTCCCACGTGTGAAATCTATGCCTAAGTCATTTAGATAGATCATAAATGTTGTACATATCATTTAAATTGGAAACTAGTGGCTAAATTGGCCAAAAACTAGTTTAGTAGTATTATGACACTTGGCACCATTCTAGTGGTAGAAAATGCTATATCACATGGGTAGGAGTGGTCTCCCACGTGTGAAATATCATATAGAAAGTTCAGATCCATTGTATATAGATTTCATACATGTCAAAAGTCAAATCTCCTAGATTGTAGGACCTATCTCCTAATTTGTAGGAATCTAGAAGGTCAACACTAGCCACCAATGATGATGTGGCAAATTAATGGAATCTTAGCCAAAGTGGATATGGATAAGCACTATGACCTGTCTCACACGTGCTGGAAGTGTCTTAGAGAGAGAGTATGATGATTTTTGTATTTAATCCATGATGGATCCACTTTGAGAAATCAATGAGGCAAGATCTTGGTTTTGGAGGCATATCTTGAGTATTCTCATATTTGTGTTGTGATTTTATGGTTCTATTGCTTTCTAACACTTGTGTACTTCACTCTCTGCTGTAATTCCGTACAGGTACTGTTCTTCACACGTGTGAAGGCAGTAGGTCTCAAATTTAATCATTTGCTTGTTGTTCTTGCTAGATTTTTGATGGGAAATTGATCTAATTCTAGATCTAATCATTGGTTGATTAGTAGACCATGTAATCTAGCTTCCAACACCTCTTGAGGATCTGATCTAGATCCATTCTTGGTCTTTATTTCTCTGAAATTTCACAAGCCAAGTTCGAAATAGACTTTGATTTGCTTCAGCCTATCGATCCAAGTGAATCAAGCCAAGTTTGTAGTAGATTTTGATTCTCAGGGTTGAAATAGATTTTGACCTAGACTATGTAAAGAATTAAGTATTTCTATAGGTTGTGTCAAATGCCTTGTAATTCTACAAATTGTGTCAATTGCCTTGTACTTTTATAGACTGTTATAAATAAAGTACATCTACATACTTGACAAGTCGTCATTGAAAAATAGAATTAGGTAGAAATTCTAACAAAGTCTTCATGCCTTTGCCTTTGCCTTGATGATCTTCTTGGGTTTTGACTTCGAGAGAGATCTCCGTAATCAAAATCTAGAAAATCCACCACCATCATCAAGAATGCTAGGAACTACATCATCAACATCAAGCTTTGGCATACTTCTTTCATCGATTTTTTGGAGCCTGTTGCTATTGATAATCTTCTTAAATCATCCTAAAGAACTCATATATTACAGTCCGTCTTCTAGTTCTTTTTCCAAGTGTCAAGCGAAATGACATCACCTGTATTGCAGTGGGTCCTGCAATAGATTAGGGGTGGATAATCTTAGCGGATTCCAGGGAATCTCCAAATGTCGAGCCAAGCTGAAGACATAGATTATCTCTCACCCATGAGGAGCTCTCAGAAGGAGGAGAGCAGAGGAAGCTGAGAGCCGAGGATCACTAGCTAGGGTGACTGTGATTATTCATGTGAGCCTACATGGTGAATCCCAGAGAAGGAACGACCATGTAGGAGCTAGTAATATTTCCTAGGCATTGTAAATAAACGTAGACCCCTTTAAATAATTTAGAGTGAGCCACCTTTTGATGGTGACCTCTAGTGGAAGGGCAAATTCCACTTGAATTTTTCCAAATTAGTGGAATTGCCACTTGGGCTCCACATGGGCAGCCTTCTTGCTTATTTAAGGGCCCCCCTCTCTTGTGAGGGAGCTTTGAATGTATAGTCAATTTCTCTTGAGTGAATAAAGAAGATCTTCCACGAGTTCTTGATGATTGTAAAGCTCCTTGTTCATGGCAATCTTCTTGAGTGAAATTTCTATGAGCATGTTCTGATTTCCTTTTGTGTTGTGGATTAATTAGATCTCTTGCTTACTTTCTTGTTTTTCTGAATGTAGATGTGGATTAAGTTTCTTGTTTCTTGATTTTGTAGTTTCAGCATGCAGGTAAACTAGAGGCTGAGATTGTGGATCTAATTTGCATACCTTCTAACAATACTGTCTTTGATTGTTCTTGGGCATTCCAAACATCAAGAAATGGGTGTTTCTTGATCCTTGGACTGCTAGAGTGCTGTTAGGAAACTAGTTTTCTTGTTTTTTATTTCCTGATGAGAAGCTTAATCTTATCATTGCTTTGTTCCCTGATTTTGGTAGATAGATTGTAGATTAGTTCCCTGATTTAGAACGTTGATCTATACTGAGCTAGGACTGGTTGCATGGCTTGTAAATGCATGTAGCTGAGTAACGTATCTGTCTCTCTCCACTGACAGGCTGGGAATACACGTTGTAACCTAAGAAACACTAATGAGAAGATTAAATCATAAAGAACTGTAACCAACGGAAGTAATAAAAAGAAGAACAAACAATAAAATAACCGTGTTCATAGATTCAGTGAGAATCTTGAACAGTTTTGAATTTAAAAGAGTCTTAAGATTCTGGTGCTGCTTCTGACCAATACACCTGCGTTGTCTTTCCAGAAGATGACCACAAGTCTATTGCAAGAAGAAGTTAGGAGAAATAGCTTATCTACAATGAGTACCAAGTCAATGGCCTTGTACTCTAATAAGCAGTAGTCCAAGAAGAAGAACTTCAAGGATAAGAAGACCGGACAGCCAGATTCAACGCAACAACCGCATAATAGTTGACAACAACAACCTACCAAGACCAAACTATTTTGCAGATACTACAAAATATCCAATCACGGCATCAAAGACTATTGGATTCTCAAGCACAACGAAGCCGAGAAGAAGATACAACAATTCCAAGAAGGAGGCTCTAACTCTGTTAGAAATTTTCAAGAAGATGAAAAGGTGCTAATGGTACAAGACAAACCCATTAGAGATGCCCTAGATTGGTATCTTGATTCAGGTGTTTCTCAACACATGACACCATGTAAATTCCTATTTGAAGATCTCACACCAACTACTTCTGTGAGTAATTCTGATGCTCATATTTGGCATCAAAGATTAGGTCATCTAAACATGAGGTCGATCTTGTATATGCATCATAATAGCATGGTCAAGGACATGATCATTAATGTTGCTTCCACAGCCCTTGTCTGTGAGAATTTCTTACTAGGAAAACAACCTATAACAAGATTGCCAAAAGGACAAGCCAAAAGAGCAAAGTCCATTCTGTCACTGATTCACATTGACTTATGTGGTCCTATGAGCGTGGCCTGGCGGAGTCCAAAAAAGAGTTTTTCACGGGGATTTTGCATAGTCACATGGAGTCCAAGAGAGAGAGAGAGAGAGAGAGAGAGAGAGAGAGAGAGAGAGAGAGAGAGAGAGAGAGAGAGAGAGAGAGAGAGAGAGAGAGAGAGAGAGAGAGAGAGAGAGAGAGAGAGAGAGAGAGAGAGAGAGAGAGAGAGAGAGAGAGAGAGAGAGAGAGAGAGAGAGAGAGAGAGAGAAGTTAGAAGTGAAACCAGCAGAGTTTTATTAGAAAAGATGGAAGATGCAATACAAAAGAAATGGCTCCCTTTTATAGATTTGAAAGGTGAGCCTCCTTCACTATGATTGGCCACACTTCAATCAGAAGGATTCTAATCCAAGCCCTTCAAATAAACACAAACTCAATCTAATGGTTCTAAGAAAGCACAAAGTAAGCCACATGAATCATGTGAGTCCCCAACTTTGACCAAATTAGATTCCTTATTTGCAACTTGAGTTTGTGACCTTGGGCCTCTACGTTATTTATTTACACCTAGGGCCCAAGTCCCTATGAAACAATTTGTAATAAACTAGCAATTTGCTCATTGGGTTGGGCTTATACACGCTAATGCTAGTGCCCTTACACTTATTATTCTAATTGTACATTGTATTGTTGCGGGGCCCACTTGGTAAGGCTTGGACAACAATAGTTTTAGTGGCAGGACCCACTAAGCCCCAATAACAATTTCAAAGCTATGGAGACAAATGTATAATGATGCAAAAGTCCCTGGCTTGCCCAAGATCTTGATGAAGAATGCCTCTATGGCAGCCATCGAGAAGGGCCGTAGTTCTGAGCATTCAGCTACTTACATTAGATTGCACTCTAGTCTTGTTTGCAAGTCCATTGTTTGCCACACAAGGATTCGATTGATCTCCATTTTTTGGCATGCCATAGCACGCATGCAAAAATAGGGTTTGTAAGAATCATGTACATCCCAAAATCTCTCTCAAACGAGCAAGTTATCGCGCTCAATTGCTCTTACAATCCATTCAAGTTCTCAAAGGACATGCAATACAGAATCATCCACTCTAATACTTGGTTTAACAACGATGCAGATGTTTCAGTAGGGAAAAGCTTGATGTGATAAATTCAACTAGTTTAGTCATATTTGCTGCATTTCTATATTTGGCAATTGAGGCAAATTTTCATATTAGACTTAGAAGTTGACTTTTCAAAGTTATATTAGTCTAAAAGTATTGAAAGTGTGGGAAATGTAGAAGTCGAGTTTGAGTAGATTCAAATTTGAATGTAGGGTGCATTGAATCTAGTCCTAAAAATAGTAGGGTTTTTTATATTGGAGGGAAACCAAGTGGCAATTTAGGTTTTGGACCTGTTATAAAAGGATGTAACTCGTGGGAAGAGAGGATATTCCCTCTCCTATCCATTGGTGCACTATACTTGTGATATCTTGCAATTCTATGTGTAGAATGATCATTAACTGCTATTTTCAAATCCACACGTGTGAAATATAGTAGGTTACTGTAATTGCACAGACAACAACAGAGTAGATTTTGTTAGATCTATCTACTAAAGAGAAAGGATGAAGTGTATGATGTCTTTGTCAAGTTCAAGAATGCAAAGGAGAACCAATATTCCACGAGGATCAAGTGCTTAAGGAGCAACAATGGTGGTGAATACATATATACCAAGTTCAAGGCCTTTTGTGATGAGCATGGGATCAAGAGGAAGTATACAACACCAAGGACCCCACAACAAAATGGAGTGGCTGAAAGGAAGAATAGCAATTTATGTGAAAGTGCTAAAGCCATGAGGTTGCTAATCTTGATAAACCATTTTGGGATCAAGCTTTGTTGTGTGCCAATTTCTTGTGCAATAGGTGGTCGAGTGCTATTTTGGATGGAAGGACACCTTTTGAGATGCTATTCAAAAGGAGGCTGAGTGTCAACTTTCTAAGAACTTTTGGATGCACATGCTATGTCACCATTACTCTTGATGATAGGACCAAGGAGGATACATCTTCAAGGAAAGGTATTTTTGTTGGATATAGTGAGGCACTTTGAAAAATGCAAAAAGGCGGCACTGCATTTTCACACGTAATTCCTGACAGGCAAAAAATGAGAAAAATATGACACTGCATTTTTACACGTAACTCCTGACAGGAGACTGTGTCACAAAAAATACGACAGGGTAATTTTACTCGTAATTCCTGATAGGCGACACTATCGGGATTATAGAGAGAGAAAATGCTACACTGTTGTCAAACTCCGTGTATTTTTGAAGACTGTGTAAAAACACTTGTAATTTTGCAGACTATATAAAAACACGAAAAAAATCCACAGAACTAGATAAGGATGAGGATTAAAACTGATTAGTCGATTAGTAGGAAGAAGAATAATCCAACACTCCCCCTTAATCTGAATTCTTGAATGCCTTGACCTTCAAACTTAGTTGAGCACAAAATCTTCAATGCTTTGGTAAAAATACTTGCTTTCATACCTTGCATTCTAAAGTACTGCAAGTCTACCTCCTCATTGAGAAATTTGCTTCTGACGAAGTGATACTTCAGTTCAATGTGCTTACTTCAAGAATGAAACCTAGGGTTGGCTGATAAAGCAATGGCACTTTGATTATCACAAAATAATGTCATCGGAACATATTGATTCAAATCAATATCTGAAAGTAAGTTTCTCAACCAAGTTGTTTCCTTTATAGCTTGAGAGGCTGTGATATACTCTGATTCAATGGAAGATAGAGCTATCAAAGATTGCTTGCGACTGTTCCAAAAAATTGGACCATTGTTGAGGAAGAATGTAAATCCAAAAGTGGATTTACAAGTGTCTACATCTCCTGCCCAACTTGCATCTATGAAACCACTGAGTAGATTGAGTTTGTCATTGCCGACTGCTCCATAACAAATGCAAAAGTCCATAGTATCTCGAAGATATCTCATGACACTGATAAGAGCCTTCCAATGTGTTACACTAGGATCAGTCATAAACTGACTGAGAGAGCTGACTGCAAAAGCTATGTCTGGCCTGGTACAGATCATGGTGTACATAAAAGATCCTATAATAGAATGATAAGGATACTCATGCATCTGCTGCTACTCTTTAATTGTTTGAGGACACTAGTCCTTTGACAATTTGAGACCTGGCTCCATTGGTCAGAGAGCTAACTTGCAATTAATCAGATTATATCTGACTAACATGTTGTAGATGTACCTCTGTTGTGTAATGTAAACCAACAAATGATTTTTGTCTCTGTGGATTTGTATACCAAGTTAGAAATGAGCTTCGCCCAGATCGGTCATGTCGAATTCGGAAGATAGCATTGTCTTGGCCTCCTTTATGAGATTGGTACTATTGCTGAAAGACAATGTATCATCCACTTATAAAGTAATAATGATAAAAGATTGCTACACTGCTTTGAAGTAAACATTAGAATCTGAAGAGCTTGGCATGTAGTCATGATCAATAAGAAAAGGATTGATCCTTTGAAACCATGCTCGAGCAAATTGCTTCAGACCATAAAGTGCCTTTGGAATTTACACACATGATTGTGTTCACCCTTGATAATATAACCTTCGGGTTGCACCACGTAAACAACTCCATTGAGATATGTTGTCTGTACATCCATTTGATGTATTTTCAAATTTTCTGCAAGGGCAAATGATAGCAAAAGTCGAACAGAAGAATGCATGAATACTGGATTGAAGGTCTCAGTGTAATCGACATTGTATACCTAGGAAAATCCTCTACAACAAGTCATGTTGTTCTCATGTTGATGCTTCCATCTGCATTGTACTTGACTTTGAAAATCCATTTGCAATCAACTACGTTTCTGCTAGCAGGTAATTCGACAATCGTCCATGTCTGGTTCTTGATAAGAGTTGAATACTCTTTATCCATAGCTTCTTTCTAGAGATCTGAATCTGACTGACTGAGTGCCTCTTGGACACACATCAATTCCTGAACAAGGTAGGCTACAGACTCATTGATATACCGATTAGGTGGTCAGCTTTCTCTTGAAGATCTTCTGGGTAATAGAGGAAGTTGATCATTTCCATCATACTGTAGTTGCTGAACTACAACATCATCATCTTCTAATTCGTCGATGATTTGTTGTTTGTCGAGAGTAGAAGAGCTTGGACCTTCAATGAGAATAGTCGAATCAGGAACTGGAAAGTTCAATATGTCAGGAGAATCAGATAGGTTGGCTACATGGGCACTGCCTTTTCCTTTGAGGTCTTGAAACTGATCTTCGATGAAGATGACATCCCGGCTAGTAAATGTTTTTTACTCAATGAGATCGAACAACTTGTAGGCTTGATCTGAAGTAGTGTAGTTGATGAAAATACATTTGATAATCTAGAAGTCGAGCTTCTTCCTGAGATCATGAGGTATCTGCACAAAAGTAGTACATCGAAAAACTCATAAATTTGATAAAGAAGGTTTGGTACATGTTCAAACTTCAAAGGGTGTTTTGTCTGACAGACCTTTAGTAGGACATCTATTCTGAATATAGGTTGCTGTTGAAACAGCTTCAATGCAGAAGGACTTCAAAACTGACGCATGTGATAACATGCACTTTGCTGATTCGACTAAGGTTCTATTCTTTCTCTCAGGAAGACCATTTGACTGAGGTGAATATGAGGTAATGTATTGTTGTTCAATGCCGTTGTTAAGGCAGTACTCCTTGAATTTGGTGAGGATGTATTCTCCCCCTTTATCTGACCTCAGTGCTTTGATTATTTTGCCAGTTTGATTCTCAACATGCTCTTTGAATTGTCTAATCTTGATGAAAGCCTTTGATTTCTATTTAATAAAATAAACAGTTGATCTTCTGGAGAATTCGTCAATAAAGATAATGAAATAATTTGCATCTAGTAATAAAGGAGTTTGCATAGGTCCACATATATCTGTATGAACAACATCTAACAGACCTTTCGCTGAATGCCTATGACTCGATCTGAAAGGAATCCTAGTCTGCTTTCCAAAGATGCAACTATGACAGACAGGGAGATCAAACTTACCAGCTGGATAGTCGATATCAAGAACCATGGATTATTTGGACATGTTCAAAACAGATGCATAATTCAAGTGTCCTAAGCGATAATGTCATAGTAATGCTTTATTGACAAGAACAGACGTTTTCAAGGCTTGATTAGAATATGAATAACAATGTGACAATCTATATAAGTATCCCTGCCTCTTGCCAAGTGCAAGGATCTTATTACTCCTATCAATAACTTTGCATTGATCATATTTGAATTCTACCTTATGACCTAAATTTGTAATTGTACTTATTGTAGATAACAGATTTGTAGAGAGTTTAGGAACATATAAAACCTTTGATAGTAGCTTGAATTGATCATGCTGGAATCACAACCTTACAATTATCTTCACCTTCAATAGTGTGAGTACTATTGTCACCAAGATGAACAAATTGTAAGACATATAGGAGTTCAAAATCTCACATTGATTGGTCATGTGTTGAGTTGCTCCAGAATCCAAAAATCATGAATCATCCAAAATGCGCCTTGGGCCTTCGTCCACTTCGACCTGGGGAGATGATGAAATTGTTTGCTTGTTGATCAGATTGCTTGGTTGCATTCTTCACTTGGAGAATTCGGCAATCCTTGATCTCATGGTTATTGCGCTTGCAATACCTGTAAAACATCTTCTTCTTTGACTGTGGATTTGATGATTGTCCTTGACTTTGAGTCGGCTTTTGATTCGTTGCAGCCTTCTTGGAGCTTTTCTACTTCTGTCGCTTAAAGCCTTTTTTGACATATAGAGCCTGAGAGGAGGAAGTAGACAAAGTGTCTTGACTTCTTCTATTTCTTCTTGTAGCAACATAGTGATAACTCTGGTAAGAGTTAAATCTGAGTGTGTCGTGATGATCATCACCCAGTTCTCATATGTAATAAATGAGAGGGATTGCGGCACCTTGCGGCTATTTGATTAGTTAAAAGTTAATAAAAGGACTTTAGGCCGTTTTGCAAGAATTAAATGTCACAAGGCCTAATAATCAAGTTAGTGAATAAAAATGGCTCCCCCCAAAATTCAAAATTCAAATTTCAAATAATAAGGGAGGTGGAAATTGGCTAATAGGATTTGAGGCTAAATTCTTACTTCTAAGAATCGAAGTAGCTCAAGATGGGAAGAATGTTATGTCCATGTCCAGTATTGAGGATTTGGATTAGTCATTGACATGCGTATATAGGCCCTCTAGTATTCAAGATTATAAGTTACACTTCAAAATTTCATTGAATGCCAATTATGTGTTTAATAACCTTGTGAGAATTCAGATACTCCTATAGTGACATGTGGAGCAACATGTGGTGTGTGATTACTAATATACATGCAAAGAGACTACTGCTTTGAGCTTGAGTGGGACTAGTCAATGTGAGGATTGCATGGACCCATGCACATGCCTTTGTAGGCTATATATACAAGTGAAAACTTGCCCTTAGTAAGGAGAGTTCTTCTTCTTCTTCTTCTTCTTCTTCTTCTTCTTCTCTCTCTCTCTCTCTCTCTCTCTCTCTCTCTCTCTCTCTCTCTCTCTCTCTCTCTCTCTCTCTCTCTCTCTCTCTCTCTCTCGCCCCAAGCCATGGTATTCACATACCATGGCTTGGGGTGAAGCTCAAGTTGATAAACTTTGAGCTTCTACTTGGTTGGGGGTGATTTGGCTCCACTATGTCCTTTCGAACGTTTTTGCAAGCTTGATACTTGGGGATCATATAGGGAACCAAATTTTAATGAAGTAGCAACAATGATTAATCTTATTGCATGTGAGACACATATGTCCTCAATTTTTTTTCAAGAACAACGAGAATTAGTTTTTTCAGGTCACTGAACTAATTTATTTTCTCAATTAAAAAAGAGAAACTGCTCATTATTTCTAGGAATCATTACAAATTTGCATAAACCTCTAACAATAACTCAAATACATGTTTATGATCTGTCAATCATAAACACTTAGGAATCATAATTCTTCAATTATTATTTATCATATTTCCAAATCATACTTAACCATTAGAAAATACATGAGTGTATGTCCAAACACACAACTCAGAAAATATAATATGTTTTTTATAGAAAAGTTACATGAAAATACTTAAGATGATTCTTATCATAATATAATATGAGCTATCCAAATTCTACATTTTATTTGATAGTCGGAGATGGAAAACATACCAAAACAATTTTGATAGTCATCATCTTCAGTTACAAAAATATTTAGGTTTCTATCTAGAATTGGATCTAGATATTCAAGGTTCTACTTGATCCCAACTAAATTCAGTTACTATTCTTGGGTTTGTTAGACTATGCCATCCAAATGAGCTCTCTAGGATACTAACACTAACAATCAATCGCAAGCCTATTTCTCAAACAAGAATCTTGATATAAACATTTATGTATGGTATGACTCATTAACAAGTAATATGCAAAATTTTCAAGAAATTACCAATTATTTAAAGAAGAATCATCCTTAATGGCATCTATCTTAACACTATCATCCAAATCCGACACAAGGCCTAGTTCTCACATGACTTTCCAAAAGGAATACTTTTCCACTCTACTCTCTTATAATGATGTTAAAAAGTCAATTTTTACAACTAGTGATCAAGAGTGTAGAATAAGTGGTGTAGCTATTCCATGTGAAAAATTCAAGTAGCTTAGGTGATCTATTTTGGCAATTTTGAGGCCAACATAAAATTTCAACTTAGAGATAGATTTATATATTTGTCAATAAAGGCCTAAATAGTTTTTTTATTATTTTTGGCAAGTCGATATGGGGATGTGGTCGGATTTGGCTAGTTTTGATACATTGCATCTAAACTAGAATTTCTAGGTTTTCTGACGAAGTACCAAGAAGTTACCATTTAGGGCAAGTGTAGGGCAATTGGCCAACTGACATTTTGGAAGTTATAAATAGCAAAACCAGGGTGGAGAAACTATCTTTGTATTCTCATTTTATGTGGAGAACTCATCTCTTTTGATTCTATGTCCATCTCATTGTGTATTTCTCAAGATATCTTGATTTCTAGTGTGTAGAATGTCATTTTTATGATTGATCTTGCATCCACATATGTGTGAAGGACAGATGTTACTGTTGTTGTACGGACATGGACAATACCATATTGGATCTTAGTGATTTATGCAATTCTAGCATGCGTAAATTGATGATTTTTATCTTGTAGCTAAATCTAGATGTACAAACAAATTTGGTCAAGATCTTAGAGATCCATCAAGTATGTTTTGGATCTATTTTTTTCACATGGTATTAGAGCAGGTTGCAGGCCAAATTTGAAGTATTTTCCAAATCTAGAGGTGGACTTGAGAGCACCATGAATTCTTTGTGGATTTAGAGGTGTTTTTAGTTCAAATAATGCATTTTCAAGTATAGAAAGTGGATCTTTGTGATCCAAGCATCATTTTAGGTCAAATCACTTGGAGTAGGCCAATTTTTTAGATCACTTACTGGAATGTGGAGACAGAAATTGCTCATGATTGTGGATGTTACATTCTACTAGTTGATCTATCAAGATTCTAGCTTTTACATATGGATTTTGCTTGATTCAATATTTGTATTTTTGGAAGAACCCTAAATTTGATAGGATCTCTTGATTTTAAGTTGCTAGAATTTTTCAAGAGTGTGTTTCAATCTTAGGTTTTAGCAAAAGTTCATCATATTGTGTTTAGATCTATTGTGATCAAGAAACATTAGGGGAAGTATGGGCTCAAAATGGGCCCTTTGTAGGATCCTTTTGTTGACTTCCCACCTTTTAAACTTTCAAATAGACCAATAACATTCATCCTTGTGTAAAGTACTATTATAGTGATTAACGGCCTAAAACTTTTAATCTTTTTTAAATTCACGCCGAGCAATGAAAAACCATTTTATTGAGTAATAGTTACTACCCATATGTCTTTTTGTTGTTGCCCACAGAGCATACTTCTATGGTTAAATTGCGTCGAGTTTTAAGGAGTCATATCCTGATTAGATATAACTTTTGATCAGTACATCAAAATGTAAAAATAAGTAACCATAAGAAAGAGGATGCCAAGAGCTTTCCAACACATACCATATTGTCATAGTTCTATCCAGAAATAAGAAAGTTATAGATGTTAGAAAAATGCGAAATCTAATCAGCGCGCCCAAGTGCATTTGCAATTGCATTTTTCTAACAACTCTAACTTTCTTGTTTCTAGACAAAACTATGACGATAGTCTGCATTGGAAAGCTCTTGACGTCTTCTTTCTTATGGTGTACTCAGTTTCACATTTCGATGCACTGATCAAAATTTATAGCTAATCATGAATGATATATCTATTCTGCATGCCCGAGTAGATTTGCAAAGTTGCAAATGTACTTAGGGCACACTGATTAGATATCTCATTGTTCTAATAGCTATAACTTTCTTGTGTTTGGGCAGAACTATGATAATATGGAATGTGTTGGAAAGCTATTGGCGTCCCCTTTCTTATGGTGTACTCAATTTCATCATAAGCAACTATTGAGGTTCTTCAATGCTCATTTTGACTCAAAAAAAAGTCACAAGCCACTCCCATAGGTTCTCTTCATCATCCTCTTTTAGGCCCAATACCCTTGTGCTAGGAGCTTCTTGTCCTCTCTCTTGATCCTCTTTCATGAACATCAGATTTGCACGTTCTACATGGGGAACTTATTGTAAGAGATCCGACCACACATGGTCTATATTTCTACCATTTTTTCTTCATCATGCTAAGATCTTTCTTCCATTTTTCACTTTAATGCCTTCATTCTAGATTTCATCTCCATGAATTGCTCTATCACTAAAATTTACTGGTATCACAATACAATATTTTATCTATACACATAATATACTTGCTTTCTTGATATGAAGACTTTGTAGCGTTATGGACACACAGTCCATACTTCTCTACTATATGCTTGTTTGACCCGCAACTATTTGGGTCCCCACAATTCTTTTATTATGTTTAAACTCCCTAGAATGATCGCCTAAATACTATAAGTGGAGGCCATCATTCTACCATTATTTAGTTTTTGTTTTATAGTCTTGAGCTCTTTGTAGGGGAGTTCCATCTTTGTATTGGAGATCTTTGTTGGAGATTTGCCTGAGCTATCGACATCCATTGATATTCATGAGGTTTTATAAGTTGGAGAATGTCTTGTGAATATTTTTTTGTTGTCTTATACTTCATTTGATATCGTTAAGTGTGATTGTGATCATAACAAGATCCATCAAGAATGAAGAAAACTAGCACTCCCACCAAAGAAGGAAAGTACTCTGATACAAAGTTATTGACTCGATTTATGGATATGGTATGAATGAAGCATAAATGTCTACAAATGATACAATCAATCAATACCCCCCATAAGAATGGACAAAAGCATCTATTATAATCAATGGCTAAAGCCCTACAAGCAATATCAGATCATAAGCTACCTAATGACCAAAGAATGACTAAAGTAGATCATACGCTACCTAATGGGCAAATGACAGTCTTATATATAGAGGCCCTTAGTGGAACCTTCGAGAGATTAAAAAACCTTAAGGTGTCTGGGTCCCATAAGGACATGCCCTCAATGTTATGGCACAGTATGTAAGGGTATAATAAATAGGGGCTATTCCTAGTATATAAATCACCCATATTTTTATGGATCATGACATGTTATGGACACACATTATAGTCCATACTTCTCTACTTTTGACCATTAGTAGTGGACATGCATTATATATTGACAGGCCTAGAAATATTATTTTACATGGTTTTCTATTTTGGCCCTGATTTTTTTTTCACCTTCTCTCCAAATCAATATGAAGGGAGGTAGGATTTTTCCACTTAGTGGAACCTTCTAGAAATTAAGGAAACTTAGGGTACCTACGTCCCATAAGGACATGCCCTCAATGGTTATGGCACAGTACCGAAGGGTATAATAATTAGGGGCTATTTCTTATATATAACTCACCCATATTTTTATGGATTATGACATGTTATGGACACACATTGTAGTCCATGCTTCTCTACTTTTTATCATTAGTAGTGGACATGCATTTTATATTGCATATGACAGGCCTAGAAATACTATTTTACATGGTTTTCTATTTTGGCCCTAATTTTTTATTCACCTTTGCTCCAAATCAATATGAAGGGAGGTAGGATTTTTCCACTATAAATAGCCACAAAGGCTAGTCATTTAGTAGTTTTTTTATATTCATATAGTTTTCCTAGTTAAAGAATTTATGTGAATGACTTTTGCTATTTTATACTATCAATATCTGTGATCTATTCATAACATGACATGATGTACATACAAGTGAGAGAACATTGTAAGGCTGAAGAGATTGGCAAGTGGATCACTTACCATGATGGTAGGGTATGCTTCATAGACAAGGGATCTGCTATATTAGACTTTAAGACATATGAAATTGAGGCCCCCGGAGGAGGGAGTGCCTCGGGGGTCTTAGCCAAGCTAGTTGAAAATAGGCTTTTTGGAACTGTAGAAGGGACCTATTTTTCAATAATAGTGGTTTGATAGATGGCGTCGCTCGAGATTCGATGGAATGGCTCCGGTCGAGATTGGAGATAGGGCTTCGGTCGAGATTTGAGACAGGGCTTTAGTCGAGATCTGATATAGGGCTCCGGTCGAGATCTTACAGAGGCTCCGGTCGAGATGGAAGGTGAAACCGTCGGTTGAGAAGGGATTGGAAGATGTGTGTGCAGCGAGGTATGGTGCAAAAGGAAAGGGTTTGTGAAAGATGGAGATTGGAAAGATAAAGAGGGAAGGTAAGGTGTGTGAAAGCGGAGGTGTGTTTGCAAGGAGGAATTCGAAGTATGTCGTGGAATGAAGGATGGTGACGGAATGTGGGTGGGTAAGAAGATGGAAGGTATAAGGTCATTAAGCGGAAAAGGTGAAGATGTTGGGCAAGGATGGAGATGTGTGGAGATGGATGTATGGAGGTGGGAAATGAACTGGAGGTAAACAACAAGTTTTGTAATGTTGATGATAGTATATTCAATAGTGTAACGGGAGCGTGATGAATGCTCGCGTGACACTACCCCTCAGCATGCGAAAAATTGCAAAATGATGTGTTTTTCTGCCGACGATGTTAGGTTTGGAGATGTTTGGTGATGCCATTCTCAATTGTAAGCGAACGATGGTGGTGGATAGTCGGTGGAGGTGTTGTGGAAATGACGACAGATGCAAGGAACAACAGAGCGCCAGGATCGTGCACAGGAACAAGAAAATCGCCAACAGATCATCATAAGAAAACACCAAAATTTGCACTCGTTGAGGTGTGAATGGTGTCGGGGTAATGGCATTTATGGATGTCGTTGTCTGGTTTCGGGGGAGATGGGACGTGTTGGTTCGTTAAATTTTGAATTTGGAACCTCCGATCGAGATTTGATAGGTTCTTTGGTTGAGATCTGATGGGTGTTCCGGTCGAGATCTGATGGGTGCTCCAGTCAAGATCTGATGGGTGCTCCAGTGGAGATCTGATGGGTGCTCCGGTCGAGATCTGATGGGTGTTTTGGTCGAGATCTAATGGGTGCTCTGGTAAAAGATCTAATAGGTGTCCTTCGGTTGAGATTTGACAGGAGTCCTTTGGTTGAGATTTGACAGGAGTCTTTCGGTTGAGATTTGATAGGAGTCCTTCGGTTGAGATTTGACAGGAGTCTTTCGGTCGAGGTTTGACAGGAGTCCTTCGGTTTAGATTGGTCATAAACGCTCCGGTTGAGATTTGATAGAACCTATTGGCTGAGATCTAACAGAAACTCATTGGTTGAGATCTGATAGAAACCCATCGGTTGAGATCTGACAAAAACCCAGTATGGAGGAATGGAGCTGTGTGACGCAAGTGAAAAACTTCAGGGGGAACATGACTGTGGCTCAGAGTAGAAGTTTTTATGGGAAAGGTGTATCTCGATGAATGATTGTATGCTTAATTGGGAATATTGAGATACCAAACAAACAGAAATGAGAAGGGCCAAAAGTATCAGAATCTTTTTCATATGGTGTAGCCTATCATTTGTTGACCTAGAACATTCATGACAAATGGGTATTTATGAAAAAAAAAGAAAATGCATAGGAAGTAAATAAGTATAGGTATGAATTATAAACAAGAAATGAGGTAATAGGCATGCAAAATGAGAATAACAAGCAAGGAAATAAGAAAATAAAATAAAAAGAATAAAAAATGTAAAATATATACTAGGGAAAAGGTGTTAAATTGGGTCAACAAAAAACAACTCTTCGTAATACCGTCATAGATGGCCACCGTTGACGACAGTGTCTAGGAGTATTTCGTCAAGTGTTTGCAGCTGCACTGCACTGCACCATTAGGAAAGATTTGATTAATAACATACGGTCCCTCACTTCGGAATTTCAATTTGTCGGAGTGTTTCTTTGATGTATAAAGAAGCACCTGGTCACCTAAGTGTAGATCGTTATTGCGTAAGTGATGGTCATGCCAGGCCTTTTGGCATCGTCTGTTAACCAGTTGTGCGTGGTAAGATATAAGTCTTGTCTCGCATAACTGGGCTAATGTAAATAGTTTGGTTTTGAGTTGTTGCTCAATTGTAGTTTTTTCACAAAGATTTGTAGAAAAAGCTTCCATGACTCTTAGCGAAGGTACTAAGAATTCTACAGGCATAGCCGCCTCTTGACCATACACTAAGTGGAAAGGGGTAACCCACCCAGTGGCTTTCTTCGGGATGGTGCGGTAAGCCCAAATAGCTGAAAAAAGTTTTGTTTCCCAATCAGAGCGAATGGTTTCAACTATTGTTGTCAAAATTTTACATATCGTCTTGTTAGTTGATTCGGCCTAGCCATTACACCTAGGATAGTATGTTGTACTCTTTCAGTGAATGACAAGGTAATGGCATAGTAAATTATCAATGACAGCGTTTAAAAAATGTGTGCCACGATCATTAACTAGCTCTATAGGACAGCCAAAACGTGTAATAATATATTCATAAAGAAAATGCGCGACAATTTTTGCGTTGGCGTTCTTTGTTGCCCGAGCCTCAACCCACTTAGTGGCGTAATCTGTGGCTATGAGGATGTAACGGGCTTAAGTATGTTTCGCTGCTGGACTGATTGGTCCAACAAAGTCAATTCCCCGCTTATGGAAGGCTTCGCCATCTATAATGGGAGTCAGTGGTGTGAAGTCTGCTTTTGTATTTTTCTTGGCTCGTTGACAGACATCGCACATTTTAATGACAGCAAATGTGTCTTTAAACAAAGACGGCCACCACAATCTTGCTCGACGAATAATCTTAGCTGTGGCTTCAGCAGAGAAGTGGCCACCGCCAATACTCTCATGAGCCTGAGATATGATAGGTTGTATCTCAGATTCATAAGCGCATCGTCGGATAATACTGTCAAAGTCCCGTTTATAAAGTTGTCCGGCTATGAGCTGAAAGGGCGTTGCTTTAGGCAAAAAAATTCTTTTTGCCATTGTACTCAGGCCTTCTTTGAGTCTGCCTGTTGTTAGGAACTGAGTGATCTCCTCAGCCCGTAAGGGTGTAGCATCAATCTGAAAAAAGCATGCATCAGGAAGATCATCGTTAACTAGTGCAATTGCTTTTTCAGCATTAGGTAGTCGGGAAAGGTGATCCGCCATGAAATGTTGGGTCCCTTTCCAAACGACTACGTGGAAATTAAATTCCTCTAGTATCAATAGTCATCGAGCTATACGTCCTGTTTTACAAGATTTATTAACAATATATAATAGGGCTTGATGGTGGGTGTAGAATGCAAAGGTCTGCCTAGTAAATAGTGTCTTAGTTGTAGTACAGCATAGACCATCGCTAATGCTTCTCGTTCAGTGGCCTGCTCAAGAAACGTATTGAGAAATCCTTGCCATACTCGTCCGGTTGTGCAAGAAGACCTCCAATGGCATACTTACTTGCGTCAGTATGCACATTAAACTCTTTCGTGTAGTTTGACGAGCGGAGTATGGGTGCCGTGGTAAGGGCTGTTTTCAACTCCTCAAAGGCTTTAATTCGTTCTTCAGTCCAGCGAGAATCTACCACAACTAAATAAATGAGGCGTGCCTTGCTGGCATAATCGATTATAAAGATGCGATAATAATTTGTGTGACCGAGGAAGATGTACACTTCCTTCACTGTTGCAGGTAGGGGCATTTTAACTATTACCTTTATTTTTAAAGGATTGGTAGAAATACCGTCCTTTGAAATTATATGCTCGAGTACCACCCATGGGTGACCCAGATTTGACATTTTTCAAGGTTTAGAGAAATTCCAAATCTACGACAGCGAATGAAGATTTTCTCTAGTGCGTCAACGTGTGTAGCAGCTGAGGAATGTACACCCAGATCGTCGAGATAAATCTCGACAATCCAATATAACAGGTCTTGGAAGGCTAGTTGCATGACCCTCTGAAACGTGGAAGGGGCATTGCATAAGCCAAAAGGCATGACATTATAAGCATAAACCCCGTTCTCTGTGGCAAAGGCCATTTTATTTTTATCTTCAGGGGCTATTTGAACAAGAAAATAACCGCTGAATCCATCCAAGAAGCTGAAAGCTTTAGCTCTTGCCATTTCCTCTAAGATTTGGGTCGTTAAAGACAAGGGAAAATGGTCTTTCTTTGTAACCGCATTAAGGTTCTTGAGATCGACACAGATACAAAGTTTGTCAGTTTTCTTGGGTACAACCACAATGGGTGATACCCAATCAGTATGATGGACTTCATAAATGAACCCCGCATCCAGCAATTTCTTAATATCTTCATTGATTCTCTCGCGATAGATGGGGTTACTTCTATAAGGTTTAGCCCGAATAGGCTTAGCGTTGTCTTCTAAAGGAATCGTATGAACGACTACTTCAGACAGAATTCCTTTCATTTCTGTATAGTTCCATGCAAATACATCCCTGTAAGTAAAGCTTCTAGATCAGAAAGTTGTTCGGACGAAAGGTGTGCACCCACCTGAACTAGTCGATCCATCTCCTCGTCAGGATCTTTAAGGTTTAACGGCATCGTTTTAGCTGGTCCTTCAAAGGAGTTGGAACTTGGTGTAGGTTCTCGGTGTGGCTGCGGTAACTGGATAACAACGTCATCTAGTGTGAAATCTCTAAATTTTCGTGGGAGATCGAAAGGTGGTTTCACAAAGTTTTATGGAATTTTGGGAATCATCTGTGTTGAGTCACTACCAGATGTGGAAGCTTGGTCTGATGGTTTGGATTATGTCTCTTTAGACAAGGGCTTAATCAGCTGCTTAAGCTTCTCACGCATCTGTTTTCGACGCTCGGTTGATTTTGTATCGATAATTTTGTTTTTTTTGTAACTGAGGTATTTGTAGTTTTTGAGTGGGCAGTGTTGTTGCCTCACTTATCATATCGGCATTGATTGTATCCCAGACTTCGTCTGGATACACATCCCATGGTATACTTTGGATTTGGGCCTATACGCTTGTGTGTTGGGTATTCTGGATGTCAGTTGGATATGAGCCAACAACCCTGGTGACTTGATCTCCTGAGGAATTGCTTTTGGCGGATAACATTGGGCATCTAGATAAAGGAGTACATGTTCATCCATCATTTCAACATCATCCATGGAAAAAATACCTTCTTTGAAAACATGGGCAGTAGAGACGCTAGGTTCTCCTGGGCACCACACTATAGGAATCGGGTCAATCATCATAAGTGGGATGACGGGTGTATCAATGTCTATAGAAGATGGGAGAATATCCACAGCAGTTTCGATACGACATCGATTGGAATCAGCACAGTCCACAGTGGCTAGTGCATGTCCCCAATTGATTATGTATGTGGATCTCGTATAGTGGCCTTTGGGTTGGATCGAGACACTATCTGATTCGTCATATGTTGTTGATGACCAATCATCATAAACTTTAGCATGCTTGACATGGCCAGTTGAGTCAACAGTGACTCGTTTGTCATGATTGCCAAAGGTAATTTTGCTATGCTTCCAATCTTGGACAACACCTGCCATCTGGAGCCAAGGTGTACCAAGAAGGAGTTTATAAGTATTAGTATCTTCTGGTAAGTCTAAGATGACACAATCGATTACAAATTTGACACCTGCTATTTGAACTTTAATATTTGATAAATGACCAGCAGGGTCTATAACACGTTGATCAGCCACGCGAAGTTTGTATTATGGTTGATCGAAGGTATGGAAGCCCCATGACTTTGCCAAAGACAAAGCCATTATGTTAACGCCTGATCCGCTATCAAGGATAGCAGATACTGCGGGATAGTCTTTATAGGAAAAAGAGAAGGTGATGCTAGTCCCCTTAGCAACACCTATATTCAACAGATTCATAGGAATCTGGGGAATTTCATTAATCTCTTCTGTTTTTTGTTGTTCATCAAGAATAGTAGGCAGCTGAAAACTACGATGGATATGTCGTTGAAGCCCGGTGAAAGATTTTAGCACATTATGGAATGGCATATTGAGTTGAGCTTGCAGGAGGTCAAAAAATACTTCAAGTCCCTGTAGAGATTGCTCTTTGTTAGGGATCTGAATAGATAACAGACTTTCCGTATGTCCTTCCTCTCGCAAAAGCTCCTCTCAAAATTCATTGTATTGCCTTTGTTCCACGTTTGGGTCTGGGTAGTCTTTGGGTAATGTGGAAGCTATCAAGTGGCTTCCATTCGGATCAGCTGATTTTTCATTGTTTTGTTGCTGTTCTTGTTGTTGGCATTGTGCTCTAGTTAGAACTCTAACAAGTTTGGATGATATTTGACGTGCTGGAAGGATCCTGTTAGGTTGTTTAGGACAATCTTTGAAACTGTGTTTGCGAACACAGTTTGGGCACTCCGCATGGTATTGGTTCTTAGCTTTATAGTCAACCATGAAGTGGCCAGTTTCGCCACAAATAAAACAACGGTTGCTCATTGGGCCTGTGGCAATAGCATAACCATCTTTGGGAAGATGGATTCTTAAATATTTACATCAAACAGATGTCAACAAATTTTGGATCTTAAAGAATCTTATACCAGAAAATGTGGTTTCTTATAACATGCAAAAGCTTACTGATCAAGAAATGAGCATGCATAGGCATTCGACATTAGATGGCATGACATGCATGAATCAAATCTGACATGCAAACTTCAATTCCAACATGCAAAGTCATTAGGCTAGGGATGGTATGACATGCAAGCTTCAAATCATACATGCAAGTTCCCAAATCAGACATGCAAGCTTTCTAATCAGACATGCAACTCCCAAATCAGACATGCATGACCATTAAACTATGGATGATGTGACATGCAAAGTCATCAAGTCATGGATCTTGTGACATGCATGGCCATCAAGTCATGGATGATGCGACATGCATGGCCTTCTGTCTTATGGATGGTGTGAAAGTTTTAGAGAAGAGAGAGAGAGAGAGAGAGAGAGAGAGAGAGAGAGAGAGAGAGAGAGAGAGAGAGAGAGAGAGAGAGAGAGAGAGAGAGAGAGAGAGAGAGAGAGAGAGAGAGAGAGAGATGAAAGAGGTAGGAGAAAAAGTGAGTGTGTGTGTAAATGGTTCCAATCCAAGCTTGATAGATCCTCCTCAAGCCATAGCTCCAAGCTTTCTTCCAAGCACCTACAGACATAGAAGCAAGAGCAAGAGGCAATGGGAGATGAATTATGAGGGAGAGGGGCAAGTTAGTCCTTTTATAGGGAATGTGTAGCCTTGAGGGAGTGTCTGAGGTGTCCAAAATAAGTGTGAGAGGTGTAAGGGAGACTCTAGGAGAAGTAAAGTGAGAGGGTGAGGTGTATAGGGGATGAGATAGTGTTTATCAATTAGTTAGAGCAAAAGGGGAGGAGTAGGAGGGTGCATTTTCTTAAGTGTCTTATGGTTTACAAGCCATGTGGAAAAGTAGGTAAGTTATATATTGATAAGGATGGAAGGTAGGTAGCTTAACATTTAATGTTAGCCACTTTCAAGTTGAATATTTCTTGGTTTACAACATTGGGATTTACCCAAGTGTTTTACATGACATGGAAAAGGCTTTGTATATGTCCATCTTGCCTTGCATAATTTTCATCAATTCCTAGGCCCTTTTTTCTAGGGGTTGCCCATCCCCAATCATAGTGAAGTGTGACACAAAGGGTGACCAGTCCTTTGGTTTCTTCTCCAAATCTTTATAGACTCGATTGAGCCTTCTTTATACACTCGATTATGCCTTCTTCAGGTACTGTCTTCAAGCTTTAAGAAGCTTCTTTAGATTCATTCTTCAGGTACTCTTCTTAGTACCTTCACATACCCTTAAGAAAAGGTTAGGAGTCATACCATAAAATGGTTCATCATTAGATTCTATTTCGAACCTACATATCAAACTGTTAGCATTGATCTACAGTTTCATTTCTTGTCTTCATGTAATAATACATGCACTCATATTTCATCAGTTAGAGTAATAAGCTCTAATATTCAGAAATACATTTCATACAAAAGGAATGGAAGACTGGATAGCCTTTATTTCTTGGTCAATTTGGTCTATACAATTTTACACCCCTCCAACACATTAAGCATTGTCCTCAATGAACATTTCTCAAATAAACATTTAAAATTTTTGGATATTCTTGGAAGAATTCTTCTTCCATCCATCTTGCATCCGTAGTAGGATAGTTCTTAAACTTGAGGAGGTATAATGTAGAAGTTATCCCCTTTCTTCCAATTCTTGTCTTGTGCATCAAGATCTGCTCAGGTTGAAGGATTTCTAGTTGCTAGTAAATCTCGTATCCCGATCAGATACTATACTTTTGGGTAGTCCATGCAGCCTAAAGATGTGACGGATAAACAAATGAGCAACTTCGGGTCCCTTAAGCTTTTTCTTACAGAGAATAAAATGAGCCTGTTTGCTAAATCTATCAATGATAATCCATATCATCTCATTTCCATTTTTGGTTCTAGGGAACCCAGAGATAAAGTCCATGGTAATATGTTCCCAGGGAGCTTCAGGAATAGGCAAGGGATGAAGTAATCATGGAGTTTTTAATCCTCGCTCATCTTTATTGTGTTGACAAACTAGACATGTATTTATATAATGCCTTGTGTCTCGATGCATGGTAGGCCAATAAAAGAATCTTTTCAGAGCTTCCAGAGTTGAAGGGATTCCCCTATGTCCTGCATAGGGTGGACTATGGGTTTTTTGAAGGATCTTGGTTCTAAATGCTATGGGAATACATAGCTTATCTTCTTTGAATAAATACCCTTCTTTCAAAACATAGTCTTTATGACTTTGATTTCTTTCAAGTATTTCAAAGATATGCTATAAGTCGGAATCACTAGCATACATACTTTTCATAGGAAGGAAATCTTCATGATATGATAGAGAAATATGGTTGACCTTGGGGATTCTTGACAATGCATCGGCGACCTTATTGTCCTTTCTCGGGTGATGAAGTAGCTGAAAATGGAAAGTGCTAAGTGAGTTAGCCCATTTTAGATGTTTTTCTTGAAGTAATTGCTGGGTGAGAAAGTATCTAAGGCTTTGATGATCTGTTTTAACTAGGAAATCATTTCCTAGAAGATAGTGCTTCCATAACTTAAGGGCATGAATAATGGCCAAAAGTTCTTTTTCATAAATGTCATACTATACTTTTGCCCCTTGAAGTCGTCTGCTTTCAAAGGCTACAGCATGACCTTCTTGGTCTAAAACTGCCCCAATACAGTAAAACTTGCATCCACTTCCACAAAGAAAAGTTTACGATGTTCGGGAATGATAAGAACAGGTCCAGTGGTAAGTGCATGCTTCAGAGTATCAAAGGCATTTTGCTCTTTCTTATACCAATGAAATTTTACCCTCTTCTTAGTGAGTTCATGTAGTGGTGAGGCTATATGAGCAAAATGGCGAATAAACTTTCTATAATAGGAACATAAGCCTAGGAAAGACCGAACTTCATGAATATTTCTTGGTTTAGGCCAGTCTTGTATGGCTTTAATCTTTGAAGGGTCCATTTGGATTCCTTCCTTTGAAATCATATGTCCTAGAAAGTGTATCTTTTCTAGAAAGAATTCACTTTTCTTGTCTTTTATGAGAAGTGAGTTTTCTTGTGGAGTTCTAAAGACTATATCTAGATGTCTTTTATGTTCTTCTTCATTTGCACTGAAGACTAAAATATCATCAAAGAATGTTCCTACAAAACATCTATGGGGTCGAAAGATTCGTTTCATCATTCTATTGAATGTTGCGGGAGCATTAGTAAAGACCATATGGTACCACTAAAAATTCATAAAGGCCAGAGTTAGTCCTGAAAGCAGTTTTATGGACATCTTCAAGTGCTACTCTGATCTGGTGGTATTCACTTGTCAAATCAATTCTATTAAGGATACAAGATCCATTTATCCTATCCATAATGTCATCTATTCTTGGAATAGGAAAACGGTTCTTAACTGTAATCTTGTTTAAAGCACGATAGTCCACACACATCCTAAAACTCCCATCTTTCTTTTGTACCAAAAGTACAGGAGAGCAATAGGGGGAGTTACTGGGTTTTATAAGGTTTTCTCTAACAAGTCATTAATTTGCTTAGAAATTTCTTCTGTTGAGAATGGCTTACCCTACAGGGAGGTCTATTGGGTATGGCACTTCTAGGAATAATGTCTATCGTATGATCTTCAGGTATTTCAGGGGGTAAGGACTTTGATAGCTCATCAGAAAAACAAGAAGAATAAAAAGTCTTTTCTTTCTATTCAAAAATTTCATCACTACATCATGGAAACGCACTTTGCATTTTATACAGATCACCAGCCATTATTGTCCAGAGAATGTGCATTTCCATCAACATCATCATCCATACTTTAAACAAACAACAAATAAGAAAATATCGCTTTCTTTAGTACCTTTGATACTTGAATATGGCTTACCAAAGGAATTGTTTCTCCACTCTGTCCTGTATGCACACTAACATCTTTAACTTTGTGCTTCCATGAAATCAAATGCTTATTGTAGTCCACCAGAGGATTGTGCATTTTGTGCCAAGGCATGCCTAAGATTACATCTACTCCCTGTAAAGGACCTACCATGAATTCTATAGATTCATAGTAGTCGGAGATTTGGAGCTTAAGTTTTCCAATTACAGGGTAAATGTTTGCATCACCATCAACAAAAGCACCTTTAGCCTTAAGCATAGATTCAGAAAAAGAACCAACTCCTATCTCTTGTGCAAGCTTAAAAGAGATAAAATTATGAGAGGAGCTTGCATCAAAGAGAATTAGATAGAGTTTGTTATGGACTTGTCCCCATGTTTTGAGAAGATCATGGGTTTGAGTATCTTTAATGCTTTGTACAGCCACCTGCTTCCCTTTGTCTGCACTTGAAGCTTTGGCATCTTTGAGTGGACAGCTGAAGAAAAGGTGTCTCTTTTCCCCACACTTGAAGCATCTTCATTCCTTGTGATAGACCTGCATTTGTTTTTTGGAAAGGTGTTGAGTCTTTTCTTTTGGAGTTTGAGTTGTGGGAGGTTCCTTCCTTTTGTTCCCGTCTCCATTTCGATGACTATCCTGCAGCTCAATTCTGGTAGCATAGTATATGAGAAAGTATCAGCTTGTACTAGATCTAAGCCATATTGTATACTTCTATGCAAACCCGAATAGAACTTCCTTTTCTGTTCTTTCTTGGAAATGGAATGCAAAGTCTGAACTTTCAAAAGCAACTCCAAAAATCTCTTAACATACTCAACTACTTTCTCATTTTGCTTTTGCCTAAAGATGTCCCAAGCAGCTAAAGTATCTTTCTTATATTCTTTTGGCAAAAAGTGGGCTTTAATTTTTCTTTTAAAGCTATGCCATGTGGATGCAGCTTCGTGATTTGATTTCATAGCAGCCCACCATAGTAATGCATACTTATCTAGGTGTAACGTTGCAAATCGAATCTTGGATTGATTTGAGTATCTACTTTTCTCAAAGAAAGTATCAAGATTTCGAATCCAAGCAAGCAAACTCTCTTCATTGCTACTATCTCCATCGAGCTTAGAAAACTTTGAAAGTTTATTATCAATCTTAACAAACCTCCTTTTCCCATATCGAGTAGAGGAAGTTGACTTGGAGGAAACATGAGGTGATGACGACATAGATGAAGAGGAGCTTGAAGAGCCTCGTGAGGAGCTATCCATCTTTGATTGGAGTTTTTGGAATACTTCTGAAATACACAAACTCATGGCAAAAAGTACGAATAGACTTGTGATTCAGAGAAATGCCATTCTCCAAAAAGGAAGATAGAAGCTCGCATTAACAAAGTATTGTCTCTAAAATAGAAAGCAAGTTGGAAATCCAATTCTCGAAGATCCCCCAAATGGAGTCTATTAGCTCTAATATTAAAGAGATCTTGTAAGAAAAAGGAAATTCGAGCGGAAGGGAAATCTATTCGAAAGTAAACATACAAAGTTCTGAGTATTGGCATTTGTTTCAAGAATGAATATACAAATCAACGTCACAAAGAAAGAAAAATAATAGACCTTGGCTCTGATACCAAACTGTGAACTTGAAGTGAAGGTCTATTAATTCTAAAGTCCTGACTTTAAATGTTGTGACTTAAAAAGAACAAATCAACAAAAACATTGTTGGATAAGATTGAAAAGAACTCAAAGCTTAGCGACAAAATTCAACATTCAATCACAAAAGCAATCATCCAAGAGACTTGCTGAGGGGTCAAGATGGGATGGGGTGGGGAACATTCTTTATAGTTTCAAGCTCAAAGGGACATCTTTTAAATACACGGAGGGAAAGAAGTAGTTGTCGGTTGTCTGGAGGTCACTATTGCTCCGCTTTGGAGAATAAAGTTGGCAACAAATTGGAATTACTTATGTTTTTAAATGTTTCTATGTTTAAACCAAATGTGAGAAATTCTTGTGGTGCTCGCCTTTGTAACATACTTGAGTATATTAGCATTTGCTATTTTTCAACTGATGGAATAGTAACCCACATGATTCTAGATATATTTTGCCGGACTTCAATGTCACATTTGGAAACAAAACAGTTTCTTGTATAAATTGTCGATTTCATAAATCAAAAGACAACTCAATTTGGAGGAAATTCTGAGTAATAGGATGAGGCTAAAGGTTCATTTTCTATGATCCTATGGGTTGATAATACGAAACAGCATTGGGAGCGCACAGTCAAAGCATGGTGGTCGAGAGTTGTTCGTGTGGGATTGACCATCCAAATCCAAACCCCACCTGCACATGGTCAATGTCAAAAAGAATCTACCCCTATGTGGTGTGGTGGTAGAGGGTTCTCAGTGTGGGATTGACCGCCCAAGTGCAAAGCCAGTCCACACATGGGCAATGTATGAGAAAAATATAAAAGGTTAAGATCCAACCCTAGGTGGTATAGGGTTTCTCTTGGTGTGAGATCCAGCACCCAGATTCAAACCCCATCCACACACGAGCATTTTCCTAGAAAAAAAATGGTTATGTGAACACTGAGAATCAATTCATGGTGACGTTATGAAAAGCAAAATAATTTAACATTATGAAACCAACTATCTTATAAAACCACTTCAGTAGTGGAAAAGAGCAAACGAATGAAACATATTTCCTTGAGTGACTACTATCTTTCAAATGTATCTACATAGTTGACTGTTTTTTCAAATGATTTTTTAATAATGAACGTAGTGTCACTATGAAGAGCACGTCCTTTGCCCAAACCGGTGCTAGCCAAAACAATGACGGTCCTTGTAGGAGAGAGAAAAGCATAAAGTGGGAATGGACAACCTATCATACTTGAATGCTTTTGAAGAATAGAAGAAAAGCGAATAAAGCCAAGGAAGGAGGCATGCCATATCTATACCACTATTAAAACTGTTAAATGAGATGGACTTCTATCTTGAGGCAACTGCACAATCAGCATGATACAACAATGATTATGAAATTGATAAGCAAGTAAGCAAAGGCGATGTAAGTAGATGCCAAACTACTTTTACATAAAGCAACACACCGGAAAATTGAAAACAATCTTTAAAACTGCAAAATTGATCACAACTTCATGAATGGAGCATATGAAGAAGTACAAGAAGCCCAACTGCTGTCTTGTTCACAGATTGAAAGAAAAGTTGGCTTATAAAAGTTGAGCACGAACTCATAGCCGCTAAGCACACTTTAAAAGAAAATCGGTACACTATCTGACACCATAGTTGCAAAAAATTCTTGCCAATGTAGAACTGCTCGGAACTCCGTTCAAGTAACTTATTCAAAACTTCAGAGAATAACTCATCAGAAGCTCAAGGCCCGTGATTAGGCCAACTAGGATTAACGGAGATGGCAACATTGTTGATGCAGCACTATTTTTCCCAGTGCCTGGTGAAGAGCCTCCGGTGCTGTTAGTTTTTGGGGTTCCACCAGCTGGAGTTGGAGTACCTGCAAAATAAATGGAAAAATGCTGAGCTGTTTCAACTCAGATAACTAAGAATTAACGATATCGAGAAGATCAGAAGCTTTTCAACAAAAAGATCAGTACTGTCCCCGATACCTGCAGGTGCAGTAGAAGGTCCTGAAACTGCATGATGAAACAATTCAAAGTGATTGTTAGCTCAACAAACAGACAAATAAATTCTTATTTTGTTAGAAAAGTGCACAGAAATGAGTCTATGCCATGAACTTGAAAGCAGAAGCTGGTTTAAGTTTACTTCCGCATTTGGAAGGATCGGCATCAGTTATGTTGCAAAGAGCAGGCAACTGCTCTGCTTTGGTGAGGTTGACCCCTGGAATTGGAGTTTTAGAGGCAATAAGCTGGCACAGACAGGCAGGACTGGTCTTATGAGCTGTATTCAGCGCTACACAGCAACCTGTATCTGCAGTATTCGTCTGCCCCTGTACAAAAGGCAGACAAGGAGCCAAAGCTGCGAGCTGAGAACTACAGTCTGGTTGTGAATCTGAATACACACCAGCCAACATGGCCAGAGCCAGAACCAAAGAAAGACCCACCACCCTTTCCATCCTCATAGTAATATTGTGTCTTCGGTAACTCTCTTCAGATGGAATGTTGGCCAAACTGATAATATTCAAAGCACTAGATCAAAGAATACTGAAGCTGAAGTTGCTATATCGATGTATGAGACACCCACTCTCCCGTTTTTCATCAAACAAAGAATAGTTGGACGACCACTGCACTTTTGTAAATAAACTCGAGATTTATAATAATGTGAGCTGAATCTGTGGTTTGAAAGGCAAGAAGACAAAGGCTACAGCGGTGCCGGAAGGTGGAGCTGGTATTGAGCAAATCTTTGTGGAATTGTTTGAGCGGCAAATCCAACTATGAATCGATTTCATACTTTGTTTTCTATTTCTGAGTGGTGGGATGTATCGCCTGTTGAAGTCTAAGAGTGTGGACCATGTATGACATTGCTAGGCTGCCTCCACATGTGTCATGCAGCAATGGGTAGCGGGGCCCAGCATGCACTACAACTTCCAAAATCTCGATTCCCACTGCACAGCTTTGTAAATCCCACCAACCTCATCCTGCTTTGCTGCAGTAACAGCAGCAGCAGCAGCAGCACCGCCTGACTCCTGAGTGTGAGTGTGGTGACTCGTGAGAGGTGCGAACGTATGAGTGACGAGGAAAGCCACTCAATTTCTTTCTCATTATTAGATCGTTTTAAGTTTGAGTCAGCGCAAAAATAGAAGACTACATATTCTCCATGTAGACCATATTACCATAATTTAGTGTCTATCCATAATCCTCTCCATATTGGACGTGTCCCACTCCAGCTTATTGATCCAAATTCCTAGGCCACTCTCTCTCTCTCCCCTAGGCTGCCTATTGTTTTTTTAAAAGACCATTTCATGGTAGTTTTCGTTAGTCCTTTTTTTTTTGGGCACATCTGCCGTGGTCGATAGTAGCTCAAGGTAGAAGGGTCCTTCCTCCTGCAACCTGGGGCTTTCCCAAGTGGAATTAGGTCCAAGGATGTTTTTTTGACCTGTATCTTGGACATTTGTGATTTACACAACATTTTCACGGCATGTGTCATTTACACAACCTTTTATGTGGAAGGAAGGTTGCATAAAACACAAAGTACTATGTTTGTCAAGATTCCTTGCTTGCATTCAATCTTTTGGCAAATCTCACAAAATATGAAGAATTCATTTCGTAGACGGAGAAAAAGTCACATTCACAAAAGAGAACTTCACATGGCAAATAAACTAAAAGATTACTTGGAATTATGTATATTCTAGCCCATAAGCTCTCTCTCTCTCTCTCTCTCTCTCTCTCTCTCTCTCTCTCTCTCTCTCTCTCTCTCTCTCTCTCTCTCTCTCTCTCTCTCTCTCTCATGCCCACACACGCGCACACACCACATGACATAAATTGAGAGCAAATAGCATAGTATTTTTTATTTTGGAGTAGGTGAACAAACCCAAGCTTCCAGTGATCATTGCATCTCTCTCTCTCTCTCTCTCTCTCTCTCTCTCTCTCTCTCTCTCTCTCTCAACTCACATTATTGCTATTTTTCTTGTGAAACCTAGAAAAAACCATTAAAAAAAACTTAAATATTTGTTTCTATCCTCCTATGCACGCCTCTCCTTCTCTCTCTTGCCCTTTTATACCTTTTTCTCTTTCTACAAACTTCTCTTTCTTTGAATTTCTAAAGTCACATGTTCTCTGGTTTCTAAATGCACATGTCATTTTAAAGCATTTCAAATGCCCTTCAAATAAGTTTTAGGGCAAACGTGGACCAAATTTGAGGATAGACAAAACCCTTTTTGTCTATCATTGCCCACATTCTCTCTCTCTCTCTCTCTCTCTCTCTCTCTCTCTCTCTCTCTCTCTCTCTCTCTCTCTCTCTCTCTCTCTCTCTCTCTCTCTCTCTCTCTCTCTCTCAGCGAAGATATTCACTAGCCGGGATGTCATGTTCATCGAAGATTAGTTTCAAGACCTCAAGGGAAAAGGCACAGCCCATCCAACCGACCTGTCAGATTCTCTTGACATATTGAACTTTCCAGTTCCTCAGTCGACTATTCCCCTTGAAGGACCAAGCTCATCTACTCTTGACGAACAACAAATTAACGGTGAATCAGAAGATGATGACGTTGCAGTTCGGCAACTACAGTATGATAAAAATGATCAACTTCCTCTATTTCCCAGAAGATCATCAAGATCTAGCAGACCACCTATCGGGTATATCGACGAGTCTACAGCTACCTTGTTCATGAGCCGACTTCTGATCTTGTTTTTTTGAATCAATACAATTTTCTTATTGCGTTCAGTTTGTGTCAGAATGCATGCATCTCTATACTGCTTTTGTAACTGGTAGAAATTGTCCTTTATGTTTGGCTACGTAATCACTTAGTATCTAGCGAAAGTTAGTTGTTAAAGATTGGACGTGATTTCCATCACTACTGTTTTGTTCAATTTTTGATAGGCATAGTCATGCATTAGAAATAGGAAGTTTTCGCACTCTATTACTCACCTATTTCCGACACGCAGTGGACCTAGCATCTGCTACGCGCACTTGTTTGGCTTCAACCCACTTTGTGAGATAATTTGTAGCCACGTAAAATAAAGCAGCATTCGGTAACTCATCATCAGGCTGAGAATCCTTCTCCATTGATTTGATTTGAGATACATGATCCACCATATAATGTTCTTTGCCTTTGTGTATCACTATACGGAATTCAAACTCCAACAACAAGAGTAACCATCTAGTGATTCTCCTTGTGTTGCAGGTTTTGTTGACTAGGTAGAGCAAAGGTTGATGATAAGTGTAGAATGCAAAATGAGTTGCCATAAGATAATGGCAAAACTTCTTGACCGCAAATACCATTGCCAAGGCTTCTCACTCAATCATTGAATAGTTGATTTTAGCATCGTTGAGTTGTCAGCCAAAGCCATGAGATTAGATGCATTTGCTATATCAACATCACTCTTGATGATAAAACCAAGGAGATCCATCTTCAAAGAAAGGTATTTTTGTTGGTTATAGTGATGTGATCAAGGCTTACAAAGTCTATATTCCTTCAACTAAGAAAGTGGCCATTGGAAGAGATGTCATTTTTTATAAAGGAAACTTTCCAAAAGTTTCTTCAAGTGGTGGCATGGATGTTGGATCTAACATTCTTGATGATGACATTGTTGATGATACTTTGGATGATGATGTTGGAGAGCCTACTTCAAATAAAAAGCCAAGGAGGATATCAAGACAAAGGCAACAAACTCATGCTCACTTATGATGAAAAAGATAAGCAAGTTGTTGGTGGTACAAACTAAGCTTTCCTAACCTCTTAAGATTGAACCTACATGTATAGATGAAACAAGGCAAAAAGTGGAGTGGATCCAAGCAATGGATCTTGAGTATCATTCTCTTATGAAGAATGACACCTGGAGATTGGTGGAACTTCCAAAGGACAAGAAGGCTATTGGATGCAAGTGGATCTTCAAAGTGAAGACAAACCAAGATGGATCAATTAACAAGTACAAGGCAAGGTTGGTGGAAAAAGGATATGCTCAACAATATAGAATTGACTTTGATGAGACCTTTGCAATCTATGTGGATGATATCATTATGAGTGGAGGCAACAATCAAGATATTGATGATATCAAGATTGCACTCAAAATGGAGTTTGAGGTGCATGGTCTTGGTCTTTTGCATTATATCTTGGGAATAGAGGTATTTAGAACTTCTCAATCTAATTTCATTTGTCAAGAGAAGTGTGTTAATTCAATTCTAAAAATATTTCATATGTAGATGCTAAATCTTGTGATACACCTATCGAGTCAAATGTAAAGCTCACTATAAGAGGTAATGAAGGATCCATCGAGGACATTACTCTCTATAGGAAGCTAGTTGGTTCACTCATATATCTAACCATCACAAGACCTTATCTTCGCTATTGTGTTGGTAGATTAAGCCAATATATGCAAGATCCTAATGTGGAGCATTGGAAGCTAGGCAAGAGAGTATTGAGGTACATCTCGGGTTCTAGAGATTTTGGCATTGTTTATAGAGGATCATCACCTAACTTGTTTGGAATCAGTGACAGTGTTCCTCGATAGTTCGTCCTATCAAAAAGTGGTGTACAGATAATTCGAGTGTCTAGAAAGAAAACTTTTCGTGCATGGCGGAATAAACTATCTTCCTCTTTCACAATGCATGACTACGCCTATCAATTTGAAACAAGACAATAGTGATAGAAATCAAGTTTGAACTTATAGTAACTAACTTTGAAATCACCAGTACTACAATGATTACGTAGCCAAACAATTAAGCATTGAAAATTATTAGACAAATAATTAGTCGCGAGTTGTTCGCGAATTAGTTGCGAAGAAATACAGAAACTGAACGCAATGAAGGATAGTATTGATTCGGTATGAAAACATAACAGAAGTAAATGAGTACAATAAGTTGCGGATCAAAGCCACGTACTCTATGCTATCTCTAAACGGCTAAATGAAAGTCTGAATTAAGCACAATGCTAATAAGCAATAGCGCAATAGCAATCTCTAAATCAACATTAAGAAGTGAGCTAGAATGCTCAGGAGTGTTCAAGTTCGTAGGCTTGAGAGAGAGAGAGAGAGAGAGAGAGAGAGAGAGAGAGAGAGAGAGAGAGAGAGAGAGAGAGAGAGAGAGAGAGAGAGAGAGAGAGAGAGAGAGAGAGAGAGAGAGCTAACTATTCAAATGCTGCTTCTGATAGTTCTAATAATCATTATTAAACTATATGAATATGAACAACTATTTATACTAAGAAATTAGGTGGTGAATTGCAATCGCCAGTTGGCTAGTAATCAGCTGGCATCCATTTGGTCCTTGTCATTGATTGCTAATAAGCGGTGAAATTGGTCGTAAACGTTATGTCTGCATAAATGAACCAAAACTGTTGCTCTGTAGAAATGAACTAAAATAGCCACATGTGACATTGGCGGGTTTTTCGCAAAAAGGGAGAAAAGAAAATGGTGCCCTCAAATCTCATTTAGGGTTGCCCCACACTTTGCCAGAGTCATTTCCTTAACATTTGAGGCTCTATAGAAAAAGCAAAAAATGCGACACTATGAATTTACACGAGATTTCTGTTAGGCGAAAAATGCGAAAATGAGACACTGCATTTTCTCAACAGAATTTCTGACAAGAAAAAAAGGAGATATTGTCGTAAACTCCGTGTAATTTTGCCGAATGTGTGAGCACACGGAAAAATCTGCAGCAGTGGATAAACAATGGATGAAGATTAAAACCGAATAGTCAATTGGTAAAAGGAGAATAATCCAACACTCCCCCTTAATTTGAATCCTTGGATGCCTTGACCTTCAAACTTAGTTCTACATAGACTCTTATGTGTGACTCCAAACTTAATGCTTTAGTAAAAACATCTGATGTCATATCTTGTGTTCTACAGTACTGCAATCTTACCTCTTCCTTGAGAACTTTGCTTCTGACGAAATGATACTTCAGTTCAATGTGCTTACTCCTAGAATGAAATCTAGGATTGGCTGATAAAGCGATGGCACTTTGATTATCACAAAATAAAGTTGTAGGAGCATATTGATTCAGACCGATATCTGAGAGTAAGTTTCTCAACCAAATTGTTTTCTTTGTAGCTTAAGAGGCTGCAATATACTCTGATTCAGTGGAAGATAGAGCTATCGAAGATTGCTTGCAACTGTTCCAGGAAACTGGACCATTGTTGAGGAAGAATATAAATCTGAAAGTAGATTTATGAGTGTCTACATCTCCTGCCCAACTTGCATCTGTGTAACCACTGAGTAAATTGAGTCTGTCGTTGCCGACTGCTCCATAACAAATGCAAAAATCCATAGTAACTCGAAGATATCTCATGACTTCAATAAGAGCCTTCCAATGTCTTATACCAGGGTAGTCATAAACTGACTGAGAGAGCTGACTGCAAAAGCTATGTCTGGTCTGGTACAGATCATGGCGTACATAAGAGATCCTATAATAGAATGGTAAGGATACTCACGCATCTGCTACTTCTCATGAATTGTTTGGGGACATTGGTCTTTTGACAATTTGAGTCACGGTTTCATTGGTGAGAGAGCTAACTTGTAATTCATTAGATTATATCTGACTAACATGTTGTAGATGTACCTCTGTTGTGTAATGTAGACCAACTTTTGTTTTCTGTCTCTGTGGATTTGTATACCAAGGCAGAAATGAGCTTCGCCCAGATCGGTCATGTCGAATTTAAAAGATAACATTGTCTTGGCTTCTTTTATTAAATCAAAACTGTTGCTGAAAACTTTGTATCACCCACGTACAAAGTGATAATGGTAAAAGACTGCTGCATTGCTTTGAAGTAAATGTTTGAATCTAAAGAGCTAGGTGTATAGTCGTGATCAATAAGGAAAGTATTGATCCTTTGAAACCATGCCCGAGCAATTTGCTTCAAGCCATAAAGTGCCTTATGGAGTTTACAAAATTATTATGCTTACCCTCGATAATATAACCTCCGGGTTGCACCATGTAAATATCTTCTTCGATAACTCCATTGAGATATGTTGTCTGTACATCCATTTGATGTATCAGCAACATCATCATATTCTGATTTGTCAGTAATTTGTTGTTCGTCAAGAGTAGAGAAGCTTGGACCCTCAATAGGAATAGTCGACTGAGGAACTGGAAAGTTCAAAGAGTCAAGAGAATCTGATAGGTCGGCTACATGGGGACTATCCTTTCCTTTGAGGTCTTGAAATTGATCTTCGATGAAGATGACATCTCAACTAGTGAATATCTTCGACTCGATGGGATCAAACAACTTGTAGACTTGATTTGAAGTAGTGTAGTTGACGAAAACACACTTGATACTCTGGAAGTCGAGCTTTTTCCTGAGATCATGAGGAATCTGCGCAAAAGCAGTACATCCAAAAACTTGTAAGTTTGATAATGAAGGTTGGGTACCTATCCAAACTTCGAATGGTATTTTGTCTGAGAGGCCTTTAGTAGAACATCTGTTCTGAATATAGATTGTTGTTGACACAGCTTCAGTCCATAAGCACTTTGGAAGTGTCGCATGTGATAACATGCACTTTGCCGATTCGACTAAGGTTCTGTTCTTTCTCTCAGCAAGACCATTTGACTGAGGCGAATAGAGAGTGATGTATTGTTGTTCAATGTCGTTGTTAAGGCAATGAACCTTGAATTCGTTGGAGATGTATTCTCCCTCATTATTTGACCTTAGTGCTTTGATTCGTTTGCTAGTTTGATTCTCAGCATGCTCTTTGAATTGTTTGAATTTGATGAAAGCTTCTTACTTCTGTTTAATGAAATAAACAACCGTGTTCTTCTAGAAAATTCGTCAATAAAGGTAATGAAGTACTTTGCATTTAGCAATGAGGGAGTTTGCATAGGTCCACATATATCTGTATGAACAACATCTAACAGATCTTTTGCTGCATGCATATGGTTTGATCTAAAAGGAATCCTAGCCAGCTTTTTAAAGATGCAACTATGACAGACATGGAGATCGGCCTTACCAAAAGGATAGTCGAGATCAAGAACCATGGATTGTCTGGACATGTTCATAACAGATGCATAATTCAAGTGTCCTAAGCGATGATGCCATAAGAATGCTTTATTGACTGGAAAGAGGTTTTCAAGGCTTGACTAGACTCAGAATAATAGTGTGCCAATCTATACAAGTAACCCTTCCTCTTGTCGAGTGCAAGGATCTTATTACTCCTATCAATAATTTTGCATTGATCAGATTCAAATTCTACCTTATGACCTAAATCTGTAATTCTACTCACTAATAACAAATTTTAGAGAGTTTAGGAACATATAAGATCTTTGATAGTAAGTTGAATTGATCATGTTGGAATCTCAATCTTACAGTACCTTCACCTTTAATAGTGTGAGTACTATTGTCACCAAGATGAACAAATTTCTTCGTGCTGTAAGGAATGTAGGAGTTGAAGATCTCACGTTGATTGGTCATATGTGGAGTTGCTCCAGAATCCAGAAACCATGAATCATTCAAAAATGCGCCTTGATTTTTGACCATGAATGCGCCTTCGTCCACTTCAACCTGGGGAGATGATGATACTGTGTTTGCTTGCTGATCAGGTTGCTTGGCTGCATTTTTTGCTTGGAGAATTCGGCAATCCTTGATCTCATGGTTATTGCACTTGCAATATCTGATAAAGTTGAGGATAATAAGCGTGAAAGCTTTACCGTCCTTCAATTTTCACTTTGAGTCGTCGTCTTCAGGTTTTACTTTTTAACCTGTAACAACATCCCATATGTCGTTGGCGATTAGCAAGGTCTTCATCTTAAATTTCCACATATGATAATTGGATCCATTCAGCTTGTCTGCGCTAAGACCGACTTTACTTTGAGAATCCATCTGGAACTTAGTCTGTCGATTATATCGATGACGCTAAGATCTAGTAATGCCAACAAGAGAAAATTAATTGATACTGAAAGGTTGAAAAGAACTGAAGAATATGATATCAATTTGATATCATGAAAGATATCAAGTATTAGAGCTTTCGCTCTGATATCATGTTGGAATCAGATAAAGAAGTAGTGAAATTCGCTCTGATACCATGTCGAAAAGTGGTGTACAGAAGATAGGTCTCAAAAAGAAAATGAACTCGAAAAAGAAACGAATGAAAATAATTCGAGTGTCTAGAAAGAAAACTTTTCGTGCATGGCGGAATAAACTATCTTCCTCTTTCACAATGCGTGACTACGCCTATCAATTTTAAACAAAACAATAGTGATAGAAATCACGTTTGAACTTATAGTAACTAACTTTGAAATCGCTAGTACTACATTGATTACATAGCCAAACAATTAAGCATAAAAAATTATCAGACAAATAATTAGTCGCGAATTGTTCACGAATTAGTCGCGAAAAAATACAGAAACGCATACATTCTGAGACAAAAACTGAATGCAATGAAAGATTATATTGATTCAATATGAAAACGTAACAGAAGTAAATGAATACAATAAGTTGCAGATCAAAGACGCGTAGTCTATGCTATCTCTGAACGGCTAAAATGAAAGTCTGAATTAAGCGCAATATTGATAAGCAATAGCGCAATAGCAATCTCTAAAACAACTCTAAGAAGTGAGCGAGAATGCTCAGGAGTGTTCAAGCTCGCAAGCTTGAGAGAGAGAGAGAGAGCTAACTATTCAAATGCTTCTTCTGATAATTTTGATAATCATTATAAAACTGTATGAATATGAACAGCTATTTATACTAAAAAATTAGGTCGTGAATTGCGATCACCAGTTGGCTGGTAATCAGCTGACATCCATCCAATCCTTGTCATTGATTGTTGATAAGCGGTGAAATTGGCCGTAAACGTTCTGTCTGCATAAATGAACCAAAACTATAGCTCTACAGGAATGAACTAGAACAGCCACAGGCGATACTGTTGGGTTTTTCGCGAAAAGGGAGAAAAGGAGACGGTGCTCTTATATCTCATTTAGGGTTGTCCCACACTTTGCTAGAGTCATTTCCTTAACATTTGAGGCTCTATAGAAGAAGCGAAAAATGCAACACTGTGATTTTACATGAGATTTCTAACAGGCGAAAAATGTGAAAAAAGAAATACTACATTTTCTCAACAGAATTCTTGACAGGCGAAAAAGGCGATACTGTCGTAAACTCCATGTAGTTCTGCAGACTGTGTAAGCACTAGAGAAAGTCCGCAGAACTGAATAAACAATGGATGAAGATTAAAACCGATTAGTTGATTGGTAAAAAGGAGAATAATCCAACAGTCCACCTTATCTTATTTGGCTATCCTCGATTATTTGGCCATAACTAACTATCAGACCAGACTTTGTTTGGCACAATCGACCGCACTCCGACTATCAATGGATGAACAAGTACATATGTCACGACCGGACAGAATCAGATATTGTCTGAAGACGACTGCCAACAACATGTAGTGCCTTAACCTAATTGTAAAGTATTGATTAACTATTCTTTTAATTAGCTAGCCATGTGTATATATACATTAACTTATCAGTTTCTCGGTTAGCTCAATGATCTATTTGTCATTCAGAGTGCAATTGTATTGTTCTTTCTCTATGTTATCACAGAGTATCGACTCAAAAAGAATATGACTCTATTCTATATTCAAACTGTATACACAACTAATCTATCAATGTTCCAATAATCTAGGTTGTGTATGTTGAATGCTTATTTTATTTTTGATATAGTGTAGACATTTGCTATAATTGTTTCCAATCATATAATCTACAATCGACATACACTCATCTTGAAATTCCAAATGGATTTGCAACCACAATCTGCTCTAATGATAGACAAACTCGATGGTTCGAATTGCCACTTATGAAAATTCAAGATGAGGGCTGTACTAATGCCAAAGAGCTTTGGAAAATAGTCGCTGGAACCGAACTACTTCCCAGTGTCAATGAGCAAGCCATTTCCAAGTGGAAGCTCAGGGATGGCAAGGCTTTTGCCTTGATCACCCTTAACATCTCCAACACACAAATTGGCCACATCAGACAAGCCTAATCTTTGAAAGAGGCTTCGGATATATTGAGTACACACGAAGTGAGAAATGTCACTTCGAAGTTGCATCTGAGGAGAAAATTCTTCTCTCTCGGAATGTCAGATAGTGATTCTGTTCAGAATCACATTAATCAGTTTAAGACTCTATTAGAACATATGGCGGCAATAGGCTCAGTAGTCGAATACTCTGATGTTGTAATGACCTTATTGACCAATTTGCCATCCTCTTATGAAAACACACTCAGATATAACATTGTCCAAAGTCTTAATCATGCTGCTGCAGGAGGAAACAAGAAGGAATGGAGCATTCTCGTCCTCCATCAACAACTCGCAAGCATTATTCACAAAGAAGAACACAAGGAAACAATACAAGAAGAAAGTTGTCCTACAGAATGACAACAATCAAAAGTAGTTTAGAAGACCTAGAATCAGCCACCTGTTCAGAACAAGAAAAGACTCTTCTGCAGGTACTACAAAAGGGTGAACTATGAAATCCAGGATTGTCAAATCTTGAAGTTCAACAATGACAAGAAGCAGGAGCTAGATCAGCAAGCCCATGCAGCCAACACAAAATAGAAAATCAAAGAAGACGACGATGAGCAGGAAGTCTTCATGGTGAACCATCACCATGTCGAACAATCGGAGGAATGGTTCCTCGAACCTGGAGCAACGCAACATATGACAAGCCATCAAGAATGGTTCATCGACTATTTGGCCTACAACACCAAGAAATCTGTTCACCTTGGAGACAATAGCTCTCAGATAATTGAAGGTGAAGGTACTATAAAGCTGAATTTTCAGAATGGATTATCGAAGCTCATACCAAACATATTGTATGTCCCGAACCTGACTACAAATCTGTTGTTCGGTCAATCAAATAACAGACTTAGGACATAATGTAGAGTTTCAAGTAGATTCATGTCACGTTATTGATAAGAACAGGAGAGTCCATGCACTCGGAAAGAGAGAATGATATCTCTATAGGCTTAGTCATTGTAACTTTGTAACTAAGTGTGCTTTAAGTGATTCAGCATCTGTTAATAAAGGATTGATTTGGCATTATAGACTTGGACACCTTAATCATATATCAATATGTAACATGTCTAGACATTCTTCAGTTCTTGATTTAGACTATTGAATTGTCGACCCTCCTGTCATCCAAAGTTGTATAATAGGAAAGCAGACAAGAAGACCATTTAAGTGATATCAAGAATACATATCTAAAGATCTGCTAGATATTGTACATACAGATATATGTGGCCCAATGCAAACACCATCATTGCTTGGTGCTAATTATTTATTACATTTATAGATGACTACTCTAAAAGAACTACTGTATATTTTCTGAAGCACAAATCTGAAGCCTTTCAGTTCTTCAAGAAATACAAAAGAAAATCCTAAGTTGTAGACAGGCAAGAAGATCAAAGCTCTAAGGAGCGACAACAGCAACAAATACATATCAAATGAATTCAAGGACTATTGCTCAGACAACGACATCGAGCAACAGTTTGCTGCTTCGTATTCTCCACAATCGAATGGACTGACAGATGTTGGCTGATTCTGGCGAATCCCCAAGATACTCGGCATAGCTATCCAAGAGCACCTCTCACCTTAGACTGAGGAGGTCTTTCAGAAGACGAGTTGAACGAAGACTGAGAGCCGAGTATGAGAGCCGAGAAGTACTAGTTAAGCATGCTAGATAGAAACTGTGCAAGCCTCATGGTGAATCCCGAAAGATGGAATGACCATGTAGAAACTAGTATTTGTAGAAAAAGTAATAAATGCAAGTAACCTCTCTTAAAAAAGTAGAGTGAGCCACCTTTTGATGGTGACCTCTAGTGGAGAGCATAATGCCACTTGTAATTTGTGTAATGTGGAAATGCATGATTAGGATGTAGCCTAAGGAGCTCTCTTGCTTGTTTAAGAGGCTCCCCCTTTGTAGAAGGGAGCTTGTTGTAAATGTATCTACTCCATGCTGAAATGAGAATAGCTTCCATGAGTTTGATGCATTCTTGAGCCCCTTGATCATTCTTGTTTCTTGAGTTATGCATTAATGATCTTGCCCTTCCATCCCCTTTGTGTGTGGTTGTGGATTAACTAGGGAGGACTAGCTTTCTTGTTTTCTTTCATTTATGCTTTGTAGATTAATGTAGGATTCAACATTGTGGTAATCCGTCTTGGCTAGGTGTAAGTCTTACAAATCTTATGACAGTCCCTCTCTTGATGTTCTTGAAGTCCAAGAATCAAGAAATGTGTGTTTCTTGCTCCTTGGAACTTCAATATGTTGTTAGATTAGTTCTTGTTTTCTGTTTTGTGAATTGATGAATGTAGTTTAGTTTCCATCAATCCGTTCATTTCATTTTTGCAGCTAATAGAAGTAGGAAGCCATATGATGTTCAACGAATCTGCATGCTAATTTCTTGGTTGAACACATTGATTTACATGTTTGGTATGGAATGCATGTGAATGCGGTTCAAGAGAGACGAGTCTGGTTTGTCCTCTGACAGACAGGATAAGCATAAACATTGTTCTTTTCCCTCTACCTAACCTGGGCTTTGAAACAAGAATGTAATAACCTGGAAACGCCCAAAGAAACATGGTAACAGGTAGGAAACATTTTTGTAACTAGACAATCGGAAAAGAAGCTATAGCAGATTCTAAAGAAAGTAATCTATCAACAGTAGAAAGGAAGAACGGGACCTTAGTCGAGTCTGCCAAATGCATAATAACTCATGTTTCATTGCCCAAATCATTCTAGCAACATGCTGTGTCAACAGCAGCTTACGAACCAATGTATAACTAGAGGCTTACCTGACAACAAAACTCATGAAGTTTGGATAGGATTCAAACCTTCATTAAAACATTTAAGAGTATTCGGATGCATTGCTTATGCTCATGTCCCAAAGAAAAACAGAAAGAAATCCGATGAGCATTTGTTCAAGACTATTTTTTTTGGCTATTGCACTTTTGAAGAAATGTACAAATTGTAAAGCTTTTACTAATAGGGATGTGACATTCATAGAAGATCAGTTTATTGATTTGAAGGGCAAGGACCAGATGTAGTCTACAATTTTTGCCCTGACAATTGATACTTTTCATAAGAGAATTTCTATTCCTTCTCTATACAATCAGATCCAGAAGAAGAAGAAGCTACAACTCAAGCGCAGCTGAATCAGTCAAATCAGCCAACATAAAGTCGAATTTTGCAACCAGAAACTTCGACCAGAAGATCGACAAAATTAGAACTCAAAATTATTTCAGTTCAAATTTGAGGTACCATAGACCAAAACCCATGCAAAAAGTACAATTTGTGGAAAGAAGTGATGGATAAGGAGTACAACTCACTGCTGAGGAACAACACATGGACTGGCACCAAGCTACCAGTAGACAGAAAAGTAATCGACTGCAAATGGATCTTTAAGATCAAATACAAAACAGACGACAGTATCGACAGAAGGAAAGCTCGACTTGTGGCAAGGGGATTCTCACAGATTCCCAATATTGACTACTTTGAATGGATGATGCACTGCAGATTAATTCAATTCTTGCCTTAATGATAGTAACTCATCGATAAAGTATTGTCGTGGTTATGCATGAAGTATCGATAGTAGCAAATACAGCATGGCATCTTCACATGATAACGCTTCCACAACTATCCAGGTATGAGCTTCATTATTATTAGAAAAGTGTTTCACCACTTCAACTATTTGAAGACATTACTAAAAAACTTGTTCTCTTCCATTCCATAAGTTTAATTTGTTATAAACATAGCTTTCTTATTGTCTAGACAATTGGTTTCAAGCTTTTCGCAATACAACCCAAGACATGCAATCATAACCATTTTTGGCTTAAAATACTCTTGGAACACATGGATTTGTGCAAGGGTCATTATAGTTTCCAATGTTAGAATGCAGGGATTTGCCCTAACATATTGATTGGAACTATATCAGCCAACTTGTTCTAAAAAATGGTAGCCTAAATAACTATGTAAATTCTACACATGCCCTTTCAAGTTTACACTAGGAACTAGACTAGTAACTGAGCCTGAACACCTTTGGAAAGCATGGATATGCTCAAGGGTTTTGACACCATTACACAACCCATTCATGGGTCCACGGGTCAGTATGGCATGGATTTGCCCTAATACCATTGTACGTGTGTCCTTGCTCAACTCTTTTTGTAAAAACTATTTGCAGATATTCAGCAAGCGTCCTTTCATTGATTTGATATATATTAAAGATTAATAAATGATATGGACTAACGCATGTTACACTGATCAGCATGGCTTTTGTCCTGATACAATAATACGACGGCTTAGCCTATCACCAAAATCCACAAGTAATGGAAAGATTGGACTAAGAATTTTTCATTCTAAACTTAGTCGTTAAGTAGCAATGTTTATTTTGTACATGGATAACAACTGACATTCAGCGTTGACACCTGTCTTCCTCACATGCTAACTCGCGTGGTTTTGTGTTGTGAGTGGTGGCAGGTACCAGCTGGATGTCTTGAAATAAGTCTTGTTTTATGGTGCTTTACTGTGCAGTATTTTGCTTTTCAGCTATATTTACCTTGTTGGCTTATGAATAAAGGAAGGGTTTGACCTTGCTTAAGCAAGAGGAACTATGTGAATGCTTTTAACTCTCTCTCTCTCTCTCTCTCTCTCTCTCTCTCTCTCTCTCTCTCTCTCTCTCTCTCTCTCTCTCTCTCTCTCTCTCTCTCTCTCTCTCTCTCTCTCTCTCTCTCTCTCTCTCTCTCTCTCTCTCTCTCTCTCTCTCTCTCTCTCTCTCTCTCTCTCTCTCTCTCTCTCTCCCCTCCAACTCTAACAAAATAAGAAAGGAGCAGTATACTTACAAGAAACTCAAAATTTTTAGTATATATCATTGAATCACATACATTTGGATCTTGTGTGGGTACTTACACGCATAAGTTGCACATGGAGTATTCTACCAGCTTACATGCTAACTTAACAGGCTTGAAATTCAAATTTGAGCTTTGACCTCATCATGTCTACATTATAGATTAATGTACTTGTAGTTTTGGCATGCTAGAAATGGTTTGTGACCACGTACAACTGGTATATGCATCATTTCTTTTCTAGGATGCATGATTCTCAAAGTAGATTGCCAAAAATTATTGACAATTACTTCCAGCTACTCCTTTTGATTGTAAATATTGTGAAAGATGTGAGGAAGATAATTGTACAAATCTATGAGCTATTCGATTGCACGTAACATAAGCAAGTTGGACTCCCAAACTTGACAATGTTAGGCAAAATCATTCACACTAAGCAAGAGAGATCATAAGACATCAAATGGATATCAAACATGAAGATCAATGGATTTGAGCTTCCAATACTTGTGTTGGAGACCTCAAATCAACGCAATTGATAAGGCTCAATAGCTTCTTCTACCTAGCTATGGCAACCAAGCACACTGCCAATGGAATCACATTAAGCTTAGAACTATCTCAAATGAAAGATATGAACAAACGAAACTCTTATATATTGGAGAGCAAATTTCAAATGGCCTAAGAGGCTAAATGAATCATAGCCAGTTTTTTTTTAATGTAATCAATGTGAGCCCTTGATCAATCTAGATGTGAAGTGTGGAGACAATATTGACAAGTTTCAAGGGTCAATATTCCACATCCATTAGAGGAGTTTTGAATCCAAAATAGACCCTATAACGAGTGTCAATTAGGAGAGAGGATTTTTAGAAAGAAAATGCTCAAGGTTGCCCGAATTTAATTGTGGGCAATCATAATTTATGTTCATATTATGGGAATTTGTGCACACTGAGTTTATTCACCTTAGCTTTAGCTATTTCTATACTTGCCCAATGGGGTATGAATCTATGTTCACATTATGGGAGCTCATACCACATTACATAACAACACACACTATTGGTCCATGTGTACGTAGGATAGTTGAAAAGTAAAGAAAAGTATAAAGAGTCTTTTTGGAGACAAGAGTTCCCCTAATGAAAACAGACTAACGAGAGAAAAGATACATGCCTCTATAAACTTCAAATGCATGTGTCTGATGTGGGAAATACAAACTAGAGCTCGAGCTAGTACATTGGATCCCAAATATTCAAGTTTGGGTTTACATGACTTTTGACAAATATTTTATTCTTTACACCAAAGAGCTTAAAATAGATTCACAGTTCTCTCTTGAGAGAGATTTGGTTAAGACATCCACCACTTGATTTTTGGGCAAAACAAAGTTGCAAATTGATCCCTTTATCTTGCACATTTTCTCTTATGAATTGATGATGCATTTCAATGTGTTTTTTAGCATGGAAAATTGGATTCTTAGCAAGAAGGGTGCTACTTGGCTATCACATAGATGTTGGGTAGGTTCACCTTGAGAAACTCCTATTTTTTGCAACATCATCCTAATCCATACAAACTCACAAGTAGCAATAGTTAAAGCTTGAGACTCTGCTTCAACTGATCATAAAGCAATTGTGGATCAACCGTCGTAACGATTAGATCTACTGTTACAGAAGTAAAAGGCCAAAGGACCTGTCCTGTAACAATATAGATACATGTGCACTACTCGTTGTGATATAGGAATGTCAGTAACCTTCACAAAGAACTCTTGTAAATTCGCGTGTCGGGCTATGGTCCCCGATACTTCGACCCTGCCCGATAAACTGCTCAGCTTAACTTGTGATTTCAGCGTTTGGTTGGGGTCCGATATATCAGCCCCTTCGTGGGATTGGTAGCACAAGCTCTTTGTCGGTCACTTTGATGTCGGTGACTTTGGTGACTTCGATTTTGGCCATTTCGGGTAATGTCAGAGAATGTCAGGGAATGGTTGCATGAGTTCACCATTTTTAACACTCCCTCTTGAACGATGCAACCTTTCTTTTGTTATCCAATTCTCATTGATTTCCTATGTTTTGTAAACAATGGCTTGTTGATGTTTTGAATGTGGCATCCTTGATCATAGAATTTTTGTAGCCCTTCGTAGGTACAAAGCAGTTGCTCAGAAAATATTTATCTTCGTCCACGACATGTCTATTCGTAGAAATGACTCTACCATCAAGTGGCAAACCCAGAGTTGTGGCGAATACTTCCTCCAAGACAGTAAAAGCCTTGCCTCACACATGAACTTTAAAATCAACATCAGATACTGAGTAAATGGAATTCACGAACTCAGTACTGACTTCAGAAAGGATGACTGATGGTTCAACTTTCAAGCTTCCCAACCTGCATTGATCCAGAAAGGAATGGATTGATGCCAGTTGGATTTCTGTGCGTTTTCTAATTGATAGAATAGCTGGATCTAGAAGCCATTCTGTCGAATAAATGACGAAAGCTCCGTAGATCGTAAAAGGTCGTAATAGAATGCTTGATCGCAAAGATAGTGATCGTAAGTAGCAAAAGAAAGCATAAAAAATGCAAGAAGAAAGTGTGAAAAAGGAAAATAAAAAATGATTATGATATGCAGTGGCGGTGTGAAAAGGATGATGACGTGTCATGATGATATGACATCTGTCATTTCCATTATTAAGGGCGTGCATGACTCAGAGTTTCAAAATACGATTTGACATATCAATCTTAATGATGGTAGGACCGTTTATGAAATGGAAATAATTAAAAATAAATAAATCCAATTTTATATTTAAAGCGTAACACGTGGGAATAAGTTTAACGTGTCCATCATCTTAAATAGATGGATACAAAAAGTCTGTAGAAAGATCTTCGAAAGATTCTCAAAAAGATGCTAGAAATATTCTAAAAAGATTTTTGAAACTAGAAAGATTTTTGAAAACATGCTAGAAAGATTTTCGAAAACTTCTGGAAAGATTTCAACATAGTCTTGACAAATTCTCGAAAAGAATCTCAAAAAGATTTTAGAAAAGATGATTAAAAAAACTCGCGAAACATTTTTAGTAAAAGTGGTAGAAAATTTTACAAAAAATTGGAGATAGATATTAGAAAAATACTCAAACATTGAGAAGGCAGCTAGAAAAAGTTCTCAAAAAATTGGAGAAAGATGCTAGAAAATTTTGCGAAAACTGGGAGGAAGATACTAGAAAAATCCTCGAAAAGGTGGACAGAAATTCTAGAAAAATGCTAGAAAGTGGTAGAAAAATTATGATCAATTCTAAAAAAGATAGAAGAAAAGTCTCAAAAAATTCCAAAAAGAACCTAGAAAAGAATGAGAAGAGAAAAAAAAATTATGGTCAAAGATAATATTTCTTGAGTCAGGACTTATTAATTCGTGTCGGTGATAGTTCATCTTCAAGTGATTGGAGTTGAACAGAACCATTCTTGAACACCTCTATGACTTTATAAGGTCCAAGCCATCTCATATAAAGTTTTCCAAGGAACTTTTGATGTCGACTACAGCCAACAGAGGCTTGAATTCTAATGATTTCAGAGCTTAATCTTTCTTCTTTTACCATTGTCGGGCTGATTGTTTCAGACCGTAGATGCTTCTATGCATTCTGCATGCATAGTCAGGAAGTGAATTTGAGACATATCCTGGGTGTTGATCCATGTAGACCTCTTCGTCTAGTTTGCCATGCAAGAAGGCTGTCTTCTCGTCCACAATGTGGATCCTGAGGTCATAAGCTGCTGCATATGCAAATAACAGATGTAGGGACGAATGTTTGACGACAGGAGAGAAGGTTTCAGAGTAGTCAATACCATATCTCTGAGAGAAACCTTTCGCTAATAGTCTTGCCTTGTATTTCATGATGTTCTCATCTGGTCCATATTTGAGCTTGAAGACCCATTTGCATTTGACAGTGTTGCACTTTGATCATCACCAAGCTTGTATAGGACATTGTTAATGATGGTATAAGGTGCTACCTTATGTTGAAAAACTGTCTTTTTCTCCAAATCATATGCATCCGAATATATCTGATCCTTGAGATAAGTAATGATATCAGAATATAACGAATTTTTGGATGAGATTTTGAATAAATTTTCATCCAAAAAATCATCATTAATTGGTTTTTCAAATTTTCCCGTATTGAGTTGTGATAGATAATCAGCATTCGTATGATATTTTCCTTTGCGAAGTTCTACTTGATAAGTGAATTCCTGCAGAAGTAGAACCCATCGAGCAATTCGTCATGATAAATCTGGTTTATTCACAAGATACTTTAGAGCATAATAATCAACATGAAAAATGAAAGCATATCATAGCAAATAATGCCTAAATTTCTTAACAGTGAAAATCATTTTGAGTGCTTCCTTTTCTGTAGCCAAATAATTTTTTTCCAAGGCACTTAGCTGTCGACTTGCATAGTATATGGGATGGTCTTTCTTATGATAGTCCTTCTGGCTTAGACAGACGCCAATAGCAAATGCAGAAACATCAACATAACTATGAAATAGGATAGCCCAATTGGGTGGTCTCAGAATAGGAGTATTGATCAACCTCTGCTTAAGTTCTTCGAACGCTTTCTGCTGTTCATTCGTCCACAAGTATTCCACTTGTTTCTTGAGTAGATGCGTAAGAGCAGCGGCAATAGAGGCATGATTTTGAATAAAGCTCTTAGTTCACGTAGATTTGTTGGTATCAAAAGGTTCTTTATAAGCTCGACTTTATCTTTATCGACCTCTATTCCTCTGTTTGATATTCTGTGTCCAAGTAAAATTCCTTCTTTCATACCGAAAAAACATTTTTCTGGATGAAGGGATAAACAAGTATCTCGACATCGTTGCAATGTAGGTTTCACCTTCTATAGATGTGTTTTTATAGCACTATATAGACAAAAATCATCAATGAAAATTTCAAGAAAAGTTCTTAGGAAGGCAGCGAAAATCAACATAAGATAGAATCAGTGAAGGGCAGAGGATGATGATCCTTTCTTGTGGCAGCATTGAGCTTCCAGAAATCCTGGCATATTTGTATTTTGCCAATCTTCTTCTTTGGAACAACAACAATGGGAGAAACCCATTCACTGCCTAAGACGGGATAGATAATACGTGCCTTAAGGTGCTTGTTGAGTTTGTCTTTAACCATGAGAGAGTACTTTGGATTGAGACGATACTATCTCTGTCAAATAGGTACAACATCTTCTTTAAGATCAATACGGTGCTCTCCAAATTCTGCAAGTATACCTTTCAAATCGTCGAGCGACCAGACAAAAACATCTTGGTACTCCTTCAGCAATTCCATAAATTCAGCTAATTTCGTTTCTCCAAGTGACTGTGAGACATGTACAGATCTGTTAGGTGCAAGTTCAATTAGTTCAGTAGAATCTGGTAGAATGATACCTTTTGTCATACTGGCCTTGGTATGGCCATGAATTTCACGCATGGTTGACTCCATAGATATATTCTTTTCGTCAGCTTGGTTCTTGTTACCAATTCTTGTTCAGATTCGTCAAATTCGTCACTTGAATCATTATTAGACTCTTTAGAGTTCGTGTCTACAATGTTTATTTCTTTATCCACAACATCCGCTTCAGCGTTGCAGGCATCGAAGAATTCTTCTTCGTCAGTATTCTCATAGCATTCGAAATATTGCACTTCGACGTCAGATGCATTGGAGAAAATATTTAATGCATAAAAAGAATCTTTTGAGGTAAAACTGGTGTCAGACAAAGGAGTTTCACCTTCATATTTGTCACGACTCCAGGTGATTATTTGTTCTGCTAGCTTACCTCGATTATTGGTCTCACCAGTTTGAAATCTCAACTCTCTGGATTTCCAGTGAACACTTGCATTTGATTGATAAAGCCAAAGTCGTCCAATTAGCACAGAATAAGATGAAAAACCAAGTGGTTCGATAACTATAAAATTCATTGTGAAAGGCTTTGCTTTGCACAGGAACACAGATCATGCTACACAGTAACACAGATAGAAAATACTCTCCACAGCAAGCTTACATAGCAACTGTATTTCTCAAAATGAAATTACACTGTACATATAGTTGTTCACTCAGGCAACCCATGCATGACCCAGGTTGCCATTGGCGGGATGTGTGTCTCGTCGACTTGCCTCGTGGTGAGGCCAACTGATCCTTATCAACTGATAGGACCCACAGTACAGTCACACAGTGATTCTACTTTAATTCTAACTCTCTCTCTTAAAGTAGAGTCTACTTTTTATACAATCATATACATAGCTTTAAAGTCAACAAACTTTAAGTACAAAAAGCTTTGATCTAAACTTATCAAACTTTTTTCCAACAAGTAGCTTAGTGAAAATATCAGCTAGTTGTTCTTCTGTGCTACAATGAACAACATGAATTTCACGACTCAGCAGCCTCTCACGTATAAAGTGATACTGAATCTCAATGTGTTTAGTTCTCGCATGGAACACTGGATTCTTTGCTAGCTGAATGCCACTCTGACTGTCGCTATGTAATGTCGTGGGATTTTTCTGCCTCATGCCAACTTCTTCCAAGATTTGTCTCAACCATATAGCTTCATGTGCTGCACTACACATTGCCTTATACTCTGCTTCTGTGGTGGATAGAGCAATTGTGCTTTGCTTCTTACTAGACCAGGAAAAGCAACTACCACAAAACTGGAACACATACCCTGTGGTGGATCTACGATCATCATAGTCACCTTCCCAATCCGCATCCACATAAGCACACAACTCAGGTAACCCATCATGCTTCTTGTACATCAAGCCATAATCTGAAGTGCCTTTCACATAACACAAAATGCGTTTAGCTGCCTTCTAATGCGTTTCTGTAGGTGCTGCCATAAACTGACTTACAATGCCAACCACATAGATATATTTGGTCTAGTCGTGGTAAGGTAAATCAAGCTCCCTACTAACTGCCTATACAGCGTAGCATCAAATGACTGTGACTCATCAAGCTTAGAAAACTTTTTACTTGGTTCAATAGGAGTATTCACTGGTTTGCAATCCTGCAACCTAAACCTGTGTAGCAACTCTTTGACATACTTCACCTATGTTAAACCCACTATGTGTCCTTTTTGCCACACTTCTACTCCAAGGCAATAATGCATTAGGCTGAGATCTGTCATCTCGAATTGTTCCATGAGGTCTTTCTTGATAATATCTATCATCTCTTGATTATTTTCCATAATAATCAAGTCATCAACATAAAGAGCAATCAAAGCAACCATACCATCAAAGCATAAGACATATAGATTTGGATCAGAGTGTGTTCTCACCATCCCCTTTGAATGAAAGTAGGCATCAATCCAGGTATACCACGCATGTGGTGCCTGTTTAAGACCATAAAGCACTTTCTTCAAACGACATACTTTATTTTCCTATAGTGAATCCCTTCACTACGAAGCCTTCAGGTTGATCCATGAACACCTCTTCTTCTAACTCACCATTTAGAAAAGCAGATTTCACATCCATCTGATGCAAAAGCCAACCAAAATGTGAAGCTAAAGCAACAAGTAGACGTAGAGTATTCCACTTACATACCGGCGCAAAGTTCTCCTCATAGTCGATGCCTTTACTTTGTGCATACCCTTTGATCACCAATATTGCCTTGTGCTTTGCTATACTTCCATCTGCTTGGTACTTAGTCCTGTATATCCATTTGCAACCAATGGGTTTCTTGCCAACTGGTGATTCTACTAAGTCCCATGTGTTATGCTTAGCAATTGACTCCATCTCCTCTCCCATGGCCTAGACCCAAATGTCATCATTCATCGCTTCACCATAAGTCGAAGGTTCTTTGCTTTGAATAATGCTAGATAAGAGAGCATAATTTGCTTCATACCTTTCAGGTTGTGTCTTCTCTCTTGTTGATCTTCGTAGCTCTCCCTGGCTAGATGATCTTGGAAAGTCATCCATGTCGTGGCTCTCCAACAATCTCTCAAACCACTTAGGGAGCTTCATGTCAGGTGATCGGCTTGCTGGTGAAAATGTATCCCACAGTACATCCTTCTCCTTGCGTTTGTCACTTGCAATTTCAATCCTTCTTGCACCAAAAGGTTTGTCTCTACCTCTCCAACCTGTCTCATGAGGTTGAGTAGTATTATCTTGAGATGTATCCTCTTTTTTATCACTTGGAAGGTCAATTAATGGATCATCATCAGGTGGTATCCTCACTATACCATCTTTTCCATTGGATGTATTACTCTTCCAAATCTTTTCAACTTTAGAAGTTGACGACTTATCCTCGATAGTTTTCGTGTTGTCCTTCTGCTTGGATCGTCGTTTACTTCTTTTATCTCCTTTATCAGCTTCTGATTCCGATGAATCATTGTTATCAGACTCCGAGCTTGAAGAACTAGAACTTGATTCAATATCTGAATCATCTTCGCTATCGCTAGAATCAATTATAGACTTACGAGATCTTTTAGTTGAGAGTCGCTTTTGTGCTAGTTTTGAGGTCTGAAAGCTCTCAGCACTAGCTATTACTGCTGCTAAGGAAGTCATGTCCCCTTGTCTGCAATATGGATCAATCTTTGGTGGTAAACCAGCCAAAAACCATTCGATCTGCATATCAATGAGATATACACCGGTTAGTTTTCCTATAAGATTCTTGACCTTACGTGTATATTTTTGAAGGGATTCTTTAGTTTTCTTCTGAACATTGTCCAGACGTCCGAGAATTCTGGATTTATAATGGATTTTTCTGAACTGGTTCAAAAACACATCTTTCAGTAGTAACCAGGTTCCTACACGGCCTGGTTCAACTTGATTGTACCATATGCGTGCCTGCTTTCTTGGCAGACAAGAAAAGATTCACACTTTGTCTACGTCAGTTCCTTTGTTATTTGCATTAGCAATTGACTCAAATTGCGAGACATAGCTATCTGCATCATCTGAAGTAGTCCCTTTAAAATAATCATACTTAATTTTTGAAATAGAAGTGAAACGTGCAGCAGGACCCTCCATACCGAAGCTAATTAGGAGTTCAAATAACTAGGCAGTGATCTCGTTGAGAATTTTTCGACTCGCACTCTCACTCTGTCTTCGTGAAAATTCCTCTCTAAGCTTACGGTATTGTTCTAATCGGGATTCTCTATCTGACATACACTAGAAATGGAGATGGATGTGTCAATTTTCTTATAACTTTCCTAAGCTATCCTCGACAACTGCGCCAAAAATTGGTATATGTCGTACTATACCAACAAGGTTAATATAGATTTTGTAATAAATAATGTCAAACCCACAGAGGACAACATTAGAAAGTTATGTATTTGGTACAATTTATGATTTATTTCGAGTGAAGTGGCTTCAGGCGTTATTATGGTTGTCAACGGACATTAGAAAGTAACCAGTATTACTTGTGTTGGTGGTGTGTAGTGTTAATAATTTTAGAACAGCAGTACTACAAACCGAATGAAATGCGTTCTACATGTGAGATGTTATCAGAGTAGTACAACAGTACTACACTCCGGCTGATTAAGGTGTCAACAGAGAGTCGAGAAATGTTCGATGTATTTGTGTTTGTGTAGACAATTAGTTAATCGCATTCACGAACTGTTCATTTCTAGACAGAAGTCCTCAACAACTTAAGTCCAGAGGATTTTAAGACAGTTCCTTAGAGCATATTTACGGACATACAACAAATGACTATAATGCTCTAGAGAGTCTGTATGACCATAGAGTAATTCATGTAATGCATTAGAGATTGCTAGTAGACTTAGGATCTCTCACACTTAACAGTGCGGAGAATAGAGATAAGAGAGAATAAATCTCAACACTCTATTCACTTCTTCAACCTCTCACATAAACTCTTTTTCTCTCGATGATCGAGACTGAAGCGTGTGATCAATATATGTTCTATGGAACAAACAAACACACCTCTAAAACTACAGGTGTGTTGCTCCCGTGGAAAGGTCTAGTTAACAATTAGGTCGAGTATATGTTCAATTATACCATATGAGATATATTTAACTAAGAATTAAAATTACTCTAGTTTAACATGTCGATTCATATTTAGTCGTTTCGCATAGATGACCTGGTAAAGGCTATCCAAGGCAGCGTTTCCCTTCTAGAGGTCTTTCCCTTAAAACAAGGCAAGTCTTTAGGAGATATATTCTCAAAAAATGACTTGAACCTCTTCATGGTTTATATTTATCCAGCTCATATCTTCATTTTCGAGTATATCATGCCATATTTAGGTTGATATTCAATATTTCACAATTTTGTGGCATCACAAGAATCCACATATGTTACTCACATATCTCACTAAGATCTTGTAACTCAGCTACAAAAAAATTTCTAAGCATGCATAAGGGATTAGGCTCATTGATATTCTACACAGCCGCAACAACACTGCATCAGCCACTACAGCCGCACTTGGAGTTCATAAATCTCCCTCATGCCCTCCATCACTGCATTCATACCTCTATCTGCCAATTATCAAGATAATTGTGGCTCAACCTCATAATCCTAATCAAGGATTACTTGCAGGAGGTTTCTTTGTCAAGATTTATGCATGAATCTGCAACCGCAACCTACAAGGATTTAATGGCTGATCACATATGCAACTGTTTCTATCTAGAATTGATTAAACCTGGAGCCTCCCCTGCAGCTCGGGTTTTCCTACACAATTGTCTTTGCTGGGAAGAAACTTATTCACATTGTCTCATTTAATCAGAAAACACAAAGTTAACAGCCCGTGATGCTTAACTATGGTTGCTAAGACAGATCACTCTATTCAAAAGTTCAAAAAAGATCGCCCACAAGTTTGTTTAAATAAACAGTTGCTGATACGACCTCTCAACTCCAACGCTTGCACTAACTTGTACCTCTGTAGCGCATGCACAAAAACGAGACTGAACGGGTGTACGAGACAGAACTAGTTGCAAAACTGTATTAACCATCCACTGACAGGTTACATGCTTTAGTCCTCCCAAAGCTTCTAAAAAGCTTCCATGATTCCAACAACATGCATAGCCATTTGTAGTTATCAGACCATCCTTTGCTTTCCTAAAGAATTTTACAGTTCTCATGAAAGCAAGAATGGAATCATGCAATTAAGCTTCTGACATTTCAGGGAAGTAAACCTGGGAATTTGATTAAGCTAACCAATAGTTATGCTTTCAGTTCTGCTCAACATAAGAAGAATAACAATAACATATCCTACAATCCATGTTCTACCCTCTTTCAAGTTCTTTCGGAGGATCAGCTTTAAAGAAAACTCTATTTTCTCAATGTGCAATCCTGTAATTCACGACTTCCAGCAACCAAATGAAGTGCTATTTTCTTGGAGATCGATTGGATTTTGAACCTGCTAATTATGGTTTGGAACAAGTTTTTTTTAAGTGTGGTACACTGCACTACTACTTGATTGCTCTTGTGAGAGTTGCTTAGAATTAGTTTCCAATTGTGAATTCTTTGAGAAATTTTCGAAAGGTGTAGAGGTATATACATGTGTTAATAACCTGGCTCTGATACCAATGTAAAGACCCCAAAGGATAACCCTAAGATGAGGATAGGAGAACACAATAGAAGATACTATGGAGCCAAACAGCCCAACCAATCCTAGACCAAACATGGATCTAGCCCCCAAGCCATGCCATGTAAAGCAAGAGGAGAAGAGAGAAACTAGTGACCTAAACCCAATATGTCAACAGGAGAATCCCTACCTCATTATATAGAGAGTAGAGTCCTGTGCATGTAACCATGCAACCCCCATGCAGGTCAACTATAAATAGATCACATCTCTTCATGTAGTCCTCCTACCTATATCCGTCACATAGACATGCAATACTCCATATGTCTCAATTAGAGTGTCTGGGTCCTCTCAAGGTTATTAGTCACAAAGTGGCCTTGACATAGAATTAAATCATGGCGTGACCAACAATATTGAATACCGGAGGGCCGGTCTAGCATATTAGGACTATTTCAGGTCCTTAACCGAATATGGCCATTACACGTCTCCTAGAGAATAAGGAAGTAATCTGAGCTTGAGTGCTGGGATGTATCTGATGATGAGCTAACTGGTACATATTATGTCATAGCAGGAACATCTCATGTTCATAAGTGCAACACAGCGAGAGTCCTCATATGCTATGAGTGATCAAAGTGTAGTGGGCATGTCTCAGAATAGGCAGTGAAATCTCCCTCTGATCTCATAATATATAGGGCAACTGAAGATGAAGTGCTCCTCAGACTCCACCTCATGCAAGGAACATAGCTGACATAATTGCTCCTCCCTCAAGGTGCCCTAGAATCTTTCGGTCTCGATAGCCAGCTAATGTGATGATACTTTGAGCTGACCCAATGTGAATTGAAGACTGTGTGATAATCTTGAGGACGTCGTCAGGTACGATCGAGGTAAGCTCTATATAGGAACCGTCGGATATACTAGTGTGTACCCGAGGGGAGATCTATGATAGCGATACCAAATGAATCCATGAGGAATTGTGATGCATGAGAGAACCATGACAACTGGTACCCCTGATTCTGAAGATGGTGGGAGGATGCAAGTGAAATCTGTATATATCTCTGCTCTGTATCTGAAAATGCCTGAACTCTCTGGATGTGGGTGATAAGCTGGAAGACTGCATCTATCTGAATAGGAGGAGTGGCAAACTCAACAAGGATGATCTCGTGTGGAACCGAAGGCTTTGTCCTAATCATGCGAGCTAACATGGTGATCTGCAAACGTGAAATGTTGGCCCAATGTGAAGAGGAGAGGCCTGTACACCATACCTCTGCTGCATATAAGGCTGAAGGGGTGACAAGAGTGTCAAAAAGTCTACACTTACTCGAAGCATCTTGAATAGACTTACGGAAATAGAACCTCTCTAACTGAACAAGGGAGAGTGACCTTTCCCAAGTCTAGTGATAGTTGCATGTCTCATATTAAATGTGGGACCAGTGAAGAGTAAACTCAAGTAATTGTATGAAGGGACCACATCTAGAGGCTGTCCATTAAAAGTAAGCTCCTGATGCTGCATGAAAGCCCAAGAAGTGTTGAAGACCATAACTTTGGTCTTTGCCATGTTCACCCCTAGGCCCCAGCGTGCACATAAAGCATATAAGTAGTCCAACTGTCTCTGTAATCCCTCTTTGGTATGAGAGACTAGTACCACATCATCCGCATAGAGGAGAATAACAATTAAAATGTTGCCAAGTCTACAATCGGCCCCGCCACACTGAGAAATGACCCACTCCAACTCATCAATGTGTAGTCCAAAAAGAACTGGTGAAAGAGAGCATCCCTGCTTGACCCCAATAGTACTCCAAATATGTTCAGAAATACCACTACTATGACGAAAATAGCCCAGAACTCTCTCATAGAGAGCCATGACAACTAGAATGATATCCGTCGAGAAGCCTAGATCATGAAGTCTCTGAATGAGCAAAGAGCGTGGGACACAATCAAAGTTTTCTGAAGTCTACAAAACAACAGTAAACCTTTTCTTTCTTGTATTTAGTTCCTCGATAAGAGCCCACTACTGTCTCAATCAGATGTGGAGTAGTGGGCTCGGAATCCTGCCTATCCCAATGCATGCAATCTCATGGACTCTACCTCTGTACTAACTGCAGACTAAAGGATGGTGCCATATAACTTCGTGAAACATGCCCAATCATGATGGTACAGTAGTTACCAGGGATTATGGGGTCACCATTTTTATGGATATGATGGATGATGTTGGTGCACCAGGAGGATGGGAAGCCTGCCACAACTGCATGGTTAAGGAGAGTGGCTAGAGTGAGAGAGAGAGAGAGAGAGAGAGAGAGAGAGAGAGAGAGAGAGAGAGAGAGAGAGAGAGAGAGAGAGAGAGAGAGAGAGAGTTGTCACATGATGTTCTAGAGAAATGTAAAAATTGGGGACATCCCCTTGTGTAGGCTGCAAACGTTGAAAAAGATGTGCTAACGAATGTGTGTTTTTTCCTATATGTCATACTACATAAACCTCAGATGGGAACTATTTGACATTAAGCTAATGGATGTAGCTTAGATTTGATGTTGAGTTTATTTTCAATAGCACAATGATTGTGCTTGTATTTCTAAGTAGAATATCTTGTGTTATGAACTACCTTTGGATTAGGAGGACTTCTTGACCTCATTTGTAATAAGGATTCTATACCTCAAGTCAAGAATGGTACTGGCTACCAAATTTGATGGGATTTTCAATAGTAAAATCTTCGAACATGACATCTTTGGTCTTGACAAGTCATTTAAGCCCCCCTCCCTCTTTAATGTGACTCTCATGCATATCTTTACATTTATGTTGAAGTTCTATATTCGGAACTCAATTGGATAAAAGAGCTTTACTATCTTGAAAGACCAGGTGTAAATAGAATTTTATTGTATTATCTCTTGCACATATTCTCTAGTAGCCTAACTCTTCCTTTGTAAGAAAGAACTACCACTATGAGCCCATATTATCATTTTTAAAATATCTTTATGCTATCCAATATATTAACTATTGACTTTTACAAGTATACAAAAATATTCTCTCACAATGCTTAAAACTTTTCATAACTATTACTAAGCCAAATAAAATTGGCCATACGTTTGAAAACATATTCTTGCTACATTACCGTTGAACTTCCTAAGATAACGGCCTTCCATGAATTTAATTTATACTAAAATTTGAAATAATGAGTCTTTTCTTTTGGGTTCTTTCTCCTAAAGCTCTATACAGCTTTATCAAACCACATCAAACTAATTGGGGCCTCCATGCAATACTAGTTGAGATATAAAAAGCACAATACATTATCTTGTGTTGACAACATTGTTCCACATGTCATTGATCAATACCTTCTTGTGCCACCATCTCTCACATTGCATACATCACACAATATAATCATGGTATTTGATGCTACTTGACACACATTTTAGCACCAAACATTGTATTACAAAAACCTCAACACAATGTGTATGTTCCAAAACAATATAGTGTTTGACAATGCAAATACCTTTCATGAAACCATCTTTTTAGTTGTGGATGGCACTCTATCTCGAATGGGTACTTTCATTGAGCATCATTGTATTGCAACTATCTCCACACAATGTGTATGCCTCCATAACCATCATAGCTTTTGACAATGAAATGTGCACCTTTTGCAACATGATGTTTTTATTCTATTATTTCAACACATTTGATCATGTATTTCACATAGAAAAAAAGTGAGGTGGTTTGTGATATGCTTACATGTACCATCATGAGTAGTATGTTTTGTGTTTAATTTATTTCTTTTTGGAATGTATTTTTGGACAGTTAATAAGTATTTTGGCCATAAGAGCATGTATTGAACTTAATTGGTTACTCATATCACTCTTGCTTGATGTCATGAAATGTAAGGGCACTAGATTTTTCACATGGTAGAATACATCACTTATTGCCCATCAAGTGTAAATTCTACATTTGTGTGTGTGTGTGTGTGTGTGTGTGTGTGTGTGTGTGTGTCACCTCTCATTATAGCTAAAATTTAAATCCTAACCACAATTTTTTAGAAATCTCTCTCTCTCTCTCTCTCTCTCTCTCTCTCTCTCTCTCTCTCTCTCTCTCTCTCTCTCTCTCTCTCTCTCTCTCTCTCTCTCTCTCTCTCTCTCTCTCTCTCTCTCACACACACACACACACACACACACACACACACACACACACACACACACACATTCACCCTCTCAATTTACCCCCTTCCTAGTATGCTGTAATTTTTGGAATTTTAACAGTATTGCGTATTGAATAGGTAATGAACCTATTTGAAGATTCCGTCAAAAAACTTAGCTTTTTTTATGATTTTGGGTCAAATTTTGACATTTTAAAATAAATGCAACCAAAATTTAGATATTTTTAAAAATAATCACATTAAATTTTGGATGTTAAATTTTTAATAACGTACAAAATTGAGACTATGATTTGTATTAACAATTTCATAAGCAAGACTCTTAAAAAAATTAGCATACATTTATGCAAGTAGCAAAAATAAACATATCAAAATATTGAGAGACATTACATGATAATTGATTGATAAAACTTAGCAACATATAATCTGTTACAAAATTAAATTAAATTCAAAGTTGTGTAGTAAACTTCTCTCAATTTGTTTCTAAATTCAATGAAACAAGTCAGCAAAATGTTGATATGACTCTCTAAACATTCAACATAAATTAAAAATATTTGAAAATGTTAACCCCATAAATTCTTATAAATTTCCTGATAAAAGTTTTATCCTATTATATTTCCTTATACATTTTGAAGAAGTCTTAAAAAACAGCACTTAAACTTCATAGTTAGAATCAATCTTAGAAAATGTTATAAGAAACAACAAAGTTTTTGTCACCAAACAAGCATTTTTGGGCATAAAAATTGGAAGTTCTCAATACAAAATATAGAAGCTTTGGACAAAAAATATGTGAGTTTTTGACGTAATGTTGACAAATATAATCAAGCCATGTAAACTATTGTAGTTATTGGCAAGCGATATATCATTCGACACTTGATATTATCATTTGACACATGATATGAAAATGATCTCAATTCTTAAACTCTGTCAATTTGTATTGTACATGTTAATGAAATGATACAAAAAGTGCTCAAAAAATGAGTTTATGACATGAAAACTTGTTATGGGGACACAAAATACATAAGAAAAATGGGCTGCGAACCCTCCAAGTGATCCTCGGGATCGAATTGAGGGTTCACCAAAAAAAAAAATTGGTGAATCCTCAATTCGATTCTGCAAATCGAATCAAAGTTCACGGCCCATTTTGTGAATGTATTTTGTGTCCCCATAATGATTTTTCTTGTCACAAACCAAAAAATGTAGACAAACAATGAGAAGTATTGAATTTATATATCACGGGCTAACAAAATAGAGATGTTTTACCACTAGAATATTCATTGCTCGACATTATGTTTTTATCAGCTTGTACTAAATGCCATTCATGACGTTAAACTAGAATTTGTAAATATGCCTTAGAAGAATAATGAAGTCCGTCCAAGTCTCTCAATATTTCAGTTTAATGTTTGATTTAAAATGGAGGTGTTTTTTTAAAGCGTGTTCATATAAAAACATACTCCTAATAAAATACTCGTCTTGTGCAAGCATCACTGAATTTTGCATTTCATTATAGGTATTATCTTATGCACCTATTTTCTTGAAAACATGCACAAATATGGTGAATTTTAACGGAATCTAGGGAATATGCCAAATAGTTCCCGTTTGCACAAAATATTACCTATTCCATACGCATCAAGTTTTTTACTTTCAATGATGGGATGATGAGCTAGAAACTTTGGCTATAAGCAACAAGATTGTGAAAAGAAAGATGGTTACAATGTCAGATCTAGCGTCATATATTGTTACTTATGGGAATGGCTACAGAATTTGATGATGATTAGTTGTGTTTGTAGAAGAATAGTGATTATACAAGTTATGATAAGGAGGTTTTGTTGATCATGAAAAATGCTTGTTTAAGATGTAGTTGTTACATATGTGTTCTGTTCTCATTGCTCGATTCAATGGTTTTAAGATGGTTTGAATGTTATATAGTCCTAGAGATAATTTTCTTTAAAGTATTAATAGGTGAAGTTGTTACGTCTATGTCTAGTTTAGAGGATTCAGAATAATCCTTGACGTGGATATTCAATACTTCAATGTACAAGTTTATTAGTTATGCCTTGCCATTTTAGACTAGGCCAAAAATGTAATTAATAACTTTGGGTATTGAGGTTCTGGGCATTAAGGAAATGTGGAGCTAGTGCATGGTGTGTGACGGCTTTTTATACATGTAAACTTGTAGGAACTTGCCCATCCCCTCGCCTATTTTCTTGTCTCTAGTTGTTAGGATCCTCTCCTCTTATGTATTCAGTCACGATGGCTCAAGGTTTTGACTCTTAGTTTCTAGTTAGTTGTGTGGTTTGGCTCCACAATAGTCCTTTTGGCACAAGAAGATCTTCACTTGGCGACCATTATAGAGGTAGTCTAACTTTGTTAATTAGATGGTGAAAAAATCAACGGTAAGCAGCCTAAGGCAAGATTTAGCAAGAGAAGAATTAGTTTTGAGAGAAAAATAGAGTACATAAAATATGAGAATAATTTGATGTGTGTGAGAGAGAGAGAGAGAGAGAGAGAGAGAGAGAGAGAGAGAGAGAGAGAGAGAGAGAGAGAGAGAGAGAGAGAGAGAGAGAGAGAGAGAGAGAGAGAGAGAGAGAGAGAGAGAGAGAGAGAGAATGTGGGCGATGATAGTTATTTGTCTATTCTCATTGGTCTACATTTGCCCTAAAACTTATTTGAAGTGCATTTGAAATGGGTTGAAAATGATGTGCATTTAGAAATTTCTAGAGAGAACATGTAACTTTAGAAATCCCTAGAAATAGAAGTTTCTAGAGAGAGAGAGAGAGAGAGAGAGAGAGAGAGAGAGAGAGAGAGAGAGAGAGAGAGAAATCGTATCTAGAACTTATGCACACTTATTGATTAGGATTATAATAGTATGATAAATGGTGAGAACTATAGTGCTATAATACTTGTAGAGGTAAGTAAAAGGGAAGGATAAAAGGAGGTGTGTGTAGGAGAAAGGTGATTGATGAAGGTAGTAAGGATTGATGGTATCATAAAACATGATAATTATATTGCCAATGTGGATAACAATGGTTATGAGAATGGCCTAGAGGAGGGTGATGCAATAGAGATGCTCTGGTGGAGAACATTGGTTTGTAAAAAAGATGTTTCCAAACATAGTAAAGAATGGATTGATTCAAATTGAAGGAACGCCAATGAAAGGAAAGTTTGTGAACGGTAGGTGTGGAGAGTGCTAATTATTCTAGGAAAATATAAGAGTGTGGTTTCCAAAGTTAATGATATATTACTTAGATAAAACTTGGAGAGTCTAGCAAATGATTCTATTCTTGCATATTTTAAGGGGTGATTGCTTATTTCAGACACTATCAAAACATTCTATGATGTGCATTAAAGTGTCACGAACGGATTTGGTTCGCGAACGGATTTCTTTCTTTTGAATTTTCTTATGTGAAAGCTTGTAGGATCCTAAGCACGCGACTACAGATCACAGAACAGAAATCATTCTAGCAATCAAGATAGTGGAAAACAAGGAGATGGACAAGAGAGAGCAATTGTATAATCGGTTTTGATTTTTAAAGCGAGATGATCAGTGTCTCGCTTGTTGGCGGCCTAACACTTTGCTCTTTTGTTGTATTATACTCGTTGGCAGACTTTCATGCACAACTATTTTGTTTCTCTATTTTTTTCTATTCTTTTCTTTTTATGATCTACTCTCGCACACTTTTTCTTCTTCTGTTGATCCAGAATTGCGTTTATATCTCCATCGTGTAGAGTTTACAAGATAGCTAAACAGAGAATTACAAGAGTAGTTAACGGTAATCAACTAGTTAGTTACTCTCTGTTATTACTAATTGTTTTAGCTGAGCGTGAAGTTCAAGACTCCACGCCCATCGTGCTGCCAACTGACAGTGCGAAAGATTTTCTTTCGGTTTTCTTTTTGTTTTGTGTCGTGTAGTGTCTTTTGGTCCTGGATGCATGTTTGACTTTCGCGAATCATTCGACCTTTGAGTTTCGCTTCGCTTCATGTGTGTTGAGGTACGTTGACTTTTGCAAATTGTTTGCCATTCAACCTTCGCTTCGCTTCGCGTCATGGCAAAGTTGCAAGAGTTCACAATTTCTGACACTCCCTCTTGAACCTTGCAACTTTGCACGTTTAATCCAATTGTCTTTCTTTGCTTTGCAAAGAGTGGCTTGTCGAGCAGCTTCATGAGCATATCTGCAATCATGTCTTCAGACTTTATGTACTGGACCTAGAGCTTTCTTTTCGAGATCAAATCTCGAATGTGATGGTACTTCAGAGGTATATGTTTTGTATTTGAATGGAAGACGGGATCCTAGGACAGATAAATGGCACTTTGAGAATCCATCATCATCATGCATGGTTCTCCTTGTGGTATCCCAAATGCCTCCAGCATCTGCAACCAAACTACCTCGTTCGCCACCTTTGAAGCTACGATGTACTCAGCTTCGCATGAGGATTGAGCTACCAAGGTTTGCTTTTTGCATATCCAGCTGATTGCTACTCTGCACGTTATTGAACATCCTCCAGTTACGGACTTGCTGTCATCTTTGTAGCTCGTCCAGCTTGTATCATTGTAGTGGTGTTCGAATCCTTTCCTTTCATTGTCATCTTTGTAGGTTAATCCCATATTCTGGGTACCCTTCAAATATTGTAGGATTCGTTTTGCCATTTGCCAATGCGCTATGCCAAGATTGGAAGAGAATTGGCTTAAAGCATAAACAGAGAAAGCTAGATCGGGTCTGGTACAAATTGTAAGGTACATCAGACTACCGATTAGATTTTGGTAGGGTATACCTTCTATTTTATGTTTTTCTTCCTCTGTTTTCGGACAATCCTGCTTCGTCAGCTTGGCTCCAACTATCATTGGTGTGGCTTTTTCTTTGCAGTCCATCATGTGATACTGCTTCAGCACTTTTATGGCATATTCAGACTGACTCAAGTGCATTTTGTCTTTTATTCGATCTCTTCTAATCTCCAACCTGAGACATTTTGTTGTTTATCCTAGATCTGTGATTTCATAATTTTCAAAAATCTGACTCTTCGTGTCCTTGATTAGCATCAAGGAATTTCCTATCATAAGAGAATCATCCACAAAAATAGTCAGTATCACAAAATCTTTTCCTACTCTTTTTATGTAGACATTACAGTCTGGTTGTGTAGGATTGAGGTCTAGAGACTTCAGAAGACTATCGAGCTTCTTGTACCAAGCTCATGATGTATGCTTTAGACATCTCTACAACCGACAGACATATTGTCTATTGTCAGGGTCTTCAAATCCTTTAGGCTGCTTCACGAAGATTTCTTCCTCTAGATCTCAGTGGAGAAAGGCTGTCTTTACATTAATCTGGTGAGTTTTCAGATTGTATTGTGTAGCGTATGCAAGGAGCAGTCATATGCTTGTCATCTTGACCATCGACGAATATGTGTTGAAATAATCAACCCCATACCTTTGTGTGTCGCCCTTTGCGTCAAACCTTGCTTTGTAATGGCCAACAGTGCCATCTAATTTCATTTTCTTTTTGTACACCCATTGTAGTCAACGATCTTTTTTTTTTTCTAGCAGTGGCTCTAGTGTCCATGTCTCATTTCGCCTTTTTGTATTGCAGAAGCTTTTTCGTTTTGTGTTCGTCCTCTCTCTTCTGATTCGCGAAGAATTTTCTGTCTTTGAATTTTCTTTTCATGCAGAAGCTCTTACGGGATCCCAGACACTCGACTATGTCACAGAACATATTTTATTCTAGCAATCAAGAGACACATCACAAGGCCAAGAGATACACGAAATAGAACGACTATATTGTCAGTTTGGTTTTAGAGCAAGATCATCAGTGTCTCACTCGTTGGCGGATTGATTCTCTGCTCTTTCGTTGTGTTCTGCTTGTTGGCAAACTTTCATGCACAGCTATGGTATTTTTGCTTTCTTACTCTATTCGCTACGTCTCTCTCTGTTTCTTACAGGATCTCTGTAGAATTCTCATCACTTTTTCTCTCTCTTTGGTTATGATCCAGAGTGGACCGTTTTTACCTCCAATGTGTGGAGTTTACAAGATAGCTAAATGTAGAATCACAAGACTAGTTAACGCTAATCAACTAGTTAGTTAGTCTCCATCATTGTTATTCATTTCACTGGGCATGAAGCCCATTGAGCTGACAATTGACAGCGCGAAAGATTTCTCTTCGTGTGTTTTCGTTCTTTTCGTTTCTTTTCATAGTTTTTGTTTTGCGTCCATTTTGTGCTTTGCAGTCGTGGAGGTGTCTTTACGATTTGCGATTGATTCACAAATCGTTCGTGCTTCGAGTCAAAGACACCTTGACTGTCGCAAATTGTTCTCGTTCGACCTTTGTGTCTTGTTCGTGCTACGACAAAGTTGCAGGAGTTCACCATTTCTGACACTCCCTCTTGAATCTTGCAGCTTTGTTCGTTCAATCCAATTGTCTCTCTTTGCTTGGTAGAGTGGCTTGTCGAGCGGTTTCGTGAGGATATCTGCAATCATACTTTCTGATTTTATGAACTGGACCTGGAGCTCTCCTTTCGAGATCAAATCTCGAATGTGATGGTACTTCAAAGGAATGTGCTTCGTCTTTGAATGGAAGATAGGATCCTGGGATAGATAGACGGCACTTTGGGAGTCCATCATCATCGTGCTTGGCCCCTCTTGTAGTATCTCGATTGCCTCCAACATCATCCGCAACCACACTACCTCATTCATCACTTTCGAGACTACGACATACTCAGTTCGCAAGAGGATTGAGCTACCAGGGTTTGTTTTTTGCATATCCAGCTGATTGTAGCTCCGCACGCTATTGTACATCCTCCAGTAATGGACTTGTCATCATCCTTGCAGCTCGCCCAACTTGCATCACTGTAGTTATGCAGCTCAAATCCTTTCTCCTCATTTCTAGCTCTGTAGATTAATCCAATATTCTGGGTACCCTTTAGATACTGTAGGATTCGTTTGGCCATTTGCCAATGTGCTAGACCAGGATTGGAACAGAATTGGTTCAATGCGTAAACAGAGAAGGCCAAATCTTGTCTGGTACAAATTGTCAAGTACATCAGTCTCCCGATTAAGTTCTGGTAGGGTATACCTGCCATTTTCAATTCTTTCTCTTCTATTTTTAAGCAATCCTGTTTTGTGAGCTTGGATCCAGCTATCATTGGTGTGGCTTTTTCTTTGTAGTCCATCATGTGGTACTGCTTCAGCACTTTTTTGGCGTATTCTGACTTACTCAAGTGCATTTCGCCATTTGTTCGATCTCTTATGATCTCCAGCCCTAGGCATTTTGTTGCTTCTCCAAGATCTATGATTTCGTAGCTTTTAAAAATCTGACTCTTCGTGTCTTTGATCAGCATCAAGGAATTTTCTATCATCAACGAATAATCCACGAAAATGGTCAGTATCACAAAATCCTTTCATAGTCTTTTGATGTAGACATTATAGTCTGGTTGAGTAGGGTTGAAGTCTAGAGACTTCAGAAGACCATCAAGCTTTTTGTACCAGGCCTGTGATGCCTATTTTAGACCATAGATGCATCTCTACAATCGATAGACATATTGTCTGTTGTCGGGGTCTTCATAGCCTTCAGGTTGCTTCATGAAGATTTCCTCCTCTGGATCTTCGTGGAGAAAGACTGTTTTCACGTCAATCTGGTGAATTTCCAGATTGTACTCTGTGGCATATGCAAGGAGTAGCCTTGTGCTTGTCATCTTCACCATGGGCAAATATGTGTCGAAATAGTCAACACCATATCTCTGCGTGTAGTCCTTTGCGACAAGCCTTGCCTTGTAGCGGCCAATAGTGCCATCTGATTTTAGCTTTTTCTTGCACACCCACTTGCAGTCGACTATTTTTCTGTTTTCTGGCAGTGGCACTAATGTCCATGCCTCGTTTTGCCTCATCGACTCGACATTGTCTGCTTCCAAAATTCTCCCTCTGGACTCCAAATAGCTTCTTGGTATGTTGTTGGCTCTTCTGTGAAGTTGCAGTACTTGAACTGCGTGTCTTCGCTCTATTGAAGATTGCAAGAATAGCGGTCTGGAGTTCTTCTTTGTCTTGTTGACCTTCGAGGTTCGTTTCGTCGCTCCTCAAACATTTCTTGTTCGTGGGGTCGATTCTCTGCTTCCTGCTACTCTGGAATCTGGGGCTCTGCATTCTGATTTGATGTATGTCCTCGATCTCTCTCTTGAATAGGCAGTAGTGTGAAGATCTCATGGTCTCTTTCGTCTTTCAGTCTAGGGAATGTGGACTCGTTGATTTTCACATCTCTGCTCAAAACAACCTTCTTCGTGGTTGGATCAGAGAGTCTGTACATAAGTGTTCTGTTCGAGTAGCCAACCATGACAAGTTCCATAGAAACAAATTGTAAGAATCCAAGAGAGCCTTCCATAGAAACAAATTGTAAAAATCCAAGAGAGCCTTAGTGTGATTTTAGTATCATATAAGAGCTCTCATACTCTACCCTGCTCAGGTAAATAATTTTTTATGCGAGTTCCATAGAAACAAATTGTAAGAATCCAAGAGAGCCTTCCATAGAAACAAATTGTAAAAATCCAAGAGAGCCTTAGTGTGATTTTAATATCATATGAGAGAGAGAGAGAGAGAGAGAGAGAGAGAGAGAGAGAGAGAGAGAGAGAGAGAGAGAGAGTGAAATTGAAATTGAAATTTATTAGCAAATATCACATACAAGAGAGAGAGAGAGAGAGAGGTATCAACATCTACGACGTACCCGTAGGACCATTAAACACATCGCTATTAATGTCTACAAAGTACCCATAACAAGGGAAATAATAAAATTAGTATATATTGTCCTATATGTTATACGTCATTCTTCTTAAGCTTTAAAATTACATCATTCTATTATCTACCTCCAAGTGATTTTGACCAAGGTTATATATAATTGCAAATGACAATAAGCTACAATTTGATCCAATTATAAGACATGCCTTTCAAACATTTATGCACATAGGAGATGCATAAACATGTCAACTTCTACAAGGATACAAAAGAGCTAATGTGAACATACCATTCTAAATCCTCAAATAATATCATCTTACCCTTGGAACTATATATTGAGCTTTTCAAAATCTAGAATTGAAATCCACATGTTTGTTCTTTCTTTCACTATGGATGTGTGTGTGTAAGTGTGAGTGGGCTAGAGGAGGAGAAAAGAAATGGGGTGGAGTAGAGGAGGCTATTGGGGTCGAATTTTTCCAAACACTCGAATTTTTTGGAACAACTCGAATTTTTGAAACGACTCAAATTTTTTCGAAGACTCGAAGTTTTTCGATGACTTAAATTTTTTTGAAAGACTCAAATTTTTCTGAAAGAGTCGAATATTTCGGAATACTTGAATTTTTTTAGAAAACTCGAATTTTTGGAACGGCTCGAATTTTTTTTGGAAAGACTCGAATTTTTCCTATGACTCGAATTTTACCAGACTTGAATTGTTCGAAAGACTCGAATTTTTTCGAAGACTCGCAGTTTTGAAAAGACTCAAATTTTTGGAACGACTCAAATTTTTCCAAAGGATCGAATTTTTCAAGTGACTCGAATTTTTTCCAGAGACTCGAATTTTTCAAAGACTCGAATTTTTTCAAAGGATCGAATTTTTCAAATGACTCGAATTTTCCAACGATAACTCAAATTTTTCCAAAAACACAAATTTTTCCAACGATTCGAATTTTTCGAAAGACTCGATTTTTTTTTCAAAAGATCGAATCTTTTCAAAGACTCGAATTTTTCCAAAGACTTGAACTGTCAACTCAAATTTTTTCGAAGGATCGAAGGACCCTTTGTACTATCAAGTTGAATTTTTCAAAAGACTCGAATTTTTTTGAAGGCTCAAATTTTTCCAAGGACTCAAATTTTTTCAAAGACTTGAATTTTTCCAAAGACTCAGAATGTTAGATATTCGAGATGCGAGATGTGCGAGATCGACCATCATCCAAATCATCGGTCGCCACCTAAATCGGACTCCATTGCCCATAAAAAAAGGGGCACTTTTACTAGTGTATATATATATATATATATATGTAATGTTAATAGTGCCTTTCATCCATGCAGCCTTCGAAATCTGTCGCTTCTCTCTTTCTTCTATCGGCCCCCAGGCTCGTTCCATGGCGTTTGCAGACTGAACCTCGTACTGTTTCGTTTGTTTTATGTTGAGATTGAGTTCCAAATTCTTGTCCTGGATTCATGCATAGATAGCACCAGCGATTCTAAGATGGATAAAGTAAAGAGACATGAAGTGGATGCGTGGGAGCACATGGAGAGCCTAGAACACAGACTCGCAAAGATTGGTTAGCACTTTCATTTCTCCAATTCAGTGACATAACAGCAAAGATACAATCAAACTTGGTCAATAGTTTCGAACGTCACGGGCCGCTTCAACCTTTAGATAGTTCGTTTCACACCAGCAATCAATCGAAAACGTTCAACTTGTTTTTGCATGATCATTGGCGTTCCACAAAAAGCTACGCGTTCTTGGTTTTTTTTCAAGTAATGTTCTAATATTTCATTATGGACCAAAGTTCTTCAGGCGTTTTCTATGACGCTATGACTAAGCAGCAAATGAATTTTCGAATTGGTACGAGATTATATGACGGATTGCAGAATTGTTATTCTTGGGGGCTACGTAATAATTCCTTGGAAATTTTTTGACTGAAAATACATTCATAAAATCGAAGACGGTTAATTTAATGAAATTTGATAGGTGGCTATCATGATAAGTGAGACAGATGCCGATAAAAGTGTGCGGAAAACCTTCATTCCATTTTAGATGTACGGACAGAATGGAAGAGAGAGAGAGAGAGAGAGAGAGAGAGAGAGGGGTAGCAAGCATTTTTCAGAGTTAAGAACCGTCAGATGAGTGCAGGAGTTGGTGGAAAGGCCTATAATGAGGCGGCAAAGATCAAGATAAAGAGGAATGCCATACTTATTTTAGCTGCGAAGTTTGAAAATAAGCAACTTCGAGCAGCTTTTAAATCACTGAGGGAGCGAGAAACATGCGCATTTGGTCGTTCTGATTTTGAAAAAATGACCGATAAAGTGGCAAGTTTACGAAAGCTCTCCGATGAACAGAGAGAGCTGAATATTTCCAAGCAGCTTTTGGTGAGCTAACTCACTTATTGAATTAATGAGTTGAACTATTAACTCGAATATCTGTGTATGGTAGTGAGTAAGCATTCACTACATATGTCTGGACCGTTAGAAGGCACAACATATATCTTGCGTTGTCTTCTACATATTATATAGAAAGCAAAACATGCAATACATTAGAATCAATGTGTAGTTATAAGTCCTAGCTAGACGAAGTTTCTTTATACTGTAGTTTTACAAGCAAAAGCCTACTACTTGCATAATAAAGAAAAAGTATTGCACAGAGTTGGTTGTGCCGGTTTACAAGTTCCAAACTATGCCAAGTCTCATAAACTTGTGTAACGTGATTATATTTTAGTCTTAAATGTCTGAAAATGACGCTTCATAGGCACTGATGCAGAAAGAACTCAAAGAAAAAGGAAGAATTATAAGAACAGGATAGGGTAATTTTATAATCTTGAAATAGAAAAGATGCACTTCACTCACTGTAGCATACAAAATCACAAATATCTCTTCTTAATAGTTTCATCTCTTCTTGTAATATCTAAGGTAGAGCAGCTACTTTTGCTGTAAAAGAGCAACATTTTATGGCAAAGGTCCAATGACTTTTAACTGCTTTTGTTTTCACAACAAATGATTTTCTTGAATACAGTTTGAAAAGCTGCTCACTGATACAAGGTCGACAGAAATGGACTTTAAAGCTTTGCAAGATATGAAGACATCTCCACTTGTGAGGCTCCGGACACTAGAATCAATGTTGGACAAGGCTACAGAAAAGTTAAAAAACACAAGGCTTCTGGCCAAAAACTATGAATCAATTTCAAAGCCAATGACTGATGCAAGGACACTTTATGATAGCCAGGCAAGTTAATTCCATCCTTGATTTGATGAAATTTTCTTGTTAGTAGTAGTTGGCAGTCATTGGAATGGGAAAACCGAATGGAAACAATGAAACTTGATAGCCGGGGGACTATAGTTTCAATACAATACCTCATCGCCAGAACACTCTTCTGATTACTGTAGTTTCATAGGGATTATGCAGCCGGATTAGATATGAAAAAAATTTTCTGAACATGAGAGAATATAGAAGTGGCTACTCTTAACAGTAGAGGTTATGTTGATACAGATGAAAACATTAGAAAGAACATTGCAACGCCGAGATCATGAGCTTGAGCAGATGATGCTCATGTATTATGATTCACTTCGTGCCAGAGAAGCTTCAAGAGCGAAACTGGAAGATGTAGGTGAGTTTTTCTTTCTTGACTCTGACAACTTGCTTTTGATGCTTCAACTGTTTCAGAGCATTTAATCTCAGTATCTAAGGCCCTTTTGGATTATAGATGGGCCTATCAAGCTCACTTAGTCTGTCCCTTTTGTGTCATACTTCTGTCTGTCTAATCTCATATTATTATGTCTGTCTATTCACTCCGTTGCTAAAATGTTTGTTTAATGCCAATATCAGGGCTTCCTGAAGAAAATTTAAGGCCTGAACATGGAAATGCCATTCTTGTCTACTATGAAAAAAATATTATATAGAATCTAGATACCGAATTCACTTTTTAACAGTGATAAAAAAACGTTCCGGAACGTGCGTTTGTGGAATGTCAGCGATCTGCAACCCGGATCGCAAAGTAATAAAGAATAAAAATTTCGTGGAGAAAAGACTAATGGCTAAATTTTTTCTTTTGATAGCTTAGTTAGTGTTAAATGTACTCGGAAACCATCAATGAATGCATCGGAAGAACAACGTATTGATAGATTGGAAAGAGGCAAAAATATCATTGCATAGAGGCTAGAGCCATATTGATTGTCACGAGCTCTGAGATGGGTGCTTATGCTTCATAATTGTTGTCAGTTTGCTGTCATTCAATACGGTTCCATGTGATTTTATTTCCATAATATAGAAATAGAGATTTTTGATAAAGAATCACTTAATGGCCCAAAGGTAAGTGAATTGCTCTTCAAAACACCTATAATCTGATACCCATATTGGCATTAATTTTTTTTTTTTTGCGTTCTGGGAAAGCCTAATGGGAAGTCCCGGATCCCAGATCATGTTTGGATCATGATCCAGAACGTGTTCCGGAACGTGGGCTGCATCTATGATTTGAAGCAAGAAAGCATAAGCACTCCAAGCTTGGTGTGAATATATGGAAATTGTCATGTTTTTTTCTGGTTCCAAAATAATTTACTGCTGTTGAAGAAACTATTCTCCTATTGTAGTTTCTGTAGAAATTCTTCCAAAAGGAAGTGCAACTATCAATAGATTGCTAGTTCTTCTATTTTCTTTTCTAACTAGGTGCACATGAAAGTAATTCTGAACTTGATATACATTTTGGAAAAATTGACACACATTGAGATTCAGATCTAGAATCGATCCATCTATTGTGCTTTTTGCGTCCATTGTCACTTGACAATTGCTGCTTCCTGCTCCCATTGGATGAAGGTGACCTTGATTTGGATCATGCCAATATTCAACTTTGATGGACTTAAAACAATCTATCGCTGCCAGGTGCTTCAATCTGTTTGATAATGCTCATATCAAAATCCTGATTGTTTCCAAAAAATTTTGCTATCCTCTCAATAGTGTCATCTATGGTGGAAGATCCATCATCCTCACCTTGTTGAGGGACTTGAAACAATTTACTTCTGCCAATGTCCATATTGAAACCGTAACTGTTCTCAAAATTTACCTGATTTGCTACCTTGTCAGTGGTGTCATCTATGGTGGAAGGCACAAGACTGAAGATGTAGACTACATTCCTATAGCTTCAGCCCATAGCGACTTTGCAGCAAGCCATGTTGAGGATTGTATAATCTTTTTGTTCAGCCAGGCCGTTTTATTGTGGAGTATAGGATATTGTAAATTCTTGACGAATGTCTATTGCTTTGTAGAAGTCTTAGAGATTTTCTCATATTCCCCTCCATTGTAGAAATTCTTCCAAAAGGAAGTGCAACTATCAATAGATTGCTAGTTCTTCTATTTTCTTTTCTAACTAGGTGCACATGAAAGTAATTCTGAACTTGATATACATTTTGGAAAAATTGACACACATTGAGATTCAGATCTAGAATCGATCCATCTATTGTGCTTTTTGCGTCCATTGTCACTTGACAATTGCTGCTTCCTGCTCCCATTGGATGAAGGTGACCTTGATTTGGATCATGCCAATATTCAACTTTGATGGACTTTTTGCTATCCTCTCAATAGTGTCATCTATGGTGGAAGATCCATCATCCTCACCTTGTTGAGGGACTTGAAACAATTTACTTCTGCCAATGTCCATATTGAAACCGTAACTGTTCTCAAAATTTACCTGATTTGCTACCTTGTCAGTGGTGTCATCTATGGTGGAAGGCACAAGACTGAAGATGTAGACTACATTCCTATAGCTTCAGCCCATAGCGACTTTGCAGCAAGCCATGTTGAGGATTGTATAATCTTTTCGTTCAGCCAGGCCGTTTTATTGTGGAGTATAGGATATTGTAAATTCTTGACGAATGTCTATTGCTTTGTAGAAGTCTTAGAGATTTTCTCATATTCCCCTCCATTGTCAGATCTTACTCTTTTAATTTTTTGTCTTGTTTGTGCATCCATCATCATGATTTGTAAACTCCTTGAATTTTTCTATTACTTGATCCTTTGTCCTTAGAAAGTACAAGAAGGTTTTCCTGATACAATCGTCAAAGTGAATGTCTTAGTGATTTCCTCTCCATAGGCCTCACATATTCGTGTGCACCAGATCAAATATCGCCTTAGTTTCTATCCCTACTCTTTTCTTAAATGGTTCTATGTGCTGCTTTCCAAACACACATCGTTTGCATGTGTAGGCTTCGGGAATTCCACTGTATCTTCTTCATTAATTAGTTCTCCTTTCCACATGATGTTCCATGTTACAGCCCCTACATGTCCTGTTTGTGCCACATGACTCCTGTGACAAGAGAGATCTGACCTCCAACGCTGGAATACCTCCAAGATAGGAGTCTCCAAGCCAAGCGCACATCCTAGATCACGACACATGGCAACCATGTAGGTCCATGAGTCACCGGTCAAGTCAACGGGCCCAACTGACATTCAACTTCAAGTTGGGGTTTGGGACCCAAGGGAGTTGGGTCCCTAGCATTCCTCCCACTTAAAAGACTCCTCTTGTAAGGAAGGAAATCTCGGAATCTCAGTCTAAGGTCTCGTTCCTTTTCCCAAGTGTCCTCGTCTTCGGAACTTCCTTGCCAATGAACCAAGTACTTAGCTACCTGTCGGTTTCTAAGCCCACGTTGATGCACATCAACAATGACCTGTGGTTCAGAAGGCACAAAGGATGACAGATCCTCAAGTTGTACTAGCTTATCATGTAGAATCAATTCGTCCTTTCCACCAAGTCGTTTCTTCAAACGACTAATGTGGAAAATTGGGTGAACTTTGATTCCTTGAGGAAGGTCTAGCTGATAGGTATTCTGATTGAGTTTCTTTATGATCCCAAAAGGCGATAACTTAGGACACTTTAAGATACACCCAATCCCCTTCCGTAGATAGACCCTAGGTTGTCGCTTTTGATTAGCGTAAAATTGGGCTCTATCTTGAGCCTTGAATAAGCAATTGACCTCCTATTCATGCATTATAGCAATCAAACACCATGCAAGTGCCTTGTGCTTATCAATGGAACCATTCGATCTGTACCTTATTCTATAAATCCATCTACAACCAATAGCCTTTTTCCTTGTTAATAAATGCACAAGCCTCCAAGTCTTGTTCTTCATACTAGAGTTGTACTCCTCATCGAGAGATTTCCTCCAAATTTTCTCTTTTTCAGCTTTTTTGAAAGTAGATGGATTTTTCATTTCTAATACCATAGCCATGAATGTAGAATGTACATCCTCATCCTCATGTCGATCCTCGTGTCAATCCTAGTCTTGATAATCTTCTCAAGCATTGCGATCTTCTAGAGTCCTGTTTACTTGACTGTCCTTGTTCCAAGATGACTCCATCTTTGATAGTCTCATAGTACCACATCGTAAGTTTCTAGTGAACGGTGTAGTATGCTTCATGCTTGGTGAAGTTGAAGGTGAATAGGTATCCCAAACACTTGACCTCTCTTTCCTTTTTTATGTCTCTACCAAGGCCTCTCTAGGCAAGTGAATTGGTGTAGATAATACGTATGTTGATTCAGGCTCTTGTAATAACTTGTCACCTATAATAGGAATATCACCATATTTTTGTATCTTTATGAGATCCTATGTCATCATAGGTAACATCCATGCGTATAAAAACCTTCTTTCTTGCAATATCATAAAGCCTATACCCCTATCTTAATCATCATATCCAAGCATTAAACACTTTGTTGCCTTTGAATCCAACTTGCTTCTCATATCCTTAGGTATATGAGCACATGCAATACTCTAAAACACTCTCAAATGGCTTACATTAGGTTTCCTACCTGTATAAGCTTCTTCTAGAGTCTGATTCTTTACCACTTTAGTAGGACTTCTTTCCAAAAGATGAATCGTTGTTTGAACTGCTTCATCCCAAAAAAAATTCGAAAGATTCTTACTTCTGGGCATGCTCCTAACTGTTTCCACAATAGAAAAGCTTTTTCTTTCTGCGACACCATTTTGTTGAGGCATTTCCATATATGCAAACTATCTCTTTATACCATTGACCTTGCAAAACATGTGAAATTTTGTAAAAAAACTCTACCCATTTATTCGAGCAAAGTATCTTGATCTGTCTACCTGTTTATTTTTCCACCTGTGCCTTAAACCAAGTAAAGCTTTTGAATGCCTCACTATTTTTCTTGCAACTTGACATTAGAGCCATCATATAGTTGTTCCAAACTAGATAACCAATCCCATTGTGGTGTCATATGCTTTGACAGACCTGAATCGATAAGCCAACATTCCTCCTCCCTTGAGAAATCACATGAAGATGGCAATGTCGAAAACAATCGACAATTGCCAAGATCCTGAGCACTTATACTCATATTAAGTCCTCCTTCGAGAAAATTTCCCATCTGTTTCTTCTTATTACCCTTGTTTTTCCAACATTCTTTTGTGTAATGACCCATTACCGCAAATAAAGGAATTTTCTTTTCTGCTTAAATTTGCCTTCTATTCACCTTCTTGTTGGTTCGATTGATTGGCCTTCTCCCAATTCCATTGTTGATCATGTTGCTTTTTCTTCCCTTTGTTCTTCTTGCCCTTTCCACCTTTCCTTAAATTTTGACCCTCCTTTGCTATGAATGCTTGCTCCTTAATATCATGTTCATAATATTTTGTCTTCTCATTTCCTCCTGTAATAAAATAGCATTCAACTCATCAAGAGTAGGCCCGGTCTCCCGTGAGGACACCATCATGAAATTTTTTTGATAGGCTAGAGGTAAACTGTTAAGAAGAATGGACACCAAAATTGAATTAGGAACACTTTATCCAACCACCATAAGTTGCCCCCTAAGTTCTTTCACTTGTGCAAAGTAATTTGTCATTGATTCTCTTGTAGCCATTTTCAAAGTATGTAGCTTATTAGTTAAGAACAAAACAGCAGCTGAAAGGAGTGATAGGAGGCGACATGTCATCTACTAATATTGTAAAAACTCTGGTCACATAGCAAGGGAGTGTTTAAATAAATGGAGGTGGACAACATCGAAAGAATAAGAATACAGGAAAATGCAGTCGAATGTGAGGACAAGGAAGATGCGATTGCTCCAATGGCAATCTGGAATCATGGGAGAACAAATGAAAACAATTTGGGGAAAAAGCAACTCATAAAGGAAGGGAAGCAGAGGATGGTCTCAACAAAAATGATCTAGGTCTAGCACAGAACAACCTTTGGGAATGCTGAAGAGTCTGGAATCTGGAGCATGGAAAGTGACAAGGTGAACAGATGATGCATGGTACCTGAATTAAGGAGCAACCTCCACTTTGATAAAAATGTGTTCTCGACATGTCGATTGTAGACTAGGTTAGCGCAGAACAACCTTGGTGGGGTGATGCGTCTTGAGCTGGGAATGCTGAAGACTCTGGAATCTGGAGCATGGAAAGTGACAAGGTGAACAGAAGGTGGATGGTGAGTGCTTGTGCATAGCCAGGATGAGTGCTACCCTGAGGTGGGAGATTGCCAATGCCTTGGCAGTGGAATGGGATGTTGTCAGGGTTGGAGGTCGGATCCCGCGTGCATAGGTCACGGGCTAGGGCACGGAGGGTGGATCTGGATTGGATTCTACGGCGGGGTGGATCGTGTGACATTCGGTTCCTTGTGGGTAACTGGCACCTAGCGGTTTGCAGCAGGAAGAGGTTGTAACATTTGGTATCACAGCCACCGCATTCTATAGCAAGTTTGCTCGATCCGTAAGAGGCAATCGGTAAGTTCTGCATCCTACTGATCTTGTTTTTGTCGTTTCAAGCCTGGATTTTTTTGTTTGATCTTTCCTCAGTTCACTTTTTTTGAATTTTTTGGTTATAAAAACAAATGGCACCTGCTGGCTGCGCCCAGACAGGATGCGCCACAGGCACCATAGGCTGGCGGTGGGCCAAGCGGCTGCGCCACAGTCAGGCAGAAGGTCCACCGCAGGCGGCCGGCTGGCCACCGCCGGCGGGTGCACCACAAGCAGGCATGCGGAGCCGCAATCAAGCGCAGGGTGCGTCGTAGGTGGGCGGAGGAGGGCCTGGGCAGCTGAGGCCACGGATGCACAGGCAGGTGGCCATCCTGCCAACTCACTCTTCAGCTTAGGTGGACATTGTGTTGGCAGGGCTTGCCTTAGGTGGCAAGAATAGAGTCTGCATGAGGGAGAGGCACATCCCCTTGCAGTTAGTTTCATGTGAAGAGGGGGGGGTGGCTACCTATTCTCACATCTCTCTCTTTGCTGAGTACAAATCTTGGTGGCAGCCATGGACAATGCCACTTTGTTTGTGTCCAACTAGCAAGTTTGAGTGTGTGAGACTTCTTCTCTTGTATTCTTCTTCTCTTCTTGCCTATCCTCCTTATTGCTGAATTATGGATCCTAGCCCTTCCACACAACCTACTTCTCCTCCTATTGAAGCTATGGTACCTGCTTCTTTCGATACTTTGGTGTCGGCTATCAACAATCTACAGCAACAGATTGTCGATATGCAAGCAAGACATGCAAAGGATCAGCAGGAATTGACGGAGCTAATGCAGTTAAGGCAACTACTGCACCAGCCCTTGTTTACTCCCGAAATCTTCACTGGGGAAAAGAAGGACAGAGCCCCTGAAGTGGTCACCTCGTGGATTGATCGGTGGAACTTGCACTTTTCCATGCACGATTCTTCCGACGAAAATAAGATCAACCTAGCAGTCATGTACTTGCGAGGCAAAGCTTTAACCTGGTGGTAGGACTAGAGGGGTAAGCCTGAATCTCCGAGGTTGTGGGAAGATTTTTGTTAGACCTTCAAGGCGGCCTTCCGTCCTATCCTGGATGACTTCGACTTTTATCGTCAGTATGTGACGATACAGATGGGGAACCGGCCCCTTGATCAATATTTGCAAGAATTCCAAGAGGTATATTCTCGTTTTGCTACTAGAATAGATCCTCTGTTGGTTAAGTTGCAATTTATTCTAGGTTTGCCTAGAGACTATTAGCTAGAGGTTAGGAGGAACCAGCCTCTTACCCTCGATGTTGCAGTTCGCTTCGCCCGTATATATCATGATACTCGTATAGTGGCTAGGCCTGAGCTTGGTGTTCCACCCGAAACCGTTATTTTCAAAGAAAGGAAAAGACAAGGCAAAGGAGACATCTTCGGGTCCTAGTAAGTCGAAGAAAAGATCTACGATGGACCAAGAAACCTTTGCAAAAGCTAGAAGCGACAATCTGTGCTAATTGCATGGAACCAGGTTATGTGGCAAAGGAATGCCCAAGAAAAGGGGCATCTTTTAAGACGCCAAGTAACTCTAGCATTTCTACTATTGATCTTTCCTTTGCTAGTAAATTTGTGTGAGAGCATTGTTGTTCTAACACCGTAGTTTTTGGCTTGCACGACGTCATTGGATGAAAGGGGCTGTTGGAGGCCAAGCCGTAACAATTTTATTTGATGATGGTTCTGCACACAATTTTATTAACTCCAACTTGTTGCGTAAGCTAAAGGTGGAAACAAGGCAAAGTGACCCAGCTATGTTGTGAAGCTCGCTATGGGAGCAGAAAGCCAAGTGTGGACCGGATAGCCCCAAAGAACCACGGTTCGAATCGCCGGTTCGAATCGGCCGGGTTCAAACCGAGAAAAAAAAAACTTAATTTTTTTAAAAGAAAAAAGGGTTCAAACCATTTTTTGGCAGTTTCCACAAAGAGAGAGAGAGAGAGAGAGAGAGAGAGAGAGAGAGAGAGAGAGAGAGAGAGAGAGAGAGAGAGAGAGAGAGAGAGAGAGAGAGACTTCAGGGTCTTTTTGAGTGTTTCATTATACATTGTAGTATGTATGGTTTGACATTAATGTTTTGAGTGACAGGTAACAATGATCAATCTTTCTAGTCATGTATGGAAGTTGGTAGTTACTAGCTAATGTCACAAATGATATCAAATAGATCATAGTTAAAACTGCGGGCAACAGATGGATCAAGAACCCTAAATCACAGGTGACATGTATTGTTAGGTAACAAGACTCGGGAGTTGCACGTCAAGATTCATATTTCACTATCGATTATTCACGAATTATAATGTCCATGTTATCCATTAACACTAAGAAAGCACTTGTTTTGGACATAATCGAAGGGTAGAAACTAAGGGAGGGGGGGGATAACCCTAAAACCGATTCGCCTGTTTGAACCTAGAGAAGCCGATTCTTTCCCGATTCAAACACGGTTCGAAAAGGCTATTCGAAAGGTACCATAAAACATTGCTTTCATATTATGAATCTAGATAAAGTAGACGTGATACTTGGTAAGGAGCGGTTCTATGAGAGGAATGGTTGTTAAAGAAAAATTATGTAACTCTCAGTTTGTCGTTCTTGTATAACGGCTCACTCATTGAATTGAATGGAAATGTGGATATTTCTTCTCCTTATATGCTTTCCGCTTTAGAAACAGTTGAATGCATGAATATTGTGGATTGTGATTCATACATGTGTTGGTTGAAGAATTTCATTGATCACGAGGAATGCAACTTACAAAATTATAACATGCAACTGGCATTAATGTCTAGCAACCTAAAACAAGAAAATTCGCTAGAAGGTGAAACCTTTAGGAAACTTAGACAAGAATTTAATGATGTTTTCCCATAACAGCTTCATGAGGGTCTTCCCCCCTCTAGGGGAGTCGACCATGGTATTAAACTCTTTCCTGGTAGCTCGCCTGTATCCTTGTATCCTTACAGGATGAGTACTACCGAAGAGGATTAAGTTGGGCCACGTAAGGCCTAGTAAGTCCCCTTGGAGGGCCCTAGTTATTTAGTTGATAAAATAGATAGAGGTACTCGTCTGTGTGTAGACTTTAAAAAACTAAATAAAATTGGGGTTTTTGGACTAGAAATGGGCTATAAGAACCATAATTGACTGAAATTAGAACTTGTAGTGCTTGCAAGTAATTGATTTACAGGGATTTGGGTCTGATTGCACTTAATTGTGGATTTGATCGACAAATTTTGGTCAAAATTGGTTAGAAAACATGGTTTTTTGATGGTTTTTGGACTAATTTTGGGGGTTTTCATAAAATTCATGGCCAATGCTTTGAATGCATGTTTTTTGTAATGAAGCTGTCCTAAGGCTGTCATGAAGTTTGGTTAGGATTGGACACCATTAAGGGTCTCAAAAAGTAAAAGTGTATTTTTGGGGACTTTTGAGCTTGAATAACTCTCAAATGGCGGTATGAACCTGTTGGATCTTGTTACAAGCTGAAAGATATGATGGATTGCCTTTGATTTGAGCTATCATGCATCCACTTTGGTTGTGAGGCTTAGGCACCATTATGTTGAAGTTTTGCTTGTCGAAGGAGTCCAAAATTTTGCATGCTTATGATTGCTTGATTGCTTATGATTATGATTGCTTGCTGCTTGATAGAAGCCTCTATGCCTCTGTAATGAACCTTAGAAGAGTGCTTGTAACCTCTGATAGGATGCTTATTGAGCTGTAGATGGATTTTTGATGAATCAACCTTGGAAAAGTGCGCCCTCCTACTTGTTTTTTGGTCAGTTACTGCTCGCACGTGTGAAGCCTAGGTGGCAGGATGACGTGGCAAGTGTCTTGTAAACCTACTCTCCCTCTGTACTGTGCTTTACGACAACCAATTTGGTGTCCTGTAGAGAAAGTTATAGAGGAGTAGATGATTGGTTGACCAAGTGATCCAGCTATTTTATTCACTTTCAATTCCTGAAGTATAAGTGATAGCAAGTGAGAATTCAATTGGGAATTAATTTAGAAAACTGCTTCTGGGAATTTGGATTCCTTTTTCCCAGTGTTTAATTAGAATTTCGAGAAATCGAGGATTCTAAGGGAAAAGTGATTGGCAAGTTCAGATAATCCATTTATGGAACCATCTCTGTTTTGCAATTGGATTTGGATCTTGCAAGGGAAAGCAGATGAGAGGTGTTCCATATAGGAATCTAATAATTTGGATTCTATTTTGAGGCATTATAGAGTGTTTCTTTATAATGACTGAGACAACCAAGAGAAATTCTAACCTATAAAAGAATTAAGTTCTTTTTACCAATTCTGGAATAGATATTGGATATCTAGGATAGTATGGTATACGATTTTGTTGAGATCCATGTTCCCTTTGGGTTAGTGAATATTCATGAGGCATTTCAGACAGTATTGTACGAAATATCGTTCACTGGGTGTTATGCGGAGTGGTATTCTTTGAGTAACGCTCAAGGGGCATGAGGGATTTCAATGGTTAGAAGTATCTCCTGGAACTGGTTGTGATTCTAATCCTGTATCTTGGTATAGGATAGCCAATTAGTATTTTTGACTTTTTGGGAAACAGATCTAGAAGCAGAGAATTCTTGGAGGAAAAGCTGATGGTATGGGACATCAGTGATTCCAAAGGGGATTTCTTGTGCGAGAATGATCTGTAAACTGATGGTTAGTGATTACAGTAATGCTTCTTGGTTTTCAAGGGGAGGCTCGAACCTGGGACCAAAGAAACTCCGGATGCCAAGCTAACCAGTTGAACCAACCCCATTGGGTGTGATTACAGTAATGGTAATACTAACAGTGAAATCCATTGGTTATTTGGCTAGGGTATTTTGAAAAATTATGAGATAAAGATCCGGATCCCAAAATGGTATCTCATTATTTACAAATCTGGAGGCCCTTAAATCTATTTCTTTTTTATTTTAAAACCTCTACTTTTTTGAAATTTCTTAGATACGAGACATTTGGATTGAAATTCATATAATTCCTTCCAGTGTAGAACTATGTTATGAAGGACTGATTGTTATATGAAATTATACTTCCAAATATGATTTGTGAATATGGCTCAGAATTTGTTGATGTTTTCAATTGATATAGTGGAAATAAGACTTCTGAGACCCAAATGATCATCTCTATTTGATAGTTGATTATTGAGATGTAATATTTCTATCACTCGAGATAAGATATTCTATGATTTTGAGGAAAAAGTCCGGGTTGTAATAGTATTGGATACTCATTATTGACTTTTTCAAATCTTTGATATCTTATACGTTGTCTCCTGAGAACTTTTTAATCGAAATTATGGAATTTCTTTTAAAAGGGGGAGAAGAAAAGGTAGGAACAAGACTTTCAATGAATCAACCAGTTGCATAAATTTCTTTTGAGGAATCCAGTATGTGTGCAAAGGTGGAACTATCCAGTTGAAATAGAGGAACTCTCTAGGGATTGTTTTGAATGATCTGGAACTAGTGGAGTTTTGGGGGTATTGAGCTATGAGATATTCATGATTATGGATTGTGGTGGTAAAGATTAAATTAAGGTTTCACTGATCGGTTTGGCAAGTACCATTTTATTATGGATTGGATCAGAGGGAATAAAGCTTTAATCTTAACCTTATGTCCAAAGATGTATGTATGAGTCAGCCTAATCTTGGGTTCTACACTAAGATCTGAAGTAGGTTGATTGGTTGAAGAAATTTTGCTAATAAGAGTTAGATGGTTGGAAAACTTGTGATGTGGAATTATTCACTTCAGAGATTTCCCATATATGTTATTTACTCATGAGAAATAGAGTTCGTTTGTAGCTGAGTTGCAAGCTATGTGAGTAACATATGCGGATTATGGATATATTTGCTAGATTATAGCCTACGTTTATGTATAGGAACATAGTTGGATATGTTGGTAATGTACATCCTAATCTTGTGGATCTGCTATGTGTTTCCTATGTACTGAGTTTATATCGTATACCTAAACTAGTCAGTGTGCATATGAACAAGTAATGTTCAGAGCAGTTACTTGCAGGTTAATGTCTCTTTTTGTGAAAGGGTAATTCATTAACTTAATGATGGTTTAGAAGAGTAGTTGTGCACTGTCTAAAATTCTTAACTCAGTGGACTTAGATCAGGAGCAAATAGAGTAGTATAAGATATTGGATGAATTATAAGATGTTTTTCCAGTTGAATTATCTCATGGAATACCACCGTCTAGTACTCTTGTTGGGATTATTGTTATTTCTGTTATCCCTAAACGCTCCATTTGAAATGTTTGGCTTCTACATCAGCTCCAATTTGTGGTTGTAATCAAAGCATGAATTAGTACACCTTGGTCATAAGATCACCTCAGAAGGGTTGAAGATGGACGAGAGTAAGGTCAAGACATTGCTTGAGTGGCCAATACCGAAGACGGTTAGAGAAGTTAAATTTTTTCTTGGTTTTACTGTTTGTCTTTCGTAAGTCAATTGAGGATTATGCAAAGTTTGCAGCGCCCTTAATAATCTGACTAAAGGCAGAGTTAATAAGAAAAAGAAGAGAAGTCAACCTAGTCCGCCTATCGAGTGGAATGAAGAATTGAATCAATGTTTTGAGAAACTCAAACATGTGGTTGTAGTGGACATGTTAACTAAGATAGCTACGTTCATACCAATAAAGTCAACTGCAAAGGCTCTTAAGTAAAGTATCATTTTATACTTGAAAATTGTACATAAAGGATGTGGATGTGACTCCTTGTAGCACAACAATATAGCTGATATATTCATCAAATCCTTAAGCAAATATGGGTTTGAGTTGTTTAGAGCAAACTTGTCATAAAAGTTATCATTTGAAACTTCAGGGAGAGGTAAACTCTAAAAGAAACACTTAATTTCTACAATAATTGTGATGCTTTGATTTGATATAGTTTCAAATTAAGCTTGAGGTTGATATGCTAGCATGGAGGCATATTCCAATAATGCTTTGTTGGTTTTATAAACGTTAATCATTGAGGGAGACAGGTAAAAATGCAATGCTTAACCATTTCTTTTACGATCTTTCCCTCTCTAGACTACTAGACTACTAGACTACTAGTACCTACTCAAAGCCCTAGTCAAGATTTAGCTTCTAGTTATTACTTGGAAGATAATACAGTTGATGGTGATGCTCGTGTGGAGAGTTGCTCCTGCTCTTTTCTATTAATTAGTAATATGCAATCAATCACAAGACCTAATGATGATGTGTATGTCTATATCGTATACTCATCAATGGTTTAATCATATATTAACCACTTGTCACTTTCATGGATTTTTGTTGTTTTGTTATTTTTGTTGTGTTTAAACTTGGATTAAATATGCTACTTTATTTGTGCAACTTAGTTTTTGCATTTTTTTTTGTTTGTTTGTCATAAAGTATTTTTGGGTTCAATTTTACACTTTCAACATTATCAGTGTGAATATTTCAAATGACAGTGCAAGTATTTTCATCATACTTGCATTATACAATAAATATAACGTGCCCTTATTCATAACATCTTGATTTTTGAGTGGATCTAGCTACTTACAAAAGTTGACTCACCGTTCAGACAATAGAATACTTGCCAATAAACTGTTCTTGATTTTATAATTTTTGTTCTATTTCAATTGATTTCAAAGATTTTGGCCTGTCACAAGTACCTCTTTTTACTACTTAAGTTTGACTAACCTAACTGATTATTTAGAGGTACTAAAGGTACAAAATTTGAAAAAGAAAAACAAAATGCGAGCGATTGAAAATATTTGCGTGCAAATATTAAAAAATACTCACCAACTTGCATTTTGAATACGGAGTTCAAATACTTGCAAGTGAATACTCTGAACACTCGCATAGGTCACAAATACTCACACATTGCAGTTCTGAGGTAGTTGTAACTAGCTTGATAGTTGTTGAAGTGGCAAATAGCCAACACGCTTAATTTTCAATGTTTTTTACTGACTAAGTTACATAGATTTGTTGGGTTTGGTTACCAAAACGTTACTGCTAGTTAAGCTACGTAAAGAAACTCAGAAACTTAGGAAGGAAACGAGAGAGGCTTGATGAGGAAACGACCATGCACAGCCAGCCTTCCTGGGCTGTTTATATATCCAAAAGAGAGAAGACTACATGCCAAGAACTAGATACTACGAATTGACAACCTTGAGAGTTGGATTGCTGATGTCAACAAACACAAGAAACACAAGTGTGTTTTGTTTGACACCAACAAACCCTCCCTCAAACAAAACATGTCATTTCTGAATTCTACTATCACCTACATGTAGACTCCACGTCTTCACACACCATTTGTGTGTGGTCTACGCAGCTATACATGGACTGTGATTAAACTGTCTTTCACCTACATGTAGACTCTACATCTTCACACAACATTGTGTGTGGTCTATGTAGCTATACATGGACTGTGAATAACATTGATTTTAGCATCTACAAGAAGCTACATACATCATAAATTCTAAAGAGCTACTACTATATTACGATAGCCAAGTGAAGATCTCTCAAAATCCTGTCGCATGCAACCAAAAGGACACATGGGCCCTCACAAGGTTATTAATTACATTACTGGCCTAGTCCAGAATGATGTGGCGTAACTAATAATCTCGTACACTAGAGTACCGGCTATCCATGTCATGAATTATTCCAAATCCCATATACTGGACGTGGACGTAACATTCGCCCCCTTGAACTCCTTCTCTCCTCAGAACTGGTTACTAGGGAAGTTCTTCTTTATGCTTTCAACTCTTTCCCATGAATCATCATCCTCAGTCCGACTTTTCCACCTAACCAAGCACTCAGAGATAGAACGATTTTTCAATTGTTTATCTCTGGTTCTAAGTACTCTTTCTGGTTCCAAAGGTACACTAACACTGGGTGAGCAATCGACTTATCCTGAAGATCAAGTTCGTAAGCTAAAAAACCAATTTTCTTTATAATCTGAAACAGTCCACAATATCTGGTAGACAACTTATAATGCTTCCTTGTACACATAGTCTTAGATTCGTTTGAAATTCTAAGATATACCCAACGTCAACTTTAAAATCTCTAGGAGACCTCTTAAGATCGGCATATTGCTTAGCTCTATCCTGAGCACTTCGGATACTATCATGTGCCACTTGCAACATTTCTTGCATGTCACGCAGGAAATCCGCAACTTTCTGGATCTTAACAGACTTCGTCTCCACATTTATCGGAGTGTAGGTCGAAAACCGTACATCAGCATAAACGGACTATAACCTATAACATAATGTTTTCTACTATTGTAAGCAAACTCAATTAAAGGAATGTAATCCTCCCTGTGAGACACATAAGTCGTCAACATATCCTCCATAGTCTGATTGGTTCTTTCCATTTGTCCATCTGATTCAGGATGATCAGCAAAACTAAAACTAAGCGAGGTTTCTAGCTTATGGAATACAACTGACCAGTACTGAGTGCTTAGCCTCTAGCTGCTCGCCTCGAAAGTTGTCGTCGTGGAGGCACTGGCATGGCCTTAGGCTTAAGGTCATCCTCTCCATCATGAGGCTCACCCTCATCCTCACCCTCATCCTCATCCTCATCCTCATCCTCACCCTCAGTGGCGGATTCCTCATCTGAGTTAGAGGGACTCTTAGAGGTGTCCGAGTCCCCAACTAGATGGCTCGGACCCCCTCCTGCCTGTAATAGATCCTAACACCACAGTAGGGCAAACACTAACTGATCCACCCAACCTTGCCTACTCCCTGATATAGAGTAAGCCCCTCCTAGCCCAGTGTGAGGACTGGTAGCATGCTACTGCCAAGTGTCGGCCACGTGGCACTGACGTGGCCGACTGCACGTCGGGACCCAACTGGGGGCCCTATCCTGCTGACAGGGTCCCTAGGCTGTGTTAGGCCCGCCATGGCTATGGACCGTGCTGGGGCACACTACTCACACTGTCTTGCCCTGTTGGTCATGTACGCTGGACACGACCCTGACTGTGGTATCTGACCTATCTGTGTTCTCTAGGGTTCGGCACTGGTTACAAGCTCGTAACACTCCCTCCCCCTTAAGAACCGTCTTGGTCCTCTAAGACAAAGTCTGGAAAAATCTTGCGAAGGACGCTGCCTCTTTCCCAAGTGGCATTCTCAACCGGCTGATCATTCCACTTAACCAGATATTCTCGGTATAGAGTATGACGAGTCTGCGTCTCTCTACTATCAAGAATTTCCTCTGGTTCATGTGGAGGTTGTTGAGGATCCAATGGGAGAACTAGAACACTGTCCCCTACCAGATTATCTGATCTGGTTAAGGCTTTTCGTAACTGACTTACATGAAAAACTGGAAAAACCTTACTGCTGTGTGGGAGTTCTAGTTCATAGGTGACCTCGCCTAGTCTCCTACTGATGGTAAAGGGACCACAATACCTTGGAGACAACTTAGCACACACTCCTGATTTGAGGGTTTTAGAGTCAACTGGGACTCTCAAGTAGACTTTCTCACCAGTGGAGAACTGCACATCCCGTCTGTGTGGCTTCACCTTTAAATTTATCTTCTTTCTTTCTTTTTAAAAATTTCTTTTTAAATTGAAAGTCTTTCTGAGGAAGCTGCTCAGAAAGTGGTTGCTGTCTCGCTCTCTTCCTACCCACTGAATCATCATAGATTTGAGCATATCTGAGAGCTTGCTCAAGGGTAGTAGGCGAGTTTCTCTGGACCTCTACTTTAATTCATCTTTGAGGCCACGGACAAATCCCCTGATTTTTTGATAGTCATCCATATTTTTAATCTTTAAAATTGCCTCTCGATACTGCGAGATATATTGGATGAGGGACTTGTCCATTACTGTTCTTTCCCAGGCTTCCCAGGCTCTATCAAGTTCATTCTCTGGTAGAAATTCTCTTAGGAAAGCTTCTTCAAAAGCTTTCCATGACCGGGGAGTCTGCCCAGTCTCCTGGAGATTTAACCACCACTTATAGGCCATAGGCCCTAAAGAAAGACTGGCCTCAATTGCTTGCAAATGGTCAGGGGTCTGTTTAAGAGCATGAATGTTCTTCCATTTGCTGAGGAAGGTTTGTAGAATATCTGCATTTCTATCCTTCTCTTCCCCATTAAAAGTAGGAGGCTTTAAATCTTTAAAAACACTGGGGTGAGACCGTAAAGTCTCACCCGAAACTGATGGAAGTGGAGAAGGGGATAACTGAGAAGTGGAGGGAAGGCTTCCTTTCGCGGAACTCAAAATCAAGTTTTTGAGTTCAGCGAACGAGTCGTCCACACTGGACTTGAAATTGGCTAATGCCAGCTTCAGTTCATCCACTTCTGTTACCAATTGGAGGAACTGCTCCTTGGTAACCAGTTCGTCGAGTTCTTCGGCGAACTGTTCCTGTTCTTCTACTTCCATGGGTTCCTTCCCTTTTCTGTAAGCCAAGGCTTCTGTTTCAAGTTCGTCGAAGCCTCTCTCCTGGGGTTGATCAGGTCCCTGAGGAGTGGTCATCTTCGAAACTGAAAGAGAGCTACCTTAACTTCTGAAGGAAAAAAGTCTAAAAGACTAATTTACAACTGTACAAGGGAAAGGAAAGATGACTTAGCTGTTTCTGAGGACTGTACTTCCAAAGAAAGAATCAAGAAAAGCCCTTTCAGCTCTTCCTCCACTGCTTTCAGATCTGCTGTCCGGAAAAATCAGAGATCAAGGTACCAAGAAAAAGAAACAAACTTCTGATCGTCTTGGCCCCTTCCCTCGCTGTCTGAGGTGTATACTTTTTGCTCCAAAATTCCCGTTTTAGGACCCAAAACAGTTGCAAACTTGTGGTTCCTGCCAAAGACCTTCAGCGCTGGACCTGCACCCACGATTCTGTCTCAGATCCGCTCCAAATTCCAGAAAATTTCACTCCAAATTCGAAGTTTCCACCCAATTTGGCAGCGCTGGACCTGCTCCACGTTTTCTATATAAAATGTGCTCAAAAATCCACAACTGATACATAAAAATCAAGGGTAAATCCCTGATTTTTCAGCGCTGAGCTTCTACAAGGGATTGTGCCTCAAACAACTGTAAATTCCCAGCAAATTTCAAGGATTTGAAAGCTGTTCCTACAGCGATTTTCCTCCTCAATTCTTTCCTGAGAATCTGAGAAATCTTTCCTATCTTCTGATAGCTTTCTCTACTGCTGTCCTGAACTCCCTAGGATGGAGATGGCTCTGATACCAGTGTAATAGATCCTAACACCACAGTAGGGCAAACACTAACTGATCCACCCAACCTTGCCTACTCCCTGATATAGAGTAAGCCCCTCCTAGCCCAGTGTGAGGACTGGTAGCATGCTACTGCCAAGTGTCGGCCACGTGGCACTGACGTGGCCGACTGCACGTCGGGACCCAACTGGGGGCCCTATCCTGCTGACAGGGTCCCTAGGCTGTGTTAGGCCCGCCATGGCTATGGACCGTGCTGGGGCACACTACTCACACTGTCTTGCCCTGTTGGTCATGTACGCTGGACACGACCCTGACTGTGGTATCTGACCTATCTGTGTTCTCTAGGGTTCGGCACTGGTTACGAGCTCGTAACACTGCCCTCCTGGTCCTACGTGATGCAGCAGCTCGAGTGGTAGGCCTTGTGCAGTGCACACAAGGAAATTGGAATCAGGATTTAGGATCAACATTCCTTTTAACTTACAAATCACAATTTACAATCTAGTATCTAGTATATCTATAAAGTACTAATATAAAACGGTGAATCGGGGAATTGGGAATTGAAATCAACTTGCAGCCGCTAAGGCCTCTCGATGGAGTATAGCATACACATCCTTCTCCTCTTGTGATCTTAATGGCAAGTTTGGAACCCTTGCCATGTCGATTTCATCGGGACTAACCTATAGAATTAAACCAAGATCTTGATTCTCAGTACTGGTAAATGATTTAAAAAAAAATAGCAAATTTAAACGTTGAAGCCTAAAGGCTCTTAGTCCAGACTCTAGAGAGATCATGTTAGACTCTATAGAATTCAGATTACCCGTATGGGCTCCCTGGTCTCCTTTAGCTTCTTCAGAAGTCATAGGTTGGCATGCACAAACACCAACCTCTCCAATTGCGTAGTAGAAAGTCTATTCCTCCTCTTTGTATGAATCAGAGAGAACACACTCCAATTTCTCTCACATGCAACTGCTGCATAGTCTTGTGAGAGGACGCGGATGGCAAGCCTTTGCAACTTGGGAAGATCATTCCCATACTTCATCCACCATGAAACAAGGCACAATTGCCCTTTCCTCAACTGGGCTCCTGGGCGCCCGAAATCGAGGTCCTTGGTCCTGAAAATTCAACATTCATCACCATTCAAAATAGTCAGGAGATGTCTTACCTTCCATTGACAACATAGCTCCTGTCCAATCAGATCCCAAAAAATTCTCCCCAGCTAGATCAAAACATCACTGTGTTTTCTGCTTTTCTGAGAAAATAACCAGTGGACAGAGCCTTAGGAAGATTGGGCCGATCCTAGAACATAGGGGCACATGTGGGACCCTTCAATTGAAAGGAAATTTGAAGTGCAAATTCTTCAATCAAGTTCATCTGGGACGCGGGGACGGTCTAGATTGACCTTGACTTTTCTCTTAACACTTGGCATCCTCAGATCGGAGCTCGTTCACCAAGGTTACCAGGCGATTCGAATCGGGCCAATTCGTCTGGTTCAAACCGAATCTTTTTTTTTTTTAAAACGCTTTCTTGTCTTCTTTTTTTTTTGGTTTTTTTTTTCGGTTCTAACCAGCTCTGAATGATTTGAATGATTCAAACCGTGGTTCGAGGTTCGAATCACGATTCGTGTAACCACATGTTCACTCGTTAGCTGCCCAAAGTGCACTTACATACACTAAATCTTTAAAGTGACTAGGCGCACGGAAGAGTCGTTTCATGAGGCATTTTGCCTCCAAAGTCGGTGTTTCCAACAAAATCAATTGTTCGTAACCATTTTTTGTGTTCCGAGGCGTTTCGAGTTGAAAGCAGGCATTTCGAAGCTTGTTTTTCGCGTTTCGGCCTTGCTTTCGGTGTTTCTGGACTTGCCAGTACCTTTCCTACTACAGAACACAAACAATAGACCTCCAAAACTACGTCTACTTGCAAAAAATTCTCTGTTTTCACCCAAATCTTCACCAATTTTTTTTTTTTTTGGTGCAATGAGCTACAAATCCAACTCTCCTCGTAGTTGGCTACCTCCCAACACTACTCTCATTGCAAATGATGGAGAATACAGAGTTTTTCAGACCTACACTACTGCTTGCACATATTTCACAAAAATGGACAAAAGTGTGGTAAAAAACTCAATAAAATCACAGTTTTTCATCTTCTAAATGCCTCATAACTATGAATGGAAGTTCTAGACATTGTCTAGTGGGATTTGCAATTCCCCAAACAGTCAAATAAAAGGCTTCATGGCAAAACTCTCTCACAAATGGCACTTTACATACAAAACTTGGAAAGATTGTAAAAATCTTCCCATTCAACAAATTTTCAATTTGTCTGAGCTACCCTAGCTTCGTTGATGCCTCCGGAACTATATCTCCATTCCCCAGTGATGATTCTAATGCTTCAGTACCTACAAAATAGCAAACGTAGATTTCTGCTTGCCTCTCCAAGCTTTCACCTCATGTGAAGGATTTTCTCACTTCATTGTGGAGCCAGTGAAAAGCTATATCGACTGATTAGGCACGTAGGATTATCAACCATGTAAAGAATTAGACTCACAATAGCATACATTCATAAGCAATCATCACTAGGAGGAGCAACACACAATCACCATAATATTTTACCATAATGTCGTGTACAATAATCCCTGATAGATAGAGAAATACTAGGAGTTGACTAATAGTCTAGCCTACAGCTAGTTACAACTGGTAACAGTAAGAGTACATCATAAATAATAAAGAGTGGAGTTTAGCATTGATTTCTAACAGGTCCTCAAAGATTGGTAGTCTCTCTCTCGATGCAATGCCACTCATAAACATTTACAAACTTTTGGATGCGCCACTCATGGCTGGATGCACAAGTTCTCTTATCGGATCCCCAATCGTCGTTAATTGACCTTGAACTCCTTGATTCACATAATAAAGGATCCCTCTTTCATGCTCCTTCATTCAAATGGTGTTTAATTTGGTCTTTAAAATATCATGTGAGATGGATTTGCCATCTAATATTGTGTTCGTAGTGCATCACATGGCCCTCTCGTTGTCACAACATCACCACTATGGGCAATGACATGATCCTTCACGTTTGTTGAGCATAGGGCCTTTTACCCTTTATGAAATGACCTCATATCGGTAGGAGTTGTTGTTGGCCTCTACTTGTGACAATATCCCAAAGCTCATTTTCCATCAAAATGCTCTTCATTTTGAATTTCCAAATGCTATAGTTGGATACTTTGTCCAATTTACGAGCTTCACCAAGCATGAAATAGTCCAATCTTGTCATTTTGTCAAAAATAGCCCTTGATGCATCTTTTGATTGCTCAATGAATGCCTTTGAGAGTGATTGCAAGTTCCACAAGTCAACTTTAAATTCTAACAAAAAAAATTTCAGGCCCACTCGTTGCTCATTTTGTCCTAACATGCCAAAGACGGCTCCAAATTGCCAATACACTCCAGTGCGACGTCACTGACTACCTTGCCTTTGGAATGGTTTAATTAGACCTCCCATCCACTTTCTCTCTGCAATCCAGCACTCACTCTATCCTAGAGATTCCTTTTCTGCCCTTATTTTAGAGAATATTGGCTTTCGGACGGTCCAAATGGAGAAAAGACAATAGAGTTAGAGGCTTTTAGGAAAAATGAACTGTTTCTTCTTTTTTGAAGAAACCAAGGCCTTAACCCAAAATTCACTTCATTGATCCCTTTCAATATGAAGTTTTTTTTAAAAGTTGAAATGCAGTTCGCACTTTGGGCCCCTTTACCTAAAACTTAAAAGTCCAATTTTTTTTTATATGTGATGGCTCATATTCTTCCTCGCACTCGAGATCCTAGCCGCTAATTTATGTTGCATAGAATCCAACATTTCTGATCGCATTTGCACCATGAAGCCTTTCTTCAAGCCTCTAAAACACTTTTCTACATTGATTTCTCTCTGCCATTGGACATGCACGAGCCAAGGAGCATTTTTTGGCTTTTCCAACTATGGTGGATTTGATTTCTTTCCCAGATCACCCCATGGCCGCACTCAATAATCCACAGGCTAGGTTGCCCTCCATGGAGCTTCTCTAAGCTTATTTAAACTGTCCATGGTACAATTCATGACATATTCTAGCTTATTGTGTACAAACATAGAGAGTTGTGTGGTGTGGATCGCAGCTGCTGAAATATTTTTTATGTTTAAAGTGTATCATAGACAAGTCTGGTTTTGTGAATATATTGTAAAAAGCTTACAACAAAAGGTGGAAGTGTACACCAATTACAACTTCCAAGTCTAGCCAGTAATACAGTTACAAATTTCAAGTCTAGCCATAATAGATTAACAAAACATCTGGCCACAGAGGTTATAATGAAAAGGACAAGTGGGTTGAAGCTGGAGTGGCAGTGAACAGGTACACAAGTGCTCCTGTTCTCACGTCTACTCTTAGAAAGACTTACATGCACATGTAGAGGTTAGATCGTGTAAAAGTTAGGTTATTGTCCACATTACTCATTAGCTTGTCAGAGGCTTACTCATCAGGATTCAGCTCCACATTCCTCTCCCTTGCTCATGCATGATTAATTATTGTTATCATTACCATTTATAGCAAGACATCTTTATAAATGCCGAACGGTGTGAGTCACACTCTACAGAAGTCTGACATAGATAACTACAACCGTATACAGTGATAGTGGCAAAGAGAAAGATATTCTTGCCCTTTTCCCATTTCTACTCCCATTCCCATTCCCAGCATAGACTGAATATCATTCGATTCTAATCAAAGTCACTTATAACTATGATATTTCATATGAGATTCTAAGTATCACCAGTTTTGCTCTATTTTGTTTATACCATTAGCGATGTCAAAATTGAAATATCTTGAGTTATGGATATGCATTTGCATTTCTAGTTTTCTACTATGATGATGTGCCGTGTCTGTTCCCTTTTCTCACGGAAATTTTCATTTCCTTTTTTATTCCTGCTCCCGCTCCCTTACTCCATACAAGATAAACATAGTATGTAGCAACAGTTCATGACTGTGCAGTAATAAGGTATTTCTGAGAAATGCTGGTCCTTTAACAGATTTAAAGCTAATATCTATCCAGCATTTAGCTTTTTGAGCTATAAGCTTTAAGCATCAATTTTTGGTCCGGATAGTTTGTTCCTTTATTTCTTACTCTGCATGAGTGTTTGGAGTTTTGAAGTTTGCAGTTTTTTGGCATATCTATGATGATCTTCGTAAGTGTGAACTTTCACTCATTTTTACAAAGAGGTTGTTGCAAGCAATTTCTATGACCTTTTATACTTTATTCTGATCTTATTTTTGCAGCTCTTGAGTAAAAACTTTCGACCTGGAGTGAGGTATTATCACCTCTTTGTTGAGGTAGGTGAAAACATCTGCTAGTTTCAATGTCTGATGCCCAGAAAATCATATCTTCTTGTCCATGCTCTTTAATTTGATGACTATATGAATGTGTACATTCCTTAATTCGATAACGGGCCAATGATTCTAAAAGCACCTGCAGGATGTAAATTTGGCTGCATATGCATGTGCAATTTTTTCTTAAGCTTCTCTGAGGTAGAGAAAGAAGAAGAAACTTTCTCCCGCTTGGCTTCCTTATGGTGAATCTGACCAATTCTTTGAATTGTTTTTGAGACTATCCTAGGCTTTTGTTATAAGGTCCAAAAATGATGTCGATCTGATTGCATACGACATTCTGTTGCAGTCTCAAGAGCCAAATAATGACATTGCTTTGACCAGAATTTATGAAGTAGCTCCAAAAATCACAAAACCATTTGACTTTCCCACTGTGAAAGGATTGCTGCACTACCTTATTTTGTTGGAAAGGAATACAGATTACCTTGATTATTTTTCGAATGAACTAGAAGAGGTTGTTCATCTGCTGAAAAGCGGATCTCTCTCAGCAAAGGTAAACAAAAAAGTTTTTTTTCTTTTATTTTGTCACAAAGAAAATTGGACACTTAAGAACATTTAGAATCTTGAAATTGAGATTTTCTTGTATTGTTTAGGGTAAAAGTGTGGACCCATGTAGGGAACCTAAGGGTGTGAAAAAGAAGACTAAGCATTATTGTAGACGTTGGTTTGTTAGGTCCCTATAATTTGAAGTAGATAGTCACTAGTGATTTTGAATCATGATAACTAGTGTACTGGAGGACATTCTAGGATGGACGCAAATATCAACTTTGCAAGGTTCTTTTAAGAACAATTTTTCTAATTATCTTTGCTAACTTGCAACCCTTTGTTAGGGTCCATTGCTGATTGATGCCTAACTAATTTGTCAAAGAGGGGACACTTTTTCTGAGAGTCTAGAAATTTATCTCTGAAAGAAAATATGCTACAGACTAACAAGGGCAGTGAGACCCTTTTCAAATTGACACTATAATGCAAAAGAGTGGCTTTGTGATAAGAGAACTATGTATTACACATTTCAAGCAGTTGTTTTCTTGAAATAAAGGTCTGTGTGTCATACATGATCCGGGGACGTGTTGCAAAACAATGACACACATTTTTACTTCATAAAAACTTCGACTTCCCTGGAAAGAGGAAGGACATTCAACATGTCATTGCAAAACCTTCACAGAAAGATGCGATAGGGCCACATGAATATAAGAAGATGGCATTTGGATTTATTACAAGTTACGGCCGACCTGCACCCCATTAGGATGAAACTTTGCTGTCAACCCATTCATGTACGAACTGAAGCATCTTAGCAACCAGGTGTGTTTGGAACCCATATTGACAAGGGAACAGGAATATGAACAAAGATGTCCCTGAGAAAATGGGAATCGGAACACCATGTCAACATAGTAACATATAATAAAACCTTTACAAACATATTAGAATCTGAAAATCCTAAAAATTCATACTTTGAAGATACCCATAACAGAAAGGAAACAGAGGATGAGTTCTGTGTTTAGCAAAGACATTGCTATATAGACAAAATATATGTGAAGTACTGCTGAATCTTCGTTCCTCTCTTATTTTTCTAGTTTTTCGAACATGCATTCCCATGCCATGTTCCTTCACATTCCTGAGCAGGTTCCAATAGTTGACTTGTCTGGGAACGCATGCCTTGTTCTAAAAGTGGTGCTCCCATATTCCTGTGTCACAATGTTGGAACCCCTTCCAAACAAGTTTGGGAATAGGCTTGTTTGACATCATTTCCATTTGTGGAGATTTCATAGTTTTTTGGGCCTCCTTGTTGGATATCTCCAAATCTACAAGATGTTGCACTGCTCATTCCGGAACGGTTTTGGAACCTGAAAGTGTTCCGAATCGGAATGCTATACATATTACTTACATACATACATACATATATATATATATATATATATATATATATATATATCTAAGTACTTATGCAAAACTGTTTCATTCACTATAGGCCGTCCGTCCGTTCCTCGTCCTGTCTGCTCCCACAGGTTCCTGGCGAGGTTGTCCGTTGGCCGAAACGGACGGCACCCAAAACGGATCCTGTTTGGAGAAACTTGGCCGTCGGACAAAGAGCTGCAAAACTAGTCCATTTCGCTTGACCTGATTGCGTTTATGTCCCGTCGAATGGCCATTTTGACCGAACGACACCCGAATCGAACCAGGCTCGGTCCCTTGAGATCGTATCGGGATCATGAATCGGTGGACTGTATTCCCGGTCCATTTTGTCGATTCCGAATGCTTTCAGGTCCCATCCTGACAAACTGTCCCTGTTGAAGCCCAGTTTGACATCGAACTTCGGAAGGACGTACTCGGCTTGCCGTCCGTCCGGTCCTCGTCCCGTCTACTCCCACAGGTTCCTATCGAGGTTGTCCGCTGGCTGAAACGGACGACACCTGAAACGGATCCCGTTTGGAGAAACGGGACCGTCGGACGGAAAGCTGCAAAACTAGTCCATTTCGCTTGACCTAATTGCATTTTTGTCCCGTCGAAGGGCCATTTTGACCGAACGACACCCGAATCGAGCCAGGCTCGGTCCTTTGAGTTCGTATCGAGATCACGAATCCGTGGACTGTATTCCTGGGCCATTTTGTTGATTTCAAATGTTTTCAGGTCCCGTCCCTCGCGAAGTGTCCTTGAAGCCCTGTTCAACGTCGAACTTCGGATGGACGTTCTGGGTTCTTCGTCGTCTTGTCTGTTCCGACAGGTTCCTATCGAGGTTGTCCGCTAGCCGAAATGGACGACACCTGAAACGGATCCCGTTTGGAGAAACGGGACCGTCGGACGGAGAGCTGCAAAACTAGTCCATTTCGATTGACCTAATTGCGTTTCTGTCCCGTCGAACGGCCATTTTGACCGGACGATACCCAAATCGAGCCAAGCTCGGTCCCTTGGGTTCGTACCCGCTTCACGAACATGTGGACTGTACCTGGACCATTAATACATTCTACGCAGGTTTAAGTGTATGCTACACAAGTGCTGCTTTGATGTTGAATCTGCACATACCTGTGGTGCAATGCCTATGACACAATGAGGACGTGGGTTCGGGTTGATGATGTTTATGGATGTGGTTATGATGATTATGGTTGTGGCTTGTTTTGATGGTTATGGCTGTGGGGTTGTGGGTTTATGATAATTTGTTAGGGTTTATGGTGTTATGTTGACTGTGCCATTTGTTAGGGTGTCGGGTTTAGCGTGTTATGTTAAATGGTTGAACATGATGCATATGTTATGAGAGAGATGCAGATGTGCTGGTCTCTCTCTCTCTCTCTCTCTCTCTCTCTCATCTTGCACGGAGCAAACCATTTTTGACTAACCATTCAAATTTCACAGAGCTAACCATTTGTAAGCAACCACGATAAATTAGCCATGACACAAATAGACTGTAAAAAAATATATACATCTTATCTGATGCCACTGTACATGATGCTAAAATGTGTATCAGTATCTACAAGTCTGTGCTAAAAAAATCATCCCTCTGCGTGCCAGATGCATCTGCAGGGGTGTCAAATACAAAGTCTGGCTGGGAGTTTGGAGGCATCTGGGACTCCTCTAAGTCTGGGCCATAGTTGCAGCGAATCGCGATTCGCTGGGCAATTCGCGATCCTGCAAATCGCGAACGTAAAAAAAAATTTGTGCGATTTTTGTGCTAAAAAAAACAGCAAATGGCTTTTTTTTTTTACGGCGATTCGCGAATCACGAATCGTCCATGCAACTATGGTCTCGGCCAACGCCTGCCAAGAGATGACTAGAAAAATCAGCAGTGCGTCCCCTCTTGGCTGGCCTGCCTCTGGGTCTGCCGGAAGGAACCCTCTGTGGTACACTCCTGCCTGGGGGTCTCCCTTTGCCACAGGGGGGTCTCTGGGAAGAACTGCCTGCCTGTGATGCTCTGAGTCGTCTCTTCGCTATCTGTCTCTGGGCAGCAGCCTCTATCTCCCTCGCAAACTCTGACCAGCCATCATCTAAAAGGGGGCGTGATGCGGGAGTACTGGGTGGGGCACGTGGACCATCCCCTGCAAGGTCAACCGTCTCGTCTGAATCATATGTGGGCTCATCATCAGAGGAGGGCAATGGAACGTCAGCAGGGAGGGGGGTGGTCTATCGGCATCGGCATCATCCTTGGGATCACCCCGCAGAGCACGCCGAGCGGCATCATCTGGATCAACCTCTGGCTCTGGCTCATGATCGGCCGCTGCAACCAGGCACTCATCAGGATTGACCTACACAAGTCAATCATTCGTGAGAATAGCCGAAGCAACCGTGAGGGCATTAAACTGAATGTCTTAAACTAATACGAAAGCAAACCATAGAGCATAGACATATACCTACAAGAGTAGGGCGCGTGCGCCTCCTGCCCTCATGCTCTTGTGATGCGTCGAACCACCCTGGTGTTGGTGTTGCAGTACACCAAGTCATTGCATCGGTCCGTCGTTAGACGGTTTCGCCTGTTCGTGTGAACAAGGCTGACCGCTGACCACTTCCGCTCGCACACGCAAGCAAAACAGTCTTGCCGCAAACTGACCCAAGGCAAGCGCCCGATGGAATGCAGGAGGAGGTCCAGTGAGAGTGCAGCACATGGAGTCCACACAATGGAGGGGTACTCTGCCATAAGAAGCGCCCCCATACCGCGGCAATTGGACGCATTGTCCGTCACAACCTTTCGCGGTACGTTCACACGATCAGTTCACAGCTTGGAAACACATTGCAATCAATCGAAAACCACGCAAAACTTTTGCATCAACATTAAGCAGTAAATGACCAAGCAACTAATGAAAAAAAAATTTACCTGGACAACGCGCTGTGGCCCGACCTCCTCTATCGCTGCACGGATGATGCCGTAAATGTACTCGGCCGAGTGCACTCTCCCTGCCTCGGAGGCGTCGATGCTGCACAGGAACATGGAACCGTAACAACTAGAAACAATCACGTTGATGAGTGGACGTCTACGACGATCAGTCCACCCATCAGCCATGATGGAGCAGCCGTATCTATCCCAAGCCTCCTGCAGTGCGGCCAGTCTCTCTCTGACTGATGCAACTCGGTCCTGGAGCAAAGGGCCGCGTAGTGCGTCGGCTGTGGGTGGTGTGTAGCCGGAACTGCAGACTGCAACTTTCTAGATAGCCTCTCGAAAGATGCGGGATGATGCCATGATAAAGGGGAGGTTCAGGTCATGGAACATCTGTGCTATGGTCCTGGTGGCCTCTCTGTGTTGCCCCTCTATGAAAGATCCCAACATGGACATTTGTCTAGTGCCTCGGGATGTGGATGGCTGGGAGGATGTTGATGGACGATGCGGATCTGGAGGTGGTGGCATAGGTGCAGGTGCAGAAGCGGAGGATGTGGACGGGCTGTGCAGATTTGACGGTGATGGCAGAGGCGTAGGTGCAGCAGTGGAGGCTGTGGATCCATGGGGAGTACTGGCGGAGGGGGTACGGGTGGCTGTGGCGGAGGCGGATGCAGCGGCGGTGGCGGGTGCGGATGCGACGGTGGGGGCGGTGGTGCTGGGTGTACTAGTGGCAAGGTCGGTGGCAGTGGGTGCACCAATGGAAACAGAGTCCGCGGCATCTGTGGACAGCTCGCCGGGCTCAGCAATTGGCTCAGAATATGCCTAGAGAATGCGAGCCCTCTCCGTAGCGAGGCTGACCATACAAACACTAATCCCGTAGCGTCCCCCCGTGGGTCGGACTCGCAACCCCCCCAGATGTGCTCGAACCCGAGAGGCGTTCCCTGTGAACTACTTTCGACAAAAAGGGCAACGCCACTTTTTGTCGGCCAACAACTCCACCTCATCCCAAATGGGACGAGCAGCCATATCTCTCTCTCTCTCACTCACACACACAGAAGCACGCAAATCTAATATCTCTCTCTCACCCTAAACCCTAAACCCAAGCACCCTAAACCCTAAATCCTAAACTCACACACACACACCATGTCTCGTACACGCGCGCACACACAAATCCTCTCTCTCTGTGTCCCTCACACTCTCTGTCTCTTCCTCTCTCTCTCTCTCACACACAAATCACCACACACACACATCTGTATGCACACAAATCAACAATATCCACACACACACACACATAAATTATCACACACACACAATCATCACAAACACACACACACACACAACTCATCACACACACACACAAACACCATAACTCTCTCTCTCTCTCTCTCTCTCTCTCTCTCTCTCTCTCTCTCTCTCTCTCTCTCTCTCTCTCTCTCTCTCTCTCTCTCTCTCTCTCTCCCGCCCTCTTTTTCTCCTCTCGGGCTTCTGCGGAACAGTCCGCTGCCCGTGCCTTTTGTTTTTTTTTTTTTTTAAAAACGCGTCCGGGGCCCGGACAAGTTCTGGGCCCCGGACGCGTCCGCATCCGGACGCTGGACGCATCCAGAGGACGCGTCCAGCCAAAAAAAATAAAATAAAAAAAGGACGCGTCCGACCTCGCGTCCAGGGGTCGGACGCGTCCGGGTCCGGGTGTCGAATGCGGGCATTCCGGCCCGGACCCTCATGTCTGTATATATATCATAGATGCACTCGCGATTCGCAAATTGTTGTGAAAAAAACAACGATTCACTTTTTTGGTTCAGTGAATCGCTGAGGAAAAAAAAAATTTGTCAGCGATCCACCATTCGTGAATCCGATTCTGTGAAGCGCGATTCACTGCAGCGAATCGCTGACAGAAATTTTTTTCTCGGCGATTCGTTGAACAAATAGAAGAAACAGCGATTTGTAGCGAATCGTTGTTTTTTTTACAACGATTCGAATCGCGATTCGTGAATCACCGAGTGCAACTATATACATACATATATATATATATATATATATATATATATATATATATACTAGTAAAGAGTGCCCGTTGTTGACGGGCAATGGAGGCCGATCTTCATAGAAATGCATTTTTATTTCAACCTTTCCCGTGGAAAGTCTGATAATTTAAAAAATCCTTAGAGCACCCTTCAAATTTTTGATAATGAAAGTCTCATTTGTTTAACACCTTTCACCATGAAAGTATGTACATGCACTTCAAAACACCATGTGTGTTGGTAAAGGATAATTTGAATTTAGAGTGGGCCCTTAGATGCATGCATGGGGAGGAGGGCCATGCATCCTTTTCCCCATACATGCATCCTCCTCCCCATAGCTTTTTAGTTAGAAAAAGCTCATGCATGGGTGAGGGGAGGAGCATGCATGGTGCACCCATACCCGTGCGCAAAAGTGTACATAAGTTTAAATATATATATAGATATATATTTAAACTTACATACACTTTTATGCACAGATGAGGGGCCCCATGCATCCTCCTCCCCTCACCCATGCATACACTTTTTTTAACTAAAAAATGATGGGGAGGAGGATACATGTATGGGGAACAGGATGCATGGCCCTCCTCCCCATGCATGCATCTAAGGGGCCCACTCCAAATTCAAATTACCCTTTACCCACACACATAGTGATTTGAAGGGCAGGTACATACTTTCACGGTGAAAGGTGTTGAACAAAAGGGACTTTCATTATCAAGAATTTCACTAAATTTGAAGGGCTCTCTAAAGATTTTTTAATTATCAGACTTTTCACGGGGAACGTGGCAGCCACATGGCCTACCATATGCCTGTGTAGTAGGCCAAATAGGCTTGCTATCTACCAAACTGTATGTAACCAGTTGCCAGAAATGTCAAGTAAACAAAGCAGAGTGTTTAAAGGCAGGAGGGTTGTTGCAGCCCTTAGATATACCAGCTGGTAAATGGGAGAGTATCTCCATGGATTTTATAGTAGGCCTGCCTAAAATCCAAAAGGGTAATGACGCTATATGGGTCACAGTTGACCGTCTGACCAAAATGGCTCATTTTATTCCGACCAAAACAACCGTTAGAGCTCCAGAGTTAGCGAGGTTGTTTCTAGACGGGCTATTTAAATTGTACGGTCTACCTTCTGGCATAGTCAACGACTGGGACAGTAAGTTTAATGGAAATTTTTGGAGGGCAGTATTCCATCATCTCCATACTGGCAAGACAATGTGAGTAGTGTGCCCCAGCACGGTCCACGGTCCATAGCCATGGCGGGCCTAACACAGTCGGCCCTGTCAGCAGGACAGGGCCCCCAGTTGGGTCCCGACGTGCAGTCGGCCACGTCAGTGACACTTGGCAGTTGCATGCTACCAGTCCTCACATTGGGCTAGGAGGGGCTTACTCTATATCAGGGAGTAGGCAAGGTTGGGTGGATCAGTTAGCGTTTGCCCTACTGTGATGTTAGGATCTATTACACTCTCTCTCTAGGTCCACGCAAGCCTACGTGGTAGAGCCTGGTTGGTTCACCACGCAAGCCTATGGTATGCCTATGTGGTTTGCCACATGGCAACCCCAAGTTTGCATAATTGGCCATGTGTCCGACCTACGTGGCTTGCCATGTGGCAGCTTGCGACAAGCTTGGCAGATAGCAGGCCTATGACATGCATATGTGGCCTGCTACACAAGCCTATGGTAGGCCTGCATGGTTTGCCATGTGGCAGGCCTACATGACAGGCCACAATGAGGAGACGTCCGACCACATTCGATCTCTGATTTGTGGGGGAGAGTTGTTTTCTTAAGTGGGCTCTTTATTTTTTTAGCACCCCTTCCTCTCCCCTCGAAAAAATAAAGAGGCCCCATCCCCAAGCCCCACAAAAAAGTTTTTTTTTTTTATTTTTTTTTTGGGGGGGGCTGTGGGCAGGAGTGGGGGGAGGAAAGGGAGGATTTAGCCTCCCCACACATTCTTTTTTTAGGTTGGGGGAGAGGGCTACATTCCCCCACCCCTGTCTCCCCCCATTTTTTTGGGGGGCGAGAGGTGGGCCTTTGCACAACCCCCCTTTACATTTTCGACTCTCTCGGCAACATGAAGGGGCACGGGCAATGCGTCGTCTCGCAAAAAAAATCGAAAATGAAAAGAATGTTGTGCCACAGACGACGGGGAGGGGGAGGATGGCTAAGTAGATCATCAATTGTTCGCTCTGAGCATCATCACACGTCTCGACCACAAGCCGCCACCCAAATTGTCGGCCTTTTTTGGCTTTTCGTAGGGTTTTAGGATTTGGCTCTTTTACCTTTTCTTGTGGTTTTTTAGGCTGTTTTTGGCATTTTTTTTTATCGTGGAATCCCATGGAACGCGTCCCGTGGGAACTAAGATATATATATATATATATATATATATATATATATATATATATCATAGTTGCACCGCGATTCGCGAATCGCGATTCAAAATCGCGATCAGAATCGCGATCCCGATTCGCGATTCGGGATTTTCCTAGAATCGTGTAGAATCGAAATTTTTTTTTTTTTTTTGAAATTTTTTTGTGCAATATGGGTATCAGATGAAAGCTCTGATCGAGGGGAGTATGATTGTGTAGTTTGCCGACTGTTTCAGGTGCAGGATGGTCCCTTTACGCTAAAGCTGCATCCCATATAAAAAAAAGTGAACACATTGGGGCATTCCTAGTGAACATAGCAGGAATCTCCCTTTCTCTGATTCTCCCTCTCTCTATCTCTCTCTGATCACGATTCACAACAAACGGAACTAAAACCATGCTAAACAAAAACCTAGCTGAATCATTCTGAACTTTAGCCTTAAATGAAACAATTTTTGACAAAACAACCATACTTACTCTCTCTCTCTCTCTCTCTAACCATAAATCATAAACCATAAAACCGAAGTTACTGAACTAAAACCACAAAGAACAATACTGAATCACGACAATGCTGTGAATAGGATCATCATAACATATAATATCGGGCCACATGGCACCAAAAAGGGGTACAATGATGTTCCATGAACGTAATGAAAACTATATAACTAAGGCTCGTCAGAGTCATGGTAGGATAAATCATCCGAATTTGTGGACTGCAGATCCCATGGGTCCGCAGATGAATCGGAACTGGAGGGAGCCATATGTCGTGGTGTGGCCCTGGCTCTGCTGCGTGCTCTGGATCCCTGCTGCGTGCCCTGGCTCTGGACCACCCCCCTCTCCCTGCCTCTACCTCTGCCTCTGCCTCTCTCCCCTCCTCTGGCCCCCATCTGGCTGCCCCCAGCCCTGTGTCTACTCCGTCGTGCCTGTGTGTCAGGTGGCCGTAACCCTACGCCCTAGGATGGCCCTACCCACTGTGATGATGCCTGGCCGACGACTGCCTATGATGCTCCACTCCTGTCTACAAAAAGAGTACTCAGCCCCCCCCTCCTAGAACCTCTAGGTCTCCCCCTAGGCCTACGTGCAGGAATGGCTGGCTCCTCCTCTGTCTCTGCATCAGGGTCCACTAGCAGGTCAGCCAGGTCATCCCCCTGTGCCTCCGCCCACATCTCCTCGTCCTCCTCTGTATCTCCCTCAACCCACTCCTCCTCCTCCACATAGTGTGCCCCGAGCATCTCTCCACCCTCCGAGACCTCGTCATCTCCCTCCTCAGCCCTCTCCCTCTGCCTCTCTGTCCTCCTCTGCCGCCGTAAAGCCCGTGCGTCAGCCTGTGCCTGTCTGTAGAGCTCTCTATGGATCTCATCATCCATCTCCTCCTGTGTGGGTGGTGCCCGAGGAGCAGCAGCTATCGAATCCACCAAGCAAGTGTCGGGGTCCACCTGCAACCAAAAACAATACATTGTTGTTAGGCAGGTATTGTGCAACTCACTGCATATTTTGAAAGCAAATCAATTCACCAAAGCATACCAAGAAAAAAGGGGTGATGATGTGACTCACCTCGAGCATCTGACCCTCTCCTCGTGTGCGCCTCAGCATACGGCCGTTGGTGTTCACAAACACCAACCGCCTACACTGCTCGATGGACAACCTGTTCCTCTTCTGCGTGTGATACAAGGCCCAGGTGCTCCAATTCCGCTCACAAGCTCTTGCAGAACAGTCCTGTGCAAGGACTCTCTCAGCCAATCGCCTCAGGTCACCTGTGCTGCGCCCGTGGATGCACCACCATGTAACGGGCCTCAGCTGATCCTCCCTCTGCCGACTCTGCTCTCCATCAAAAGGAAACTGGAAGCGCTCAAATGCGAGCAGCTGGCTTGCAATGTTGGCCAGCATCGGACCTATTGGCAAAAGGAAAAACATGGCACATGTAAGACCCCTCAAATTCAGACACTACCAATGAGTACAATACTGCAGTAACATTGCTACCAAATGATTTCTCACACGTACCTGGTCCGGGCCATATGCGCTCCGTGTACTCCACCCATCCCCGGTGCAGCTCCGGATCGTCCCTCTCTCGTGTAGAGCGCCACAAGGGGTGTAACATGTGGGCTACGGCGTGGATGGGTCGGTGGAAGTAGTCCCATCTGGCCTCCCAGATGCGTGAGATCTCGCGCCTCCTGCAGCAGACAAATTACAACAATCACTAAACCATAGCATAAAAGAAACGCATCAGACTCGAGTGAGAAACAACAAACTAGACACTGAAGAGTCATACCTATGCTCGTCCAAGGCTGACAACAGAATCCCCTCGCCGATGCGCTCCATGAACTCGTAAATGAGACCGAGGGTGCACCCCTCACGGTCTACCAGACGCAGCACTCTGTAAATGGGTAGTAGGATCCCACTAATCTCCTCAACAGCTCTCCAGAACTCGTCGCCGTACACAGTGGACTGGAAAAATGCCGAATGGGGGAGGTCTGTAAAGTCCCGGAAGGCCACGCTGGAAACCATCCGCCGCAATGCATCCTTCACCACCACCAATCGCTCTAGCACCAAGAAGTAAAACGCAAAGTGTGTGGGTGCGGGCTTCTTCAGGTTTAGGGTGGAGAAGGTGCGGAACAGGGCCAACACACGCCTCTTCTTGGTGACAAAAGTGACCAGGCGCATGGCCGTAGAAGTGATCTGCAACACAAACACCCAGTTAAAAAGTTTAGACAGTAGTTGAGACGTGGTTAGCAGCATCGAAGGAAGACAGCATAGCAAATAGAACAAACTATACCTCTCTGATCCATGGAAGCACACATAGGTCATGGATGAGCAAGTCTATGCAATGTGCAGCACAGGGTGTCCGCACAATGCTGGGGTGCTCCCTCATCATAATCTCGCCCATCTGCTTGCAGTTCGAGGCGTTGTCGGTGACAACCTGAACCACGTGCTCATCTCCGATGTCAGCAATAACATCTCTAATGACCTCCCATATGAAATCGGCTGTGATGGTGTCACCACCTCGAGTGGCATCCACGCCACGTAGGAATACTGTGCCAAGCGGGCAAGAAACCAAGACATTGATGACGGATCGCCGACGAATGTCGGTCCACCCATCGCTCAGTATCGTGCATCCATACCTGTCGCAAAACACCCATTAGCTACATGCAAAAATTACGGCACCAGTAAATCCTAAACACATGCAAAGAGATTACAAAGACAAGTTACTTACTGCTGCCAAGCTGAGCGAATGGAACTCAACTCCCGCGTGATGGTCTCCTCCTGACAAAGCAACCTGCCTCGTAGTGCCTCTCGCCTGGGAGGTGTCCATGTAGCATCCACGGCCACCATCTGTGCACAGAACTCCCTGAACACCCAAGTGTCAGCAACAGCAAAGGCAATGCCGCATTCGTAAAAGAACTGGCCACACAGTCGAGTGCAACGGGCCTGCTGCTCTCTCTGCCAGCCGCATCGATCAAGGGTCTGCTGCCTGGGCCTAACCCCTCTCTGCTGTGTATATGGTGCTCGTGGTCTGGCATGCCCAACGGATGGCTGATCTGTGGGTGTGTCACTCTCTCTGGCAACATCTGCCGAAGCATGTGGTGTATCTGCTGCCGAGGAGGAGGGTCGAGAAGCACCCGCTGCTGCTGAACCAACATGCTCATCTGATGGTCCTGCTGCTGCTGCGGATGGAACTGAAGGTGCTCTACTGGGCCTTGCACCTGAACCATGCTCTGCCCGTGCTGTACTGGGCCCTGCAGCTGTACCATGCTCTGCCCGTGATGTACTGGGCCCTGCACCTGTACCATGCCCAACCCATGATGTACTACGCCCTGCAGCTATACCATGCCCTGCCCGTGATGTACTAGGCCCAATATCCATGGTAGGCCCTGCCTGTCTGCTTGTGAGCCCTCCTGCATGCCTACCTGTAGCTGCTCCTGCTGTCTGTCCCTGTCTAGAACCCTGTGATGCAGTACCGGGCCCGTACATGGTAGACAACCTCTGCAGATCCTCATCAGAAATCCTGGGGCAATCAGATATGCCCAATGTCCGCCCATCTGGCCCTCTGACCCGCAGCAAGTGAGCCCTAACCCTGGTGAGTGATCCCGTGAAGTGACCACCGCAATGCAAGCATCTCCATCTGCGGGTGCCTGAGCCATGATGTGTGCCCACATCCCCGTCGGTAAGCTCAACCTCGGCCCAAAGGCCTCGGTCCCGCACTGGCATCGTATCAACACGACCCTAAACCTGCAAACAACAAATAATCAGGCAAACGTTCAGTAGAAAAAAAAAATACATTGCATTGAACAACATTACCGAGCTCAAATAGAGCTCAAAATACCAGAGCATACATCAGAACGATTCCAGTTCACACATTATATCAAGTGCCAAAGAAGAACATGAGATTAGGGCGTGGGATAGAATAATTTCTGTATGAGGGATAACAGGCGACTGACGTTAGCGTCGGAGTCCGTGCAGGCATAAAGGAGTGCAGTGTGGGCCTAAACCGCACCCCTAGCAGATGTTTGCACGATGGTCCACGTCTAAACCCTAAAAAGTATGGAATCAGGGCATGAAAATTGAAATTTGTGATACGAACGTAGACGGGCGGAACGGAGGTCATAGGAGTCTGTGCAAGCATGTGGAAATGCATTCTAGGCTCAGACATCACCTCACTCGGTTTCCAACAAGCCATTCTGTGGAAATGGCCAAAATACACAAGCATTTGGAATGTGGTGTTCAAATCTCGCTAGGCGTGTCGTGACGGCTGAAACTGATGCTGTAAAAATCACTGTGGGCGTGAAGAAAGGTGGTCTAGAGCCAGACTACGCTCGATTTGGTTGCCTACAGCTCAATGTCAACAATTGCAAAAAACCAAGCCTACACTTACCAAATATCGAAATTTGGTCGTTTCGCTCTCCACGAAGCTCAGACCCACCCGGCACCGTGCACACCAACTCTGTATCGTCGAGTAGATGCCTGCCAAGTATTCACTTGCGAAGATTGGACGCCCACGGCTCTCAGAAAAAAAATTTGCCTCCTCCACTATTGGCGCGGTTCTGTGCGCGAGGAGGCCGAAAATCGGGTTTTTGTTTTTTTTTTTTTTTGCGATCCTATCCACGATTCGCTGCAGCGAATCGCGATTCCCGAATCGCGATTCGCTGCAACTATGATATATATATATATATATATATATATATATCAAACATGAGGGTCCTGGCCGGACGCGGGCTTTTCGCGTCCGCGTCCGACGCCCGAACCCGGACGCGTTCGACCCCCGGACGTAGGGTCGGACGCGTCCAAAAAAAACAAGGGCTCGCAGGCAGAGGAATAGTCCGTAGAAGCCCGAGAAGCCCGAGAAGGTGAGAGAGAGAGAGAGAGAGAGAGAGAGAGAGAGAGAGAGAGAGAGAGAGAGAGAGAGAGAGAGAGAGAGAGAGAATTATGGTGTGTGTGTGTGTGTGTGTGTGATGATTGTGTGTGTGTGTGTGTGTGTGTGTGGGTTAGTTGATTTGTGTATGCACAGATGTGTGTGTGTGTGGTGATTTGTGTGAGAGAGAGAGAGAGAGAGAGAGAGGATTTGTGTGTGTGTGCACGCGTGTACGAGACATGGTGTGTGTGTGTGAGTTTAGGGTTTAGGGTCTGCGTGCTTGGGTTTGAGGTTTAGGAGAAGAGAGAGAGAGAGATATTAGATTTGCGTCCTTCTGTGTGTGTGTGTGTGTGTGTGTGTGTGTGTGTGTGTGTGTGTGTGTGTGTGAGAGAGAGAGAGAGAGAGAGAGAGAGCGATGGCCGCTCATCCCAATTGGGATGAGGTGGAGTTGATGCTCGACAAAAAGTGGCGTTGCCCTTTTTGTCGAAAGCAGTTCACAAGGAACGCCTCTCGGGTTCGAGCACATTTGGGGGGTTTGCGAGTCTGACCCACGGGGGGACGCTACGGGATTGGCGTTTGTATGGTCATCCCCTCTGCGGAGAGGGCTCGCATTCTCGAGGCATATGCTGAGCCAGGTGCTGAGGCCGGCGAGCCGTCCACAGATGTCGCGGACTCTATTTCCACTGGTACACCCACTGCCACCACCCCTGCCACTGGTACACCCACCGCCACCGCCCCCACCCCCGCCACCGCATCCGCCACCGCCTCCGCCTCTACCATAGCCACCCCACCCCCTCCGCCAATACTCCCCATGGATCCACAGCCTCCACTGCTGCACCTATGCCTCTGCCATCACCGTCAGATCTGCACGGTCCGTCCACATCCTCCGCTTCCGCACCTACACCTATGCCACCACCTCCAGGTCCGCATTCAGGACCATAGCACAGATGTTCTATGACCTGAACCTCCCCTTTATCATGGCATCATCCCGCATCTTTCGAGAGGCTATCTCGAAAGTTGCTGTCTGCGGGCCCGGCTACACACCACCCAGAGCCGACGCACTACGCGGCCCTTTGCTCCAGGAGCGGGTTGCATTAGTCAAAGAGAGACTAGCCGCACTGCATGAGGCTTGGTATAGATACGGCTGTTCCATCATGGCTGATGGGTGGACTGATCGTCGTAGACGTCCACTCATCAACGTGATTGTTTCTAGTTGTTACGGTTCCATGTTCTTGCGTAGCATCGACGCCTCCGAGGCAGGGAGAGTGCATTCGGCCGAGTACATTTACGGCATCATCCGCGCAGCGATAGAGGAGGTTGGGCCACGACGCGTTGTCTAGGTACAATTTTCTTTAATTCATTTGCTGCTTAATGTTGATACAAAAGTTTTGCGTAGTTTTCGATTGATTGCAATGTGTTTCCAAGCTGTGAACTGATCGTGTGAACGTATCGCGAAAGGTTGTGACGGACAATGCATCCAACTGCTGCGGTATGGGGAGCTTCTTATGGCAGAGTACCCCTCCATTGTGTGGACTCCATGTGCCGCACACTCACTGGACCTCCTACATTCCATCGGGCGCCTGCCTTGGGTCAATGAGATTATCACGAGGGCACTTGCGGTTGTGGACTTCGTCACACACAAGCGCCGCATGACTGCCCTTTTCTGCACATTCAGCAGGTAAGATGCTACTTATTTTTTGGCCCATTCAAGATGCTTCTTTTTTTTTTGGCTCGTTTCATCTGTGCCTCTCATTCTGTTTGTCAATGCTGGCTCGACTTGAAGAAGCCCGCTCGCACCCGCTTCGCCTACCAGTTCATCATGCTTGAGCAGCTGCACAAGCTGAAGGGTGATTTGCGGCGCATTGGCTACTTCTGTAGAGTTCACCGCCATGGACCTGTCCACGACCCCAGAGGGCTTGGCCTTCCACGACATCCTCTTCATGGAGCCTTTCTCGGTGGATATGCAGCAGCTGATGGACGTCATGTGCCCCATCTACTCTGTTCTGAGGCTCGTTGATCGCGAGGGGTGCACGATGGGCGGGCCTCATTTACGAGTTCATGGACCGCATAGGCGAGTCTCTCCAGCGTTGAGCTGGACCCTGCCAGTATAACTTTTTTCCATCTCACCATCCTTTGTTCCATTTCGCACTCTGTTTTGTCTTGTTGCCGCAACACGATGGTATGTAATTGTTGCTTCCACATGGTATGGTCCACAGGTTGGAGCCTATCAGTCGGTTGTGGAGGCGACGATGGGATATGTTTCACCGGCCCATTCACAATGTGACCCACATACTGCATCCGCTGTTTCAGAGCGAGAGGCAGTATGACGATGCAGAGCTGCGTGCGGACTGGTTCTCATACATCTGCCTCCTCAGCAGCAACACTGGTATCCGCAGCAGGCTCGAGGAGTAGAGGCTGAGTTACAGGTAGACTCTTGCTCTAAGCGAGGGGTGAGTGGAAGGCAACCGGGGGGGGGGGGTGATTTGGTGGCCTTTGGCTGTGTCACTACATCTCGATCTTCCCAAAAAAACAATTCAATTTAGGTGCATGGTGAACCACTGGACTATAGTGAGTCGTGACCATTGATCTCTTTGTGATTTAAAAAGCACGTTCTCAAGTGACAACTCATTCTAATTTCTTTGAACATTGAAAATGTAAGATGACAATTTCAAAATCAATAGTCAAATTTCAAAAAAATGTTTAATGTGCAATCTTCAACCTTGAACCATCAATTGTCAGCCTCACAAGTCAGTGCTCACTACAAAGTGGTCACTGAACATTCAAGTCTTCAACATTTAAGAATAAATTGAAGTCTGAGAGTTGAGTGTTAACCTCTCACTCTGGGCCCCAACCTCGAAGGGCCAGCCTCGTCCGATGTAGCAGGAATGAGTATCGTGTCAAGAGCAGGCATGCAAGGGGCAATCTCGTACCCCCTCAAACGTAATAAATGTGCGCTGATGCGTGTGGGCCGACCCGCGTAACTAATGTGGCAGTATCTGCAAGTCCATCTCTTGGTGCCTGATGTGTCATAGGCCGTAGCGATGGTAACGTGATCCCATAGTAAGTGTGACCTATGTGACACCATTGTTACACCCACAACTATGTATGCAGCGGAGGCTTGGTGCACTGGGATTCCCGAGTCAGAGTGGACTAGCATTTCTCGTCTACAGATCAGTACGCTTGCACGTATGATTAGGGCCAAGCCATCTGTTCCTCACCAGATTATACTTGCTGAGTTCGCTGTTATTCCACTCCGAGTTGAGGCTATTTTTAGGTTGATCATATGCATCCAGAGAGTGTTGAGTCTTCCAGCTTCACGTTATCCCTATATAGCTTTTCTCTCTTCTCAGCAGCTTCATTATCAGGGTCATCAGCTTTCATGGTACTCCCAGGCTTCTCGTCTCTTACGTACCTACGGCATGGATATCTCTGATTTACCAAAGGGATCCCATCAGTATATCTGGAGGGTTATCTATCGGGCGTATTCTCGAGTGACATGGCAGGGGCTTTTGGGGGTCAAACCAGACTTTTATCGCTCCAGTTTCCTAGAGCTAGACAGTGCTGGAGTCCCAGTTTTGCCTTGTTACCTGGATAGTGGACTTTCACATTGCCTCCAATTTACACTGGGACAGTTTCGAGTTTCCTCACACCAGCTATATGTGGAGACCGGGCATTTCCAGGGAATCCCTCACATGAGCAGACTTTGTCAGTTGTGTACATTAGGGGAGGTGGAGTCAGAGGAGCATTTTCTTTTTCGATGCCCCATCTATTATGAGATCCGTGGACGTTATCACTGTCTTTTTCGTGATACTTCGGTTACATTGCGCTCACTCATTTCATATGTTGATCCTCGATGTGTTGCATTGATGTTGCGTGAGATGTTCCTCCTCCGTAGAGATATTTGTCAGAGAGATCGTGATGGATACCATGACTCCCAACAGACCCAGATTACCTCCTTTTTTTCCAGGAGACGTTCCAGAGTAGATATTGATGCCAACACTTTGTCTGAGGATGAGTCAAATATCTAATCTTGGGATGTTCACCATGATCGCCGATAGCGTACTGTTTCCAGACCATACACTATGGCTACACAGAAACTTCGCCCCTCCTCGTCAGCTCGGGCGTCTTCATCATCATCATCCTCTATTCTTGCTTTTTTTCAGCAGTGATCCTGTGGTGACATGATACTGTCTATGCTACACCTCAGATGGCTGTATAGCCTTAGTCACATGATTCCCGATGTATCATATATCAAACTTTCATGTCTTGAGAGTGGATGAGATACTTTAGTTGTTTAGTCTTGTTAGGTTAATATCTAGTTGTTGTTGTGGTTTGATTATGGAGACATTTATGTGCTCCGTTCAGTATCTATCACACTTGAGATGTACTTACTTTGTCTGATATGCCTTTTGGCATTAAAAGACGTTAATAAAGCTTTCTCTCTCTCTCTCTCTCTCTCTCTCTCTCTCTCTCTCTCTCTCTCTCTCTCTCTCTCTCTCTCTACCCGTTGGGGCTTAGGGGTGAACATTTCGAAGACCAAAGTCATGGTCTTCAACACTTCGCGGGCCTTCATGCAGTGATAGGAGCTTACTTTTGATGGACAGCCTCTAGATGTGGTTCCTTCAAACGCTTACCTAGATGTGCTATTCACTGGTCCTACGTTCAATATGAGGCTGGCGGCTACTTCTAGACTCGAGAAGGGTCACTCTTCCCTTGTTCAGTTGGAGAGGTCAAGTCCATTCAAGATGCCCCGAGTAAGTGTAGATTTTTTGACACCATTGTCACCCCTTCAGTTATGGACTTGGCTCATTACATTCGCCACGTCCATTTACATTTACTTTACTTTATGCATAAGCAGGCCTTGGGCCCTTTTTATTCATTAGTGACACTTAGACTATATGGTTGGCCTTTGGCCTTATTATTCATTATTTGGCCATTTGGACATATGACTGGTGAGTGGGGGCCTTCTTGGAGGGCGCACTATTATCCCTCCCAGTTGGGCCCTAGCCACCGGAAGCTTCCTTTTAGGGCTTCCTCTTGGCTATAAGTAGGGAAACTGTGTCATTTGTTATTCAGCTGATGATATTGATCTCTCTCTTTGTTGCTTTCTAGGGTTAAGTCTTGCTTATGTGCTGCTTTCATAGCTTAAGTCTTGCTTATGTGATGCTTTCATAGCTTACGTCTTGCTTATGTGATGCTTTCATAGCTTAGCTCTAGATCAGCTGTGGCTCTATTCGTAACTTGGTATCAGAGCACTTTTCTATGCACTACTTTTTCAGATTTAGTAGAGGCTGTCCAGCGCCCTACTAACTCATCACTTTTGTCGATTTTTTCATCAGTTCCATCGTTTTTTCAGTTTAGTAGAGGCTGTCCAGCGCCCTACTAACCCATTGCCCTTCCGACTTGTCACTTTTGCCTATTATTTTATCCGTTTCCAACCATCTTTCACAGTTTATCAAAAGGCTCTCCAGCGCCCATCCTCAACCACATTTCACGGAATTCCGACTCCGTTTGATATTCCAATTTGACATTTCCCTCCTGGATGTCCAGCGCATTTTTACAACCTTCATTTTCACTTTTTCCATTTGCTGATTGCTGCCCTTTCTTAGTTGTGATAATATTGGTTTTAATAGACTAATTTGGGGTGACGACAAGAGTCCGCTCCCTCAAGTTTTCGTCTATTCCTTCCACTATCATTATGGCACATTCACCTACCCCGAGTGAAACTGTTCAGGAAAACTTATCCGATCAGTTTCGGTGCATGGATGAAACCCTCTCTGGCCTCGTTCTTTGCTTCGATACAGTTATGACCGGCTTTCCTACTATGCAGTCACATATTGATTCTTTACAGCCTCATGGTCCTGGAAAAGCTCATGTCTTTCCTTTTGGGACTCCCCCTCCATTTGGATTTCCATCTTCCTCTGCTAGTCAGCCTGGTGGTGGACCGTTCATTCCGCCTAACCCACCTCCTGGTTTCTTTCCACGTCCCCCAGTTCCTGAGCCACACTTTGTTCGAGACTTTCGTGATAGGGTACAGCTTGCTACCTATTCCGGTTCCTCTGACGGAAACTTATTAGAGAATTGGTTTGCTAAGCTTGACACATATTTTCAGATCTACCCTAAGACTAATCCTCAGAAGATCCAGTTGGCTACTTTACACTTAGATGGACGCGCCGCCATGTGGTGGCAAGTTTATCGAGCTGATCCTGATCGGGAAGGGCTCCATATATGGCATACCTTTCGTCGTGTCCTCCGTCATGCTATGATTGATCCTCAGTGGCTCGATCGCCAACGTGATACATTTTGCAGTCTCACTCAGACCAGTGACCTTGATTTTTATACAGATCAGTTTATGGAGCTTTCTTATCTTTTTACAGATCTACCGCCCACTGAGCTTATTTCTCGTTACATTGCTGGGCTTCGTGGTGCCTTACGTTACGATGTTTCTTCCTTCCGTCCTCCCACACTTGTTAAGGTGATGTCTCTTGCCAGTACTTTACAGCACAAGTACTCTGACACCCTTCCCGCTTCTCCCGACCCCGTCCTTCTGCTTTATCTTTTCCCGCTATGTCCACCCCTACAACTGCCCCTTCAGTTCCAGCTCCTTGCATTGTCCCTTCGTCTCCTCGTCCTCCGACCCCTTAACCTGCTTTTGTCCGACATTACACGTCTGCAGAGTTCGCTGACCTTCAGGATCCTATATCACACAGTTTGAGCGAGTTGCCTGATTTACTTGAGATAGTTATTGATCTACCTGAGCTCGTCATTGTATCCCCTAGTGAGTTAGAGTCACATATACAGGTTCCTACTGATGCTGATTCACATATACAGGTTGCGGCTGATATGGTCCTTGATACTGCTATGATACTATTGATGATGTTGTTCCATGCTTTGATATTGTAATTGAGTACTTTGATGCTACTCGTGTTCTTGAGCGCCATGCTATAGATGTTGTCGCCTATGCTCCTTATTTCGATATTATTCATGGGTCTACAGTTTCAGATGCTTTGGCTACTCCAGTAGATCTCCATATAGCATACGGTTATACATTTCATGATGGTCCTATTGTATACTCACTAGCTGATTTTGCTGATACCCGTCTAGATGAGTATGCGGTTCTTCTAGATGCATATTTAGGCCAGAACTTATCAGTTGATGCTTTTATTATTATGCCTACGTATGTTGTTCCATTTGTGGATCATATTATTCTAGATGCGGGGCTTACGTATAGCTTGGTTTCGACTATCTGTTCCTTGGATTGTCGCTCATTGTCAGGCTTGGCATATCCTGACGGCTTGGGTTATTGCCTCCGTTCCAGCTACTGTTTGTCCAAGTGATCTTTAGATTCCCCCTCATTTCAGGTTGATCCATATCGCTTGGTCTCCGATGCTGAGTTGCCACTTTGTTCTGGTTTTTCAAGACCATCAGAGTATCTTGAGAGAGTTCCTTGTCCTCTCTTGGATAGTTTTTGGGGATGTTGCCGCCATATACTTCAGTAATGCTCATAGGTGCTTTGATACTCATTCCCAGCTACACGTGGATATTGATCCGATGCTTGCTACTGATGTTGGGGATCCTGTTCCTCGTTCCAGTGCATTTCTTCAATTCCTCACTTGTGCGCCTGGTGTGTACTTTGGGATTACACTTGCGGCCAGTTCCGATGGGTCATCCGATTCTCCATCCGTTTTTGGTGTATCCTATGATGGATTGGTATGTCCATATGAGGTCTTTTTGGATTGGACCTTCTGGAGCTTTTGGCATGCTGCTCTTCTCGTGATAGTGGCCTTGAAGGTACCGTGTGCCATTGCTACTTCTCATTCATGGGCCTTATGGATACCTTGGGCTTTTGACCATGCTGGTGCACATTTCTCCATTTTAGCTATCCTTTGTCAGGATGATCTCTTTATGATCCATGTTTCCTGGCATATCGCTTGCCTTTTCATGCTATTACAGCGTGCCTGTCATCCTGCTTATGTTCCTACTCCTTGGTGTTGGTCTTCCGATGCTGCTATCTTTTCTTGGGGCACCTATATCACTGAGTTTGCACATTGGTTGATGGTTACGTGTATGATGCGGCTATTCGCGATGAGTGTCCATCTCTTTTCCAGTTTCCTTATTGGCTTACCGTTGCTGATGCAGTTCTACCTTCTCGGGCTTTTTGGATACCTTGGTATGATGTCCCTATCTTTTGGGCTGATCCTCTACTATCTTGGGCATTACGGATACCTTGGCATTCCTGGTTGCTGCTTGATCTTCTTCTGGTTCCTTGGCATTCCTGGTTGTTCCATATTGCTTGGTTTCAGATGACGCGGCCGAGATGTTCCCTTCGTCGCCCTGATGTTGATCATGAGATGTTCCCTTCATCGCCCTAATGTTGATCCTGAGCTGTTCCATTTCTTACCAGCTGCCATTCACCAGGTTTGGTTTGCCTTCACCATAGTCGATGCTGCCGACAGATTCAGTTTTTGGTCCAGTTGGATGGTCGTGCCTTATTATTCATTATTGGCCATTTGGACATATGACTGGAGAGTGGGGGCCTTCTTGGAGGGTGCACTATTATCCCTCCCAGTTGGGCCCTAGCCACCGGAAGCTTCCTTTTAGGGCTTCCTCTTGGGTATAAGTAGGGAAACTGTGTCATTTGTTATTCAGTTGATGATATTGATCTCTCTCTTTAGTCTCCTTAATCTCTCTCTTTCCTGCTTTCTAGGGTTAAGTCTTGCTTATGTGCTGCTTTCATAGCTTAAGTCTTGCTTATGTGATGCTTTCATAACTTACCTCTAGATCAATTGTGGCTCTATTCGTAACTCCTTCAACCTTGTATGCAGCAAAGATATGGTGTACAGGCCCACATTTCACAGTTGCAGACCACCATATTAGCTCACATGATTTGGGCGAAGCCCTCTATTCCACATGAGATCATTCTTGCTGAGTTTGCCACCCCTCCTATCCAAATAGAGGGAGCCTTCTAGCTTATCAACTACATCCAAAGGGTTCAAAGCATTTCCTAATACAGAGCAAAGATATACACGGATTGCCCTTACGTCCTCCCACCATCATCAGGCCCAGGGTTACTTTTTGTCACGATTCTCTCAGGCATCACACTTCCTCATGGAGTCATTTGGTATCACTATCACGGATCTCCCCTCGGGTACACACCAATATATTAGACAGTTTTTATATAGAGCATACCTTGGTCGTACCCGGCAATGTCTAGGCTTGGAGACTCCTACCTTGGAGGTATACAAGGAGAAGAGGTCTCACTTTACAATTCATTCTACCTACCTAGGAGAAGGTGAATGGGGAGCGCTTGTGCATAGCCGGGATGAGTGCTAGCCTGAGGTGGGAGATGGCTGATGGCTCTAGCAGTGGCATGGGACATTGTCGGGGTTGGAGGTCGGATCTCGCTTTCACAAGTCACGGGCCAGGGCACGGAGGGTTGATCTAAATTGGATCCTACAGTGGGGTGGATTGTGTGACGTTTGGTTCCTTGTGGGTAACCGGCGCCTAGTGGTTTGCGGCGGAAAGGGGTTGTAACAGCACCCCTCACGGTCTACTAGGCGCAGCACATAGAAAATGGGTTGCAGGGACCCCACAAGCTCCGCTGCCCGTGTCTAGAACTCCTCTAACACAATGATCTAGAAATGTATCGCATCTGCATTGACACCTTTGAGGCTTGGAAGCCATCGCTAGCAGCCATCCTTCACAAGGGGTCTCGTGCTGCCAGTAGTCGCTCTAGAACCAAGAAGTAGCAGGCAAAGCAAGTGGGTGTTGCCTTCTTCAGGTCCAACTGCGAGAAGGTGTGGAATTGGCCCAGCACGTGCTTCTTCCTGGTGATGAAACTGAGCATGCGCATGGCCTGAGAAGTGATCTGCAACACAAGAATCCAATAGAAAGTTTAGATAACCACTGAGATGGGTTTAGGAGCAGAGAACAAGCGTCAAGGAAGATAGTAAAGCAAAAGAAAAAATTATACCTATCAACTGCACAGAGGTTGTGGATGAGCAAATCTATGCAATGTGTAGCCCATGGTGTCCACACAATGTTGGGGTGCTCCCTCATCAGAATCTCTCCCATCTTTGTGGCGTTGTCTATGACAACTTCAACCACGTGCTCCACCCCAATGTCATCAATGACATCTCTCATATATGAAGTCGACTGTGATGGATGCACCACCTCGAGTGGCATCCACGCCACGTAGGAAAACTGTGCCAAGCGAGCAAAAAACCAAGATCTTGATGACGCGCCGACGAATGTCGGTCCATCCATTACTCAATAACATGCATCCATACCTGCCACAAAACATCCATTAGCCACATGCAAAAAGGTGCCATACTTGCAAAATGAAACACATGCAAAGAGTTTCAGGAGACAATATTCTTACCTCTACCATGCTGTGCGAATGGAACTCAATTCCCGCGTGATGGTCTCCTCCTCCTGGTGGAGCATCCTGCCTCGTAGTGCCTCTAGGCTCTCACCTGGGAGGCCTCCATGTAGCATCCAATGCTGCAATCTACTCACAAAGCTCCTTGAATACCCAAGTGTTAGCAACGGCAAAAGGAATGACACACGTAAAAGAACTGGCCAACCAGTTGGGTGCGCCATCATGCATGTTGCTCTCTTTGCCACCCACAACGATCCAAAGTTTGCTGCTTGGACCTAACCCCTCTCTACTGTGCATAGGGTGCTCATGGTCTAGCATGCCCTGAGGATGCGACGGATGGGTGAACTATGGGTGTGTTTGAGTGTGCAACGTCAAGTGATGGAGCTCTGTCCCCTCTCTGGAAGGATATGTCGAAGCACGTGGTGCATCTACTACTGATGACGACAAGGGACAGGAAGGGCCTGTTGCCACTGATCCAACATGCTCCTGTGATACTTGTGGACCTAAACTAGGCCCTGCTGCTGCGGCTGGAACTGGAGTAGCCTCTGCTTGTTCATGTACTATATCTAAACCATGCCCTGCCTGTGAGGGACCCAACTCCCTTGGGTCCCAAACCCAATTTGAAACCGAACATTGACTGGGCCCGTTGACTTGACCAATGACTCGCGGACCTGCATGTTGCCACGTGTCGTGATCCAGGATGTGTGCTAGGCTTGGAGACTCCTACCTTGGAGGTATACAAGGGGAGGAAGTCTCTTAATCCATTCATTCTATCTACCTAGGAGGTGGTGGATCGAGAGCGCTTGTGCACATCCAGGAGGAGAGCTAGCCTGAGGTAGGAGATGGATGAAGGCCGTGGCAGTGGTATGGGACGCTGTCAGGGTTGGAGGTCGGATCTTGCTTGTTACAGGTCACGGGCCAGGGCATGGAGGGTGGACCCGGATTAGGTCCTATGGCGGGGTGGATCGTGAGCGTTCGGTTTCTATGATGACCGACACCTGGCGGTTTAGCGTTTCGAAATTGTAACACTGCCCATGCTACACCTGTACTAGCCCCTCCACATGATCTTGTAACTGCCCCTGCTAGTGATCCCTAACCAAAACTCTGTGCTGGTCTCACTGGCTGGGTGCCAGCAGGCCCGTACATATCCATCAGCCTCTGCACCTCTTCATCATAAATCCTGGGGCCCCAACGTTTGCCCATCTGGCCCTCTGAGCCACAGTCTCCATCTGCGAACACTTGTGCCATGGTGTGTAGCCACGTCCCCCTCTACAAGTTCAACCTCGGCCAACAACCGGCATCGTGTCAATATGAAATCAGACCTACAAAAGAAATAAACATGCAAATATTCAGTACAAGAAAATATACTGCATTGAATTCTCAGAACAGTTGTGACAAGCAACACCCTAAGATTTTCCATTTAACAATAGGTTAAAAATCCAATGAATCAAATTGAAAAAATCACATAGCTTTTTACTTATCAGAGCATACATCCCAGTCATTCTATTAAGCATGGAAAAACATAGTGTAGCCCCAAGCCGGCGGACCACAATCGGATGCCTACAGATCATATTAGTGCGAGGGCCAAAAAACACATGGGATTAGGGCATGGGATTGGATGATTCCACTACGAGCGATAACGGGCTAATGTTGTTAGCGTAGGAGTGTCTACAGGCATGAAGAAACACAGTGTAGCCCTAAACCACACCACAATCGAGTGCCTACACAACACTTCACCATTAGGCCAAAAAACACATGGATTTCGGGCTTGGCAATCGGAACTTGCAGTATGGACGATGATGGGGCGTAATTAGCATCGCAAGAGTCTCCCTAGGCAAGTAGAAATGCAGTCTAGGCTCAGATATCACCTCAATTGAATGGCTACAAGTCAATTCATGAAAATGGAAAAAAATATTCATGCATTTGTAGTTTGGCATTGAAATCTTGCTAGGCTTGTTGTAACGGCTGAAACTGACGCTGTAGGAATTACCGTGGGCATAAACAAAGGTGGTCTAGAACCAACCATCGTTCGATTTCCTTGCCTGCAACTCAATGTAATCACTTCCAAAGAACTAAGACTACACTCACCAAAAAACTTTGTTGATTGATTTTGCTTGCCACACAGCTCAAATGTTGCTACAAAAGTGTGCACCACCTCTGGATTGACGAATGCTCACTCGCAAAAACCGCCTCCATTAGCTCACATTTGCCCTCCCTAACCCCTCCAAGGCTGGCGCAGTTCTGGCCGCGAGGAGGGGTGAAATTTTTTTTATATTGTGTTTCTAATTTCAGAAACGTGTTTCTAGAAACGGTGTGGCCCAAAAATGCATTTCTGGGCAACTATGTATGATATATATATATAATATATAAGGAAGCGGACCCTGGACGCGGACGCGCGTCCCGTGGACGCGACGCGGACGCCTTAGGGGTGCGTCCGCATCCAAACGCGTCCCCGATTTTCAAAAAAAAAAAAAATACAGGCACTTGCCCTCGCTGTCCAACATCCCCAAAGCGAAATAAAATCAATTTATGGCCCCTGCCCCCCCCCCCCGGAATTAATTATCAAAGGGTGTCTGGCACCCACCTGCCCCCTCCTGTTAAAAAATAGAAAAACAGTACCCAAAAAAAATTTGCAAAAAAATTTGCGACAGACCTAACCATTGCCCCCATGCCTCCCATGTCTGATATCTACAGAATCGGACATGAAAGAGCAACAATTTATATTTTTTAAGTCTCCAAAACTCTGTCTCGTGCCCTCGCTATCTCTCTCTCCCTGACGAATCTATATTATAATAGTATATAAATACAGGTAAATGATGCGCTCCCCGGATGAACCTCAACAACTTACTAATTACTTATGCTCCACAGTGTCATTCAACACAGGGAAGTTCAAGACCTACACAATGCCATGGTCTATGTGATGAGATAGGCTTAGGGTTTTGGTAGGTACAACGTCACATGGGCAACTCATCGGGGCAGGTACAATGTCACATGGGCACTGTGGGGGAGCAGACCATGGGCCCAATCGGAGTGCAACACGTGGGGGAGCTACACATGGGGGTAGGTACAGTAGCACATGGGCACTGTGGGGGAGCAGACCACGGGCCCAATCAGTGTGCAGCACGTGGGGGAGCTACACATGGGGGCAGGTACACGGAGGGATCATGAACAACTGCACATGGGGAAACAGGCTGTGGTGTTAAATAGGCACTCACAAGGCCATTGTGGGAGGCATTGTGAGAGGCTGTGAGAGAGCCAGTGAGAGGCTGTGAGAGTCAGTTTGAGAAATAGGACGTCGTGAGATGGCGGAGCGCATACCACCGAAGCCCGAAGGCAAAGCTAGGAGGAAGCTCGAGGAAGATGTCCGACGGCACAACGAAAGGCATCGAAAGTTCGAGGCGGAATTTGCAGAGATGCAGCGACAGGCTCGGCAGAGAAATCCGGAACCGGAGCCACCTACCCTCGCTGTCGAGCTGGATTTGGATGAGCAGATTGGAATGAACTTCACACGACGACAGCGCATCATGGTCAGGGAAAGGGCGGCCCACCATTGGGCTAACCAGGAGGCAGCTCGGGCTAACCGAGAGGCAGAGCGAGAGCGACAGAACAATGCACCTCACGAGGGCGAGGACTCAGTGGAGGATCCATAGGAATGTTTAGAATAGATGGGGTCTAGCCATATGTGGCTGATTGTTGTTATGTAGATTTCGGCAGTAGATGAGACAACATTTAGTGTCTAACATAGTGTAAAGAACAGCCCCAGCCGTATATGGCGGGAATACGTATTGTTATTTTAATACATCTGATGAATTAATGTACAGTGTGTTTTTTGTGCAACGCGTGCCTAGTGTATTGAAATGTAATGTATGTGTTTATGAAATGCTATCAGGGGAGGTGTATTTCTGTGAAGTGCATCTGCTATCAATCTGCTCTCAATTTTTGTGTAACTGTGTATGATGATTATGGCACCCTGGATGTCTTGAGACCTGCCTCCACCAGGTATGTAACTCAAATTTCAATGCGCAGTAATTGGTAATAGCTATTGTCAAGGTTACACCCTGATTTGAGTCGACCGATTCGAACCGATTCTTTTCGGTTCAAACCGGCAGGCCAGGTTCGAGTCGGAAAACGGTTCGAACCTTTCTTTTTTTTTAAATATCCTAGGTACAAGGATCTGCTTGCTAAGGAGACTGTGGAGTCAGGGTTTAGGAGTATAATTGAAATTTGAGGTGACAATAGATATGGTGGCTAGGTAGATCGTAGGTTCTGGAATCTGAATCATGAATCATGATTCATCAGACATCTGACAGTTGGAACTTGGAGCAATGCATTATGCCTTTAGGATTTGCCACATTACCTACTGCTGCCTGCAGCCTGCTTAAGATTGTAATTTTGTTTCAAACTTATTTGCAATGTCGAGATCGGAGAAAAGAATAAACAAGAAGGTTATGACAATGTTTGAGAAGGCTGAAGATGCTTCATGAGTACACTGGTGACTACACAAGTATTTGAAGGAATCAAGATTTGGATTCTGCTTGCTTAGCTGCTAAGAGGACTGAGGACTGAGGACTGAGGACTCAGGAGTCAGGAGTACGATCATTCATCATTGTTTCTTGAACCTCAGATCTCAGAAGAAAGAAGTGATGTATATAAAACCTGCCACCTGGAATCTTCCGTCTAAATGTTTCAAGAACCAATAGACTCTAGAGGAAGTTGGAACTCTGAGGAAGCCAAAAAAATTTATCTACATTCATCATTCTACATGTAACATAGCGCATACTACATAGTGAATCCAATATTCGCAATGCGCATAATACATATGAAGTCACAAGTTCCAAGACTCAAGTAAATTGTAATGTCTGATAGAGTCTAGACCAGCTGCCAGCAAATGCTTTTGTAAAATCATAAATGATAAATCCACATGTTTGATAGCAATGAAACATAAACCCATCCTGGATTAATCAATACATAATGCAGCTTACATATTAGTAAATACTAAAATGTTATTACACCTGACCTGAAATTTTGTTGATTCAGAATCAATTGATTATTGTGATAAGCAGTAAGCCACAGTTGTCAGTCATTATGTCTACAAAGTAGTCTAGAATATCAAAAATTCAAAAGGGCAAGTGGAAAATACATATTACATAAATATTAAAATCAAAATTGCAAAACCTTTATTGATATTAGATAGTCGACTAACAGTTAACTTCAGGAATCAGAATCCATAATACATCATAACATATGCCTTATGAGTCCGGTCACTAGTGTAATACCACATGTCTGAATCACTGATGATATGTAAACAGCTCAAGAGTCAATGCTCATGAGCCATCAATACTATGTAGTTACAACTACTATGATCTATCTACTAGTAACTAACTTACAGTGTACACTGAGCACTCTAAGCTTTCGTAGGCCTGAGTCTCCTCCTGCTCGCTGGTGCTGTGGAGCCTGCTGTGGTCTCCTCTCGAGTGGCAGCAACGAAATCATCATCGGAGGCAGAGGTATGATGCCCCTCATCCTCATCCCCGCTCTCCTCGAACTCCTCATCCACATACTCCTCCTCTGAGGACTCTGACCCTGACAATGCCTCAGACTCAGACTCGTCGTCAGGGCTGTGAGCACGGGAGCTCGTACCCTCTCCTGCCCTCCTCCTACGCTCTACTCGAGTGATAGGTCCTGCACACAAGGAGGGACAAACATATTATTGTCCACAAATTAGTAAATTACAATAATTAGTTCGAACTTCAAAAATTTATGTCAAGGCCTTAGACAAGTGACACATTGACAAGCCTAAAGCATGCAACGTCAAGTTGTCAACTGAGTAGTAAGAGCTAAATCCTAATTTCTCACCTGTACTCTGCATGGCCTCCTCATGGAGAAATGCGTACACGTCCTCCTCTGCCTGATCTCTCGGTGGCAAATCTGGAACCTTTGCCACATCGATCTCATCCGGATTAATCTACGCACATGTCACAATGCACATTGAAATCAAGACAAAATTTGGAGGGCCGACAAAAGTTAAAATTTAGCTTAGAACCTTACATACTACAATCTACTATGATCTATCTAGTATCTAGGATCACATGTTAGAAATTATAATTTGTGGCTTACCTGGATAGGCTCTGTGGTGGTCTGGAGTCTACGTACACCAACCTCTCCAACTACGTAGAGAAGAGTCGATTCCTCTTCTTCGTGTGAATCAGGGAATGAACACTCCAGTTTCTCTCACAAGCGACTGCAGTGCAGTCCTGTGAGAGGGGCCGTTGAGCAAATTTTCAGACCCGATGAGAGCACATGTACATTAGTGAACAACAAATTTTTAGTACAAGACTTTGAGAGAGAGAGAGCTACATCGAAAACAGCAAAATGGAGAATATCGTGCATTCCTTTACTAGAAGCTGTGAATATGTCGTTTCCACATACGCCATTAAGGAGTCAATTTGGATTAGACTTCTACTCAATCGCTTGGATATTTCTTGATGGCAAGGCGACACAATTTGGGGACATCAATCCCAAACTTCGACCACCATGACACGGGACGCAGCTGGCCTGAATCACAGTTCAAGGGGGAGTTAGTAGTTGCAATTTATAGCCATCTTGGGACCTGATTCCCATGTAAGTTATGCAAGTAAATAAATGCAACTACCAAGTTAGTAGTTACAAGTAACCAACAATGTGATTGAGTAATTGTGTAGTAACATGTAAAGTTTAAACTGTAATGGTCAGTTTATTACCGTCTCTCAAAAGCGCCGGGCCAGAGGCGAAACTCCAAGGTCTCCTGCATAAAAATATGGAGCTCATCCAGCAGGTTAGCCTGCTCGCGTACATCAGGATAAACTCGGGAGACATAGGCATCCCAGCCATCCCTGAGCTCCCTATCAAGGTACTGCGCCTCGCTCCTCCAAAGTGGATGGAGTATGTGGGCAATGGCATGTAGGGGCTTATGAAACCACTCCCACCTGCTCTGCCAAAGGTGTTGGACCTCCTCAAGCCTATAATTATAATAATTATTAATAATTATTGTACATACTACATTTGAAATTTGAATCTTCAATCTTCAATCATGAACGTCGAATGATTTAATGATGATTCATCAATTGAAAATTCAAATTCAGATTTCAAAGTTCAAACATTAGTTACAACTTACTAGGAAGTAGTAAGTACTAAGGACTCAGGAGTCGTGCAACAGGTTACAGGTCAGTGTCGTTACTACTAACTAGTAAGGCTTAAGCGTCGGCAATATACCTCTCTGGGCTAATGGTCGTGCAAAACGCAGCTGGTCTCGCCCAGCCTGTCCATGAACTCATACAAGAGGCCCAATGTGCAGCCCTCTCGATCTGTAAGGCCCAATGGATCGTGCCTCATCCCAAATTGTAGTCGACATAATGGTCCGCTCGAATTTCTTACCCCTGGGCTCCTGCGATGGCCCTCAAGCTCGCATGAACTTTCAGCAGTCGTTCCATGATGAAGAACATAAATGCAAACCTGCACAGCGCACAACACAGTATATGCATGATGCATTGCATTGAACATTCAAGAGTAAGTACTAAGTTGTAACATAACAGATCTTGCATTTACATTAGAATTCAGTGCTCACAAAGTTACAAACTACAATAGCCATTACCAAATAGTAAATACTAAATTCTAATTACCAATAACTGCGCACTTAAATTTGAGTTGCAACTTGCATACCTGGTGGGGGTAGGTCTCAAGACATCCAAGGTGGAGTGTCTCCTGAACATGGCTAGGACCCTAGGCCTCTTGGTGACGAATCTCACCAAGGACCGTCCGTTACATAGCACCTCCGCAATCCATGGTATCTTGGCCACATCCTCAACCAACAAGCCCAGGCAATGTGCAGCACAAGGTGTCCAAAAGATGTGGGGGTAGGTCTAATTAACGAGCCTACCCATGGCAATGCAATTCGCCTCATTGTTTGTGACGACCTGTACAACCATACAGTGCAATGTAATCAATAGTTAAAATTCAAATTGAACGTTTGAAGTGTAAGAGTTGAATGTTTGAAGTCCTAATCTAGTATCTATGCTTAAAGCCCTATTACCTAAGTTCTAACCCTAATCGCTAACTTCTAACTCCTAACTCCTAACTAGTTGCCAAATCTAAGTTCTAACTTCTAACCACTAAGTACCCACACCCCTCTCACAATGCCCACACTCAACCCCATCAACAAGACGTTTCCCTTCAGAACCATCATAGGAACGTTTCTTACGGCGGAGAACACGATGGTAGGAGCGTCGAGAGAGAGAGAGAGAGAGAGAGAGGGGGGGGGGATTTGCCATTGGAGTCTTGAGCATGGAGCAAAAAAATTTGCCATGGTTTCATTGAGGGTTTAGGGTGTTTAAGGCTTAAGCATTTGTGTTTTGGAATTTGTGCAATGTGCAAACATCAATGTGAATTTCAAGATCAATGATTGTGCATTGAATCTTGAATCCTTGATCATTGATCATTCAAGAATGATGAATCAACATTGATAGCCTCAAGCTTGATTTTGATATGTGATAGATGGTAGATCTTGGTTGACTCGCTCTCCACCACCTCTAGGACCTCCGCATTTGGACTGCTTATGCTACTAGCTTGTATACCATCCCTACCGACACACCTATTACTATATCTCCACAACCATCTAAGTTCTCCCTCTTCACATCTGACATGGTACTTGCAGCCATTAAGAAGATGAAGTCCCACGAGGCCATAGATATTGAAGACCTTGAGTCTGAACTCCTTTCCCATGCCTCTTACTTACTCGCTTCCACCATAGCCACCCTTCTTTCCGCAGTTGTTTCCAGTTTCCCATCATCCTGGTGCACTAACATTATCCACCCCATCCATAAGAATGGTGACCCCATGATTCCGAGTAACTACTGCACCATCATGATTGGGCATGTCCTGGCAAAACTATATGGTACTATACTTCAGTCTGTTGTGAGCTTAGAGGCGGAGACTAGGAGACTCCATGCTATGGGTCAGGCAGCTTTTTGAATTACTGTACTACAGATCACATCTTCACATCACGGGCCTTGATTGAGGAGGCTAAGCGCAGGAGAGAGAGTGTTTACTGTTGTTTTGTGGACTTCAAGAAATCCTTTGATTTTGTTCCTCGCTCATTGCTCATCCAGAGACTCCGAGACCTCGGGTTCTCCACCAACATTCTTGCTGTGATGGCACTTTATGAGCGTGTCCCAGGATGTTTCCGGCATAGCAGTGGCATATCCGATCACATTTGGAGCACTATTGGGGTGAAGCAGGGTTGCTCCCTCTCACCAGTCCTCTTTGGCTTGTATATTGACGAGTTGGAGAGAGTCATTACACAGAGTGGTGGTGCTGGTTGCAGGCTTGGGGACATCTTGATTGCTATCCTCTTTTATGTGTTGTGGTATTGGTCTCACCGACCAGAGAGGGTCAGCGACAGTTGGATTGCTTACAGGAGTTTTGCAGCAGATGGGGCCTAGGGGTGAACATTGGTCCCAAGGTTATGCCTTCAACACTTCCCGAGCATTCAGGAGCTTACTTTTGATGGATAGGTTCTAGAGGTGGTCCCTTCCTATACATACCTGCTGGGGATCCTTTTCTCGGGTCCTACTTTTAGCATGAGACAGGCCGCTACCACTCGACTGGGAAGGGACATGCCTCCCTTGTTCAGCTAGAGCGATTTTGTTTCTGGAAGTCCATCTAGGATGCTCACAGTAAGTGTCGCCTCTTTGATACCATTGTCACCCGTACGGCTCTATATGCGACAGAGGCATGGTGTACAGGTCTCCCCTCTTCACATTGGGCCAATCTTTCACAACTACAGACCACCATGCTAGCTCGGTTGATTCGAGCGAAGCCTTCTAGTCCACATGAGATTCTCCTGGCCTTACAGATCGAGGCAGTAATGTTTTCCTTTATGAGGATCTAACTGCCTTACAATGGAAGGAACAAAAGCATCTCATTGAGGAAGCAAATGTGATAGGAAAAAGGGTTATTTTCTTGGATGTTCGACATTTTCTAGTTCACCCCATCTGGAACTGATCACTCAATGACACCTCCTACATGAGAGCCTTTTAGTCAAGAGAGAATTTTCAAACTTTATTTAAAGTTGCCTCTTGCGTGAGAGCCTTTCATTGACACTTGTTTAGAGATTGTTCAGAGTTAGGTTGAGAGTTAGGGCACTGAAGAGATATTTTTCTCTTCTTAGTTAGTTTGGTTTTGGTTATGTTGTTTTGACGACATTGCTTCGTCTTCGTGCCATCCATTTTGATGTACTTGTTCGTCTTATATGCCTTTTGGCATGGAAAAGACGTTAATATAGCTTCTCTCTCTCTCTCTCTCTCTCTCTCTCTCTCTCTCTCTCTCTCTCTCTCTCTCTCTCTCTCTCTCTCTCTCTCTCTCTCTCTCTCTCTCTCGTGCGCACGTGCTGTTCTGGAATGCCCGATTCTCAGCCCTTTTCAGCAGGGTCCGATTCAAACCATTCGACGGTTCGAATCGGACACGATCGATTTGATGGTTCGAACTGTGGTTCGATGCAACTTTGGCTATTGTACAATATAGTTTGTGAGCTCCGAGCACTAACTTCTAAGAATTTGCCATAATTGATTCAGATTTCACTACATTTGCAAATTGCCACTTCAAACTTGCAAGTTGCCATTATCTAAAATGTATGTACTAATGCTTTGAACGGTGACGTTTTCAAGTTTGAAAGTTTGATGGGCATCATTGTACTAAATTCTAATGCAAACTTTGTCACTTTGGAATGTTCAATGCAATGCATGCATTGTGCAGGTTTGCATTTATGTTCCTTGTCATTGAACGACTGCTGCAACATGTTCAAACGCCACCTAGAAAAATGGTTTTCGACAGCACTCATACTCATTTTGTTGATGTCTTCCATGTTGAAATTTTAGAAGTTGTCAATCACAGCAACTTCTAAAGTGGGGGCAATCACAGCAACCAAAGGGTATGAGACGAGGAGATCGTGCTCTCGACTCCATTTTGGGATGGGGCATGATCCATTGTCATGGGCCTGCAGCTTATCTACACTGTCCTGCACGTTACGGATCGAGAGGGCTACATTGGGCCTTTATATGAGTTCATGGACAAGTTGGTCGAGCAGTTGCGTCTTTGCACGACCATTAGCCCAGAGAGGTATACCGCTTACTATACTATCATGTTGCACGACTCATGTGTACTTACTACTTACTATTGTTTGAAATTTGAATTGATGTATCCTCGGTTCTCAGTTTTCAATTATCTAATATCTAGTTTCTGTGCAATGTGGCTGACCAATGACTCCTGCTCATCATTTAACATTTAAATCTATTATAATTTATCTTGCAGGCTTGAGGAAATCCAGCGCCTCTAGTAGAGTAGGTGGGAGTGGTTTCATTGGCTCTTGCATGCCATGGCACACATACTCCATCCATTATGGAGGAGTGAGGAGTGTACCTTGATAGGGAGCTCAGGGATGGCTGGAATGCCTATGTCTCCCGATTTTATCCTGATGTACACGAGCAGCTTAAGCTGCTCGATGGGCTCCATATATTTAGGCAGGAGACCTTGGAGTTTGCCTTTGGGCCGGCGCTTTTGAGAGAGGGCAATAAACTGCACAATTAGTCAATTACATTGTTGGTAGTTACATTTTCTTACTTACATGAAATGGCTATTAGCGACTTTAATAACCGGTCTTTTCATCAATATCTGATATCAAATTCAATTCTATTATCTAATTTGTTGGCTTTGGTCTGTGGCATTCGTGCTCATTGGCAAGTTGCAACTACTAACTCCTCTTCGAACTGTGATTCAAGCTAGCTGCGTCCCATGCCATGGTGGACCAAGTTTGGGATTGATGTCCCCAAATTGCACCGCTTTGCCATTAGGATCCTCTCACAGTGTCTCAAATATACTTTATAAAGAAAGCGTTTGATGTACTCATGGGTGCCCGACGGACGGTCTGTGATAGATATGCCAAGTGTGTCCAGTAGCTGGGAGGCCTGAGAAAACCATGATAGTCGTTGCCTCTGGTCATAAAGGTGTCGTGATGAAGCAAGTGCCGCCTGTATGTATCTCTGCTCATCTGTGGGTAACATCATGATACGCTAGATATTTAGGATAATCTGGAAGATGGCGGATAGCTGTATGGGTGGAACCGCGAACTCTATCAGTATAATTTGGTGTGGGACGGACGGCTTAGCCCATATCATCCGAGATAGCATGAGAACCTACAGTCGTAAAATACTGGCCCAATCAGATGATGTAAGACCCGTACACCATAACTCTGCTGCATATAGGGTTGTGGGGGTGACGAGAGTATCAAAGAGCTGACATTTACTTGGGGCAAGGGCCTGTAAAAAGTACCCCAAGGTAAGTGTAAGAAGATACAACCTCCAAGATCTGCCTATCGAAGATGAGTTCCTGGCGCTGCATAAAAGCTCTCGTGTGTTGAAAACCATAACTTTGGTTTTCAATATGTTAACCCCCAATTCCCATCTACTGCAGAAGGCATGAAGACTGTCGAGCTGTCGCTGTAGTCCCTCTCTGGTAGAAGATAAGAGAACCACATCATCTGCATATAAGTGTATAGCAATCAAGATACTCCCAAGTCTGCAACCTGTGCCACCACATCCCTCAATGACTCTCTCAAGCTCGTCGATATATAGCCCAAATGGGGTTGGAGATAGAGAACAACCATGTTTAATGCCAATAATGCTCCAAATATGATTTGAGATGCCGGTGTCACTCCGAAAACAGCCAAGGACTCGCTCATATAGTGCCATCACTGCCAAGATCATGTAGAAAAACCAAGGTCACGTAGCCGCTGGATGAGAAGGGATCGTGGAACAGAGTCGAAGGCTTTCCTGAAGTCAACAAAACAACAGTAGACCCGCTCTTTCCTGTGTCTGGCCTCCTCAATTTAATGGCCATCAGGGGTCCAATACAATTCGTCTGCCCAATAATCTGATCCAAAGATAGTGTGCCTATATAAGCATGCAATCCCACCTGATCCTCTACCACCTGCAGATCTAGTCTCTGACCAAGAGACCGAGTCCCAAACAAATCCTTGGAAATGTGGAAATCCTCCATACCGACTCTCATCTCTATCGGATATGTCCAGCTCGATAAACCACATATCTGCTTGTAGCTTTGGCCTCCTTCAATTCTTGACAAAGAATGACCTTTTGGCAGCAAAACGTGTTGGTTAACAAATCAATTTACTGCCTTCCCTTTTATCTCACCTACATGTGGGCATAGAAATGAACCTGGGTAGACAAGCACACTATCCCACCACACCATGCCTGGGTCAATTGCCTCTGTTGCTATCAATCTTTCCTCTTTGAAAGATTTGGTATCATTTTTTAGTGGTTTCTGTCACATGTTAATTTTTGTGCACTACCTCCTTTAGGTTGTACACTTCTTTGGGACAAATTTGAAGCAGTTCCAATCCATCATTCCATCCTAAGCATAGCATTCTGCAATGCAACGTTCTGGAACGTCGGAACCGAAAAAGACAAAAAATAAATAAATACATAAATTTTTTACTTACAGCCAATGGAAACTAGGAGCAATAGTAGGTTTCAAAATGTCAAGTTAGTCACTCCTTGTCATGCCTTCTCAGTGATATCAAAGCCAAAGATTGCATGCTAAAGATTTAGAGTGTTGAGGAAGGAGTGCTATCAAGAGAGGAAATCAAGCATCATGAGGATCAAGATTTGTCACTTTGATATTTGGATTAAACTTGCTTTACTTGCCAGTAATTGCTCCTTCCATATGTGTTGAAGAACATGATGTGCAACAAGGTACAAGTCAGTAGAAGAATTGTCAGAACATCGTCCAGGTGCACGGATACTGGTCCCATAACCATAGAGTGTAGATATAAATGCAAGGGTTCAATGTTATTCAATGCTTTGTGTGATCTAAAAATGTAGCAAAGCAACCTTGGCTCTGATGCGACTACATGTATAATTTAGTATTTGTAATTAATAATACCTAATATCTATCACTATTTTTTCCACTAAAACATGTAAAAGATATATTATTGAAAAAAGAAAAATAAAAATCAATAATAAAATAATGAAAAGAAATAAAACGTTCCGCTCCAGAACGACATAAAATTACGGAATGTGATGCATCTATGATTCCATCTACAACCTTTGCTGCTATGTTCATAATGATTGAGACAGACATGGTTCCAATTTGGTTCATTTCAGGCAAAATATATGCCATTAGTTCTTTTCATCCATCTACAGGGGTTGCTTCTTGCCTTCGAAGCCTTTAAAGTAGAAGTATGTTGTTTTACATTTTCTTTTCCAGCTAAAATCCCCTGTCGTTCAGAATCATCGACCATATGGCCTATGTAAGTCCTTTCAACTATTTCTAGCCAATCTTTTCAAGTTACAATTACAAGATTAACATTTCTTTGCCAATATGCTTCTATAGCTGAGCTAGCTAAAATATGAGTCAACAATTTATGTTTCAAGTTTAAAAGTTCATATCTTCATTCTTGAGATTGCAGTCAACTTTCGCTACTACTCCACATGGTTTATAGATGAAGTGTAAGGAGACATGCACCACTTATCTACCTCTTCATTGTGTTGTATATTTTCTCAGCTTTGAGATCATAACTCTGTTGAGAAAATCCATTAATGTTCATCAGATTTCTGATGGTTTATGCAGATGCATGGATAGTTATGACACAACAGTAGTTCAATCTAACACAGCTTGAAACATTTTTGTTAGGAAACAAGCAGATATGCTAGGACTTTGGAGGTTAATCTATTTTTGTTCAAATTCAGAACATTGCGGTTTGATCTCTCCAGATTTTACATGCAAAGGTCCTTCAGATTAGGAGGAAGATTGTAGGTAAGACAGAGGCATATCAGTTGAACACAGCAGCCAAACACAAAGGGAATAGACTATCCTTGAAAGCTCTTATTTTAATTGTTCAAGGAACAAAAGAGCTGCTGGAGACAATTCGCAAGATTAAAACAAAACAACAGCGAAGTTCTAATCTCAACTCAGAGCGAGGAATGAAAAGACTTGTGGGCAAAATTCATGAAGATGACCTCCACAAGGTAAGCAATGCCAGCCAGGCACTTTGTGCAAGCATAGGTGTGGAAAACGTATAGTTAAACAAAGATATCTCTTCAGCCATGAATCGCAATTGTACCTATTAGTTAATTTCCAGCTATTCAAGACCATTTGAGGTACAATTTCATTAACAAAGCACTACCCAACAAAGATGTGAATACTGAAAATGGTTTTGTAGCTATTCATCATTTCCTTGATTGATTATCAGGATAATTCTGTAGAGCTGCTGCTTCATTGTCAAGAAGAGCTTCTGGCATGGCTTCAAGTAAGTTTTATTTTTTTAGCCGTGGTTACTTTTATTTTTTTAGCCGTGGTTACTTCACCAATGAAGCAAAACAAGCAGGCTCTGTTACAATTCAATCCATGCTCAATGATAATGGTGATGTACATAAGATGCTTAAAAGCAAATGCAACACGTACGTTTCTCAGCTTGCCTTAGCAAAAAGCCACATGGCACAATGTGTCTATTGGCTGGGGCACCACTGAAGGCATTTCTGAGCCAATTTCAGTGCTTAGGCATTAGAAGAGATGTTGATTTTTTGGGGCCTCAACAACATGCTTGTTTGCTCATCAAATTGAGTCAATCAATCTATTGCACTTCTCACATGGCATTGTAAGATGCTTGCAAATTCTGCAACCACATTCCTCTATAATTGCACCGCCAAATAAAAAAGAATGTGCTCCTAACTGTGAATTTTGCTGCCAGGGTCTCCAGGCCTGGTTAATTCAAAAAAAGACCGGAGATAGTCATGCAATAAATCAATCTGGAGATGAGCATTTAAATAAGGAGACCCTGAAAAGTGATTTGATGGGTATGAAGGAAGATTAATGTCCTCTGCAGCTAGTCATGCATGGTACGAAGTATGTAGTTTAGTGCATCATTGCTTGTGGAAAAGTGGTAAAGTCTCTGCATTTGGAGCTTGAACAGTGGATCTTCTAAATTAACCAGCTCCGGTATCTTGAATCATCTAATGACAGTCATACTATTGTGAAAAATGTGAACCATCAAGGAAAACTTTGATGTTGCCTATGCAGCTCTCTTGTTGCTTATTAGAAATGATAGCTACATTTTTGGATGTTTGTGTAAGATAAAAACAGGAGGCACTTTTATGATCTTATGACATCTCTAAGTTCTTTACTGATACAAGGTGGAGATGATGAAATTAGAAGTAGATCATGTACAGCTCCAACCGACAAGATAGAGGATAATTTAATATAACCAAACAAGTGCACAATTTTGTTGCATCCTTTGATTTTGCTCACAGGCCAGTGTACAAATAGGCCAATGTGTTCATCATCCTTCCGTATCTAGCTTTTTCTTTTTGAAAAAAATTGTCTTCTCAAGAAAGCTGAATAGTAGTCATAAAGGAACCAAGGCAACTTCACTTTTAAGCTTTTGATTCAGCAAAGATTATTCTAATATAACGTATATCAATAGAACTAGATGCACTGCATTAAGTATATCGGAAATTCCTGATGGACAAAGTAGAACAGGTTGTCCTGGTGACTGTGGAAAACCTACTGGCTAAAGTATTTGGCCATGCGTTAGCAATTTGCTATAACGTCAAATGGCTGTTTGAAATTTTCATGTTCATTTTTTAAGGCTTTATCGGCCATGATTGCCCTATCCCTACTTTTCAGCCTCAACATTAATTCAGACTGTATGTGATGGGCTTGTAGCATGAGGGACTAAATGGGCGTAAAGCCATTGAACAATTTCTCGTAAGCCTGGAATATCAGATTCTACAACAGAAAAAATCAATTTCCAAGATAATATCTAGGTTGTACAGTCAAACTGTCAATGGATAACTAGGAAATGAATATAGATGACACTAGTGAATTCATTAAATTCAGAATGCTAAAAAATACAAACATAAACAAAATGCTAGCATTCGATAATCAAATTTTCAATGTAAATCTTTCTATCTATAAAACAAAACCACAAAATCACAAGTCAAACATTGATTTTATGAGCTTAAAAAAAGTCGTAATCATTTTTCTGACTTTAATGTCTCTGATAATGATTAAAAATTTGACAACATTTAGAACACAGACATCATTTATATGCATAAATGACAACATTACATAGGTATCAAGAATAACTAAAATCAGAAACAAAACGTTATATGCTGTACTGCAAATCTATTCACTATTTGATCTGTCAGTTTTAGAAATCTTAAAAAATTATCATTTTGAAACTTGATTTTGAAACTATTCTAAAAATTGATGATACTAAGTCAAATATTTAGTGTCAAGTCTCTGTATGATAACAGCAATCTACTTCAATACGCTTAAACGATGTCATTTAGACCTAATTTTGAAACGTTGTCCAGAAAATTGATCCACTAAGTAAATTATGTCAAAAGATCTGTTTACAATATGTCAATCAACTCGAAGTCTCCTATAGTGGCATTTTGAAACTTGATATTGAAACTTAATCCAAAAAAGCTGATCTCACAAAGTCAAATCCATGGTCCAAAGTTTGTGCAACATATATCAATCCACTCAAAAACTCCTTAAACAGTGCTCATTAAAACTTAATAATGCTTTCTAGTATTATCAGTCTGTGGGATCATAGAGAATTGAACTTGGGTGGGCAAGCCTCACTCAAGCACACTACTATCCAACTTACCATGTGTGGGAAAATTGAAATTTAGTAAGGATACTTATTTAGTAAAATCAATTCCATGTAGTTAATTGACTAAAAAATGTTTTTGAGAATCATTGCAATAAGTATCTTCTCACATTTCGACATGAAATATGAATTGTAACGATACAGTTATGGAAATTGGATAAGGCGAAGGATCCTCATGCTTAATCAACTAGTTGCATCTATACATGACATGGGTCTTACTGCAAGGTCACTCAAACGCAATAGGATCTTTATCTTGTAGTCATGTGGAACACTCGAAACATTCGTCTTAGGATCTAAATCATTGGAAGTACTTTAAAATAACAAATCCATTTAAGTAGACATTTCTAAAGTTATTAAATAGAGTTGTAGAAGAAATGCTTTGCAAAAAACAAACAAAAAATCAGCAAACAATGAACGAAACAAAATAATTTTTTCATAACAAATAATATTGGCAATATCATAAAATAATACAAATATAACTCATCTAATTTTTTCTTTATCTCAAATTTTCAAAATTCAAAAATGTATTGTCCTCGAGCTTATTGTATTTTCTCATCAACCAACATGTGATGCAATATAAATTGAAAAAAAAAAAAAACAAATAACAAAAATGTAATATGAAAGAATTGACAAAGATTTGAGACTTATGATCACATTGTCTCCTAACCTATATCTTAACTTCCACAAAAATTTGGTTGTATCAATTCCATTGATTCCAAGGTTTGTACCAATTTTATTTGTGTTCTCATCTATAATTCCAAACATAGTTGCAATTTCAAAGGTATATGATTTCAATTTTTTTTTGGTAAATCTATAGACCTTGAGTTGGACTAGTTGCATATTTGAGATTGCAAATAAATTTTACAGTTTGAATCTAAAGAAAAATCTCATTCATTTTTGCGATTGTTTGTGGCAAAATTTGATTATTCAACAAACACTTCAAATATGTAGGTCATAATTGCATACCATGCAAACGTAAATGCATTGATACTTTGTCTTGATCTAGATCTAGGAATGCAAGTAAGATTTGCATGTGATATAAAATCAGTTTTCAAGAGATTTGTAGACCTTATATTCTTGGACTTGCCTTCAGACTAGTACTTGATTTGTCCTCTTGGATGATAACAATAAAAGGAGTAGATTGTGCATTTATAGGTGGATGCACTTTTGAATCCTTTGTTGCAACAATGGCCTACAAAGTAATTGCTAACTAGTGAAGAGCTTTTGTCATGTGTCTCATCTTCATTGTATTTCTTCAATATCTTTTTTGAGTATAGACTCTTCATTTCTATTGGAGGAGTAAATGTCTTCGAAATGTTTAAACATTCATTTGCATAATCATTAGAAACCAATTGAGGTTCTTGGACAAATGTCCAACACGCTTAGCCTTATGCCTTCAATTCAAAAGTCTCCTTGGAGTTAAGAGTGTTGGATGAATGTGATAAATCAAAGAGTAATTCAGAAGTGAGGATGTCAACTTATGTAGTTGGCTAATCACTACTAGATTATGGATTTGAAATCATATTTGTATCTGACAAAATAAAAAAAAATTGTCTTCTATGAAGACAAGTTGTGGCCTTATCACTTGATGGATTGAATAATGTGAGAAATGATGCAAACTCAATAAGAACCTGATCAAACATCAAACATAAGATATGATGAAGTTGTTGTCCATACAAAAACAGTAAGCTAATGTATTTCACATGTGTGAACCCGAAAATAACATTTAATGAGCATTCTACACACAAGATCACAAGATATCACCAATATAGTGCACCAATGGATAGATGAACCCAAGAGAACCATGTATAAGCATGAAATGAGACAGAAGAGAGAGAAGGTCTCTCTTCCCACAAGTTACATCCTTTTATAGCAGGTCCAAACCTAATTTGAAACTTTGGTTTCCCTCCATAATGAATCTGACCTCTTCGTTGAGAACTTTGCTTCTAACAAAATGATACTTCAGTTCAATCTGCTTACTCCTAGAATGAAATCTAGGGTTGGCTGATAAAGCAATGGCACTTTGATTATCACAAAATAATGTCGTTGGAACATATTGATTTAGACCAATATCTGAGAGTAATTTTCTCAAACAAATTGCTTCCTTTGTAGCTTGAGAGATTGCGGTATACCCTGATTCAGTGGAAGATAGAGCTATCGAAGATTGCTTGCAATTGTTCCAGGAAATTGGACCATTGTTGAGGAAGAATGTAAATCCAGAGGTGGATTTACGAGTGTCTACATCTCCTACCCAACTTGCATCTGTGTAACCACTGAGTAGATTGATTTGTCATTGCCGACTGCTCCATAACAAATGCAAAAGTCCATAGTAGCTCGAAGATATCTCATGACTCTGATAAGAGCCTTCCAATGTGCTACACCAGGGTTAGTCATAAACTGACTGAGAGAGCTAACTGCAAAAGCTATGTCTGGCCTGGTACAGATCATGGCGTACATAAGAGATCCTATAATGGAATGATAGGGATACTCACGCATCTGCTGCTTCTCATGAATTGTTTGGGGACACTAGTCCTTTGACAATTTGAGACTTGGTTCCATTGGTGAGAGAGCTTAGCTATTTTTCAGAATCCATCGGCTCTTCACATCTCCTACACAAAGGGACAAACTTATGACCAAAATTACACATAGCTGGCCCAAATCTGGGAACCTACATTCATAGCTTTCTGGCATGTGTGATTCTTATACAGGTGATTCAAAGTCGATTTGGAAGCATGACAACTGGTGATCCCGATTGACTTGGATGTGTTTCTAACTTTTATTTATCTGCTTAAAATACTTCACTATTACAGCAACTCTAGGATTAAACTGCAGCATATAGCTACTCTCAATCCATTTAATTAGCTCCCTATATTACAAAATATAGGCTCAACAAGAGTTAGATAGAAATTTTCTCTTTGAGACAATCCAAGAAATAATTATATGAAGTCAGCTAGTTGGATTTGTTGTCATTCAAACCATTTCCATAACATGCAAGTTAACCGGAGAAATTTGAGGATGATAACTAACATGTTGTAGATTTATCTCTGTTGTGTAATGTAGATCAACTTTTGTTCTCTCTGGATTTGTATACCAAGGCAGAAATTAACTTCACCCAGATCGGTCATGTCGAATTCAGAAGATAGCATTGTCTTGGCCTCTTTTATCAGATCGGTATTGTTGCTGAAAAGCAATGTATCATCCACATATAGAGTAATAATGATAAAAGATTGTTGCACTACTTTGAAGTAAAAATTAGAAGATGAAGAGCTAGGTGTGTAGCCATAATCAATAAGGAAAATATTGATCCTTTGAAACCATGCTTGAGCAGATTGCTTCAAGCCATAAAGTGCCTTATGGAGTTTACACACATGATTGTGTGTACCCTCGATAATATAACCTTTGGGTTGCACCATGTAAATGTCCTCTTCAATAACTCCATTGAGATATGATGTCTGTACATCCATTTGATATATTTCCAAATCTGCTGCAGCGGCAAATGATAGCAAAAGTCGAATAGAAGAATGCTTGACTATTGGACTGAAGGTCTCAGTGTAATCGACATTGTATACCTAAAAAAATCCTCTGGTGACACGCTTTTCTCCTGTTAATGCTTCCATCTGCATTGTACTTGACTTTGAAAATCCATTTGCAATCAACTACATTTCTGCTAGTAGGTAATTCGACAATTGTCCATGTCTCGTTCTTGATAAGAGATAAATACTCTTTATCCATAGCTTCTTTCCAGAGATCTAAATCAGGTTGACTGAGTGCCTCTTGGACAGACGTCGACTTGTGAACAAGATAGGTTGTAGACTCGTCGATATACCGGTTAGGTGGTCTGCTTGCTCTTGAAGATCTTCTGGTTAATAGAGGAAGTTGATCAATGTGAAAGATTTTAGATCCTTAAGATCCAATCTACTTGAATGATCTTTGGTTAGAAAGGGAAATACACTACCAATTTCACCAATGTAGAAAAATCAGCATCTACACACAATTTGAGATGCAAACACTAATAGAACTTGATCAAACTTGAATGAAATGATTATGTACTGTTGCTGTCCATACAAAACTAGCAAGCTACTGTATTTCACACGTGTGGATCCAAAAATAACAAATATAGATCATTCTACACATAGAATTGCAAGCAATCACCAAGATAGTGCACCAATGGATAGTAGAACCCAAGAGAACCATGTATAAGCATGAAATGAGATAGAGAAGAGAGAAGATGTGTCTCTCCACGAGTTACATCCTTTTATAGAGTTTCCAAACCCTATTTGGCCACTTGGCTTTCCCTCCAAAATGTAAACCCTACTATTTTTGGGTCTAGATTCAATGTACCCAAAGTTCAAATTTGAATCTCTCTCAAACTCGACTACCAACTTTCCCACACTTTCCAAAAGTGTTTATTGAATGTATTTTAAACTAATATAGCTTCAAAAAGTTTATCTCTAAGTCTAAAATGAGTTTTGGCCTCAATATGCCAAATATGGAAATATTGCAAAATGTGATGAAACTAGTTGAATCTTTCACAATCAACTTCATTAAACTATAGTCGTTGGACTGCAACATCATCTTCTTCTGATTCGCCATTGATTTGTTGTTCGTCGAGAGTAGATGAGCTTGGACCTTCAATGGGAATAGTCGACTGAGGAACCGGAAAATTCAATATGTCAGGAGAATCTGACAGGTCGGCTACATGGGCGTTAATGTGACTCTGAAGAGAATCACCATTAGACATCTTGAATGTGAAGAATTTTCTTTCTAGATGTAACTTAGTAGTTACGTCCCTCACATCATAATGTGAGTTCAGGATCTCCCAATTTTCTTTTGAAGTTTTGGCTTTAGCTATGTGTCCAATCTGCGTATCTGGTATATTGAGGATAATAAGCGCGAAAGCTTTACCATCCTTCAATTTCCACTTTGAGTCTTCTGTGTCGTTTTCAGGCTTTACTTCCAACATCCCATAACTCGTTCGCGATTAGCAAGGTCTTCATCTTAAATTTCCACAAATGATAATTGGATCCATTCAGCTTGTCTGCGATAAGGCCAGCTTTACTTTGAGAATTCATCTAGAGCTTAGTCTGTCGATTGTATCGATGACGCTAAGATGTAGAGACGCCAACAACAGGATATCAATTATCTGATACTGAAAGGTTGAGAAGAACTTAAGAGTTTGATATCAATTTGATATCGTGAAATATATCAATTATTAGAGCTTTCGCTCTGATATCGAAATAGAATGCTCTGATACCATGTCGAGTTGTCTCTGAGTAACTAAGAATAAGTCTGAAAATAAGCAGCTTCGCTGATAGGTAGTAGCGCAATAGCAACTCTAAATAAATCTCTAAGGACTAAGCTAGAATGCTCAAGAGAGTTCAAGCTTGAAAGCTTGATAGAGAGCTAACTACAATACTTTCTGATTGTGAACGATCTGCTTGATAAGAGCGCAGGAAGCATCGTGTAATAACACTCAACCCCTTCACAATTCACAATAACAATTCAGATTATAAAATAGATATATGAACAGCTAATTTTTACTAAGTAATTAGGTCTTCAAATGCGATTGCCAGTTGGCTGGAATTCGCCGGCATTCATCCAGTTCTTCTCAGAATTTGGTTGCCGATAAGTGGTGAAAATTTGTCGTAAACAGTCTGTTTGCATAATTGAACTAAAACTGTCACTCTGCAGAAATAAAAGTAAATTGCCACAGGTGACAGTGTCGCAAAAAAGTGACAGTGTCGACTTTTTGCGAAAAACCCGATAGTGTCCTAAAATCTCATTTCCTTCATTTTAAAGTAGCCCCACACTTTGCCAGAGTCATTTTCTTAACATTTGAGGCACTTTGAAAAAATGCGAAAAATGCGACTCTGCATATTTACTCATAAGGCGAAAAATGCGAAAAAGATGACACTGCATTTTTACACGGGATTTCTGACAAGCGATAGTGTCACTAAATTACAAAAAATGTGACACTGTAATTTTACCCGTAATTTTTGACAGGCGACACTATCAGAATCATAGAGTTAGAAATTGCGACATTGTTGTCAAACTCCGTGTATTTCTGCAGACTGTGTAAAAACACTTGTAAATCTGCAGACTGTATAAAAACACGGGAAAATCCACAGAACTGGATAAACAATGGATGAGGATTAAAGCCAATTAGTCGATTAGTAAGAAGGAGAATAATCCAACATGTAGAAATACAAAGGATTCAATGACGATGTTCCATCGACATAGCCAAAACTATTGAATCACCATTGATCCGAGTACCACCATAAAATCAAACTATCGGCCATTAATTGACTATTCGGCTATCATCGACTATTCATCTGTCACCATCGGCTCGAACATTCGACGACTCAATGGTACCCTCATCACGCCTGGACATAATCTTTAATGGAATTGGATCATGTCTAATAGTGAGTGCTAACAACACGCAGTGCCTTAATCATATTTGTAAAAGTACAGATTAAGCATTGATATTCTTTTAATCAGTTAGCCATGTCTATATATTCAACAATAATCCATGCAAAAAATCTACTCAGTTGAGTTACTTTGAAACTACATCGAATATTCTTGCGTCTTATTCGATCTTTCTTTATGTTATCACAAAGTATTGTATCAAAAAGATCACACATGAAATTGCATTCAGACTTGTACACATCTTCGACTGAGTCAAACTTGTTTCAGGAACTCGAGTATTGCAGTGTCATGTCGGATGCATTATATCTTTTATTGACTGAGTTGTAGCCATGTAGATGAACTAATTCAAGATTAAATTATTCATATGACTGATAATTTGTGTCGATCATAATGCTCTAAGATCCATACGATTTCGCTTCTACAATGAAACTGTAAATCAATCTATTTCTTGCATGTCTACGAAACTGACTGTTTCAATCCTAGCGACTTCGAAGCTAGGATTAAGTAATACGATCTTTGAATTATCGAAGGTGGTTTGAATCCAATAGACGTAGATTCATGCACCGAGGATAGTTAGCTGACTTCAATATTTTCATCCTATTCTGACATGGTATCAAAGCCGTAATTTGTATTGTCTGATTTGTTGAGCAATCAGTCAGATAGGACATACAATATCAGAACGATTGTTCCGACAGATAGTAGAATATTATAATTATTTGACAATCATATAATCTACTATCTGCATACACTCATCTCGAACTTACTAATGGATTCGCAATCACAGTCTACTCTAATGGTAGACAAAATCGATGGTTCAAATTACCATTTAAGGAAATTCAAAATGAAAATTGTACTGTGGCCAAAGAATTATGGGAAATAGTCATTGGCACTAAACTAATTTCCAATGTCGATGAGCAGGCCATTTCCAAATGGAAGCTCATGGATGGCAAGGCTTTCACCTTTATCACTCTTAACATCTCCGACACACAAATTGGCCATATCAGACAAGCCCAATCTTCGAAAGAGGTTTGGGATATATTTAGTATACTTTACGAAGTGAGAGATGTCACTTTGAAGCTACATTTAAGGAGAAAGTTCTTCTCACTCAGAATGTTAGAAGGTGATTCTGTTTAGACATAAATTAATTCAAGACTCTGTTATAGTAGTTGGCAGCAATAGGTTCTATGATCGAAGATTCGAATGTTGTTATGACCTTACTATCTAGCTTGTCGTCCTCTTATGAATACTAGGTGATGATGATTTCCACTCACTCATATATAACTTTGTCCAGAGTCATAAATATGTTGTTGCAGGACTCTAAGGAACGGAGCATCCTTGTCCTCCATCAACGACCCACAAGCTTTGCTCTCCAAGAAGAATTTGAAGAATCAACAGAAGAAGAAAGTTGTCAGACAATTCGATAGCAATCACAAAAGCAAGGTCCGAACTAAAATCAGCAACCTGTTGAGAACAAGAAAAGAATGTTCTACAAAATCCAAGATTGTCGAACCTTTAAGTTCAACAACAACAAGAAGAAATAGCTGGATCAACAAGCCAAAGCAACTATTAATTCCAATTAGAATGCTGAAGAGGATGACGAGCAGGAAGCCTTCATGGTGAATCATCACCGTGTCAAACAAGTTGATGAATGGTTTCTCGATTCTGGAGTGACACAACATATGACAAGCCATCAAGAATAATCCATCTACAGGACCAAGAAATTCGTTTACCATGGAGACAACAACTCACACACGATCAAAGGTGAAGGTACTGTCAGACTGAATTTTCAACATGGACTATCGAAGCTGATATCAAATGTATTGTATGTCCCGAATCTGAAGACAAATCTACTGTCGGTTAGTCGAATTACTAATTTAGGACATAAGGTAGAGTTTGAGACATATTCATGTAAGATTCTTGATAAATGTAAGAGTATTCTTGCACTCGGAAAGAGGCAGGTATATCTCTACGACTGATTGTGCTTTTAGCAGTTCAGTATCTGTGAATAAAGAATTGATTTGGCATTATAGACTTGGCCAACTTAATCATATATCGATTGCTAACATGTCCAAGTCTTTTTCAGTTCTTGATTTTAAAAATCGAATTGTTGACCCTCATGTTTGTCAAAGTTGTATCATAGGAAGGTAGACTAGAAGGCCATTTAAGTCAACCAAGAATATGTGTCTAAAGATTTGCTAGACATAGTCCATACTAATATATGTGGTCCGATGCAGACACCATCACCGCTTGGTGCAAATAAAATTATAGAGAACATGCAAAGTTGTAGACAAGCAAAAGAATTAAAGCTCTTAGGAGCGACGGCAGTGAATACATCTCAAATGGTTTCAAGGATTATTGATCGACGAATAGTATCGAACAACAGTTTGCTGCTTCCTATTCTCCATAGTTGAATGGATTGGCTAAAAGGAAGAACGTGACCTTAGTCGAGTCTGCCAAATGCATGATCACTCATGCTTCGTTGCCCAAATCGTTCTGGCAACATGTTGTATCGACAGTAACCTACATGCAGAATTGATGTATAACTAAAGGCCTACCTGACAGCAAGACCCCTCATGAAGTTTGGATTGGATCCAAACCTTCATTCAAGTATTTAAGAGTCTTCGGATGCACTGCCTATGCTCATGTCCCAAAAGACACAAGAAAGAAATTAGATGAGCATTCCTTTAAGACTATTTTTGTTGGCTATTGTTCCTCTAATGAGATGTATCGACTGTACGATATTGAAACTTGTAAACTTTTTACTAGCAAGGATGTGACTTTTATTGAAGATCAATTTATTGATCTGAAGGGCAAGGACCAGATGCAGTCTATAAATTCTACCCCGACAACTGATGCATCTCAAAATACAATTTCAATTCCTTCAAGCAGTCAACCAATACAATCAGATCCAGAGGAAGATCAAGAAGCTGCAACTCAGGAGCAGCCAACATGGCCGACTTGCAGCCAGAAGCTCCAACCAGAATATCAACAAGGATTCAAATTTAGTTTGTTCGATATACTGATGAATTCGCTCACTACTCTATACAGGAGCCAACCACAGTTGAAGAAGCAATGTCACATGCTGATTCAAATCTCTGGAAGGAAGCAATGGACAAGGAGTGCAACTCAATGCTGAAGAACAATACATGGACTGTCACCAAGCTGCTTGCAGACAGAAAAGTCATCGACTGCAAATGGATCTTTGAGATAAAATATAAAGTAGATGGCAATAAGGCTCAACTCGTGGCAAGGGGGTTCTCACAAACTCCCAAAGTCGACTATTTTGAAACCTTTAGCCCAGTGGTCAAGCATACTTCTATTTGACTGCTACTATCATATGCTACTGCAGCCGATCTTGAGGTACATCAGATGGATGTACAAACAACTTCCTCAATGGAGTTATCAAAAATGACATCTACATGATCTAGCCAGAAGGCTACGTCCTCAATGGTCAAGAAGATCGAGTATGCAAACTCCACAAAGCCTTGTACAGTCTAAAGCAATCATCCATAGCCTAGTTCCATCGAATTAACACATTTATGATCGATCATGGTTTCCAACCAAGCTATGCAAATTGTAATGTTTATTTCAAGGCTGTCAATTCTTTGTCATCACCACACTGTACATGAATGATACGTTGCTTTTTGGCAACAATATCGAATTGACAAAGGACACCAAGAGGATGCTATCCCAAGAGTTTGAGATGACAGATCTAGCAGAAGCACGTTATTGTCTTGAGATCCAGATCCATAGAGACAAAAACAAAAGACTTCTCTATTTTTTTTGCAAAGAAAGACTCGGTTTGTTGCAAGTTGTAACATAAAGTTATAGCTTGAACGATAGACCATGTCTTCATTGGTGTGCATAGCCACGTACGCTGAATTTGTGATGAGATAGAGCATACTTAACTTTGAGATATGCGATGTAGCTCAACTTCGTGTGCCAATCGAATTTCTGATCAGCAGAGGTACTTCCAGAATTTACTATCTAAATTCACTTTAATTGAATCTAAGAAAAGCATGAGAGTGAGAAGTTAAGAAGAGTAAGGGCATCTTTCCATGTAGCTTGTTCATGGAAATGATATTACCTATGCTCGAAATCGCTCTTGTAGGATCCAAGGGTGAATGTGATACAATATTTCCATGTATTTTGTCATGCCTTGACCTGTTGAGACAAACTTAAAGGTAGAAACGATCATTGAAAGTGGAATGATGTCACAAATGACATCTTTTTTATCTTCTTTGCTTTGCATGTGAATTTTATTGTTGTTCTCAACCTAGGGCAGGGCAGTATTGGCGAGCAGCTAATTCTGTAATAAAGTAAGAGAGTAAAATAAAGACTAAATATATATAGAGTGAAGGGGGGAAAGTGGGAAGGGAAAGGAAGGAGCAATGAGGGCGCTGGGATGGTGGCTCATCCTGGTGGGGCTTTTGCGACTGTCAGCTGTGTGGTTCGGCTTCTTCGACATCTGGGCGCTGCGCCTTGCCGTCTTCTCCAACTCATCCAGTTAGTAATCCAGCTCTTGCCTTCCAGCATTATTATATCTTCTACATTTTTTGAGAAACAGCACTAGGCACGCGTGATGATCGTTATAGCAAAGTTTTGGGATCAGGTTTGATCTTTTACACTGAGTATGAAAAGGTTCAAACCGACCTATATCGTGCTGCATTGGCCTATAGTGTTCAACACATTCAGATGTTCGGTGACAACATCCCTGAGAGATCACAATATCTTTCAAAGAAACATTTTTTACACCTAGCCACAACTTGAAGACAAGTTTTCAAGCTTAGCATGTATTGCAACAACTTTTAAAAGCTAGGGAAATTATGAAAGGTAGCCTTAAGGTCTCTTGATGCACTCTATGCTAAAAAAACATATGATCCTTGCTAGTTTTTTGGTACCTTACTTTATTTAGATTTGTCAAAAACATTTTGAATCTTCAAATCTCGATGTGAACCCCAATTTGATTCTAGTTGAACTATGAAATAAGCAGAAAAGAACACCCTTGAGATGCTCTTATTATCCGAATGCCATCTCAACTTCATAGAAAGTGCCAATTCTTTTGAAAACTCATATATGCTCAATTTTTTACCAGAACTTGTTCAAACACTGTTGTGAAAGCGACAGTTGAAGACTGGCCTAAAGAAAACAGGTAAGCAGCGAGTATAGAAAGAGGCTTTTGAAATGTCTTTTGTAGAGAGGTGCCATTCACAATGGAGATGATCAAGAAAGCTGAAAAGTTGTTGAAAGCTATCAAAAGGTTGCTGTAGATGTACCTTGAACAGACAGCAAACACAAGAGGGAAAATTTATCTTAGAATATTACGAAAATCTGTTTTTAATTGAAAAAGAAGGAGCGATCAATGATTGGAGGCCAATGTAGTGCCAAAGAAAGTGGAGATGTGTCCATGAAGTGCTCAATTTGCCAAGAATGCCACAATATAGGCTAGTCAAGATTTAGAGTTGATGAAGTGCCAAAAGGAACATGGACTCCAAGGAAAGTGGACCTGATATATAACCTATGACTCTCGTATGGTGAAATCTACTGCAAGATAATAAGATTTGAATAGAGAGGACCTAACATGCAAAGGAGGTCTTGCAAGTCACTTATAACCTAAGGCCTCTTGCAAGATCCTTATTAAAATTTGCTACTTGAAATGAACTCTGGCTGAAAATTAAATGAATTAAGCTCACTATGAAGATTTGATTGAGGTCTACGGACTTATTGGAACAATAGCTAAAGGTTAAGATGAACAGACTTTTGATATGTAAACATTTGCAGCTATTTCTTTCAAAACGACAATGAATATAGAGCCATAACTGGAATCGATGAGAAATTCAAATGCCCTCTTATGTATGGATCAAGATTTAAGGAATCAACTTGAAAAATTGATATTTTCAATCAGAAACTAGGGTAAGTATCTTATAAGTTGTGTAAGACAAGGAATCTACAAAATACAAGTTTTTCTCCGTTTGAAGACCAACTTGGCTCTGCTAGAGGTCTTTAGGACTACCACCCTGCCTCTTCTTGAAGTAAAATTTGATTTTCCTCTCTTGAAGATAAACTGACTGCCATGGAAACTGCTTTGAAATTAAGTTATGAACAAAATTCATGATATAAAAGTAGAAGTAGAATAAGAAAGCAAAAATTTGTCAGAAGACGATGACTGACCTTTAAATCTCATGAAAGAAAGTCAGTGGCTTACTTTGCAAGCTCTCCTAAAGCGAATTTTTTCATACTAATTCTCCAATGAAGCAGCTCTCAAATCTCAAGAAAAAAGCTACCAAGTGAATAAAATAAAATCTAGTTATAGCCTTCTGGAGGCTTCTCACGACACTTATCTTCTTGAGAGGCTTCTAGAGAGAAGTAACCTTGAGTCCACCTCCAAAGGACTCTTTTAGAAGTTTTGTGCCCTACCAGAAGGTCAACTGATTTAGTTGGGCAGCTTGGGCTGTTAAAAATGTCACTCCAATGAACCCGATAGGACCCTAAGTGGATTAGGTTTTAGGGGTCCAATTTTTTCCCAAATGATTGTACAACCATATCGCATGGTCCTGAACAAGGTTGCAGTTCGCGTTCCGGAACGTGATCCGGGATTTCCCATTAGGGTTTCCTGGAACGCAATTTTTTTTTTTTTTGTATAGTTGCCAATATGGGTATCATGTGAAAGGATATCAAAAAAGCAATTGTTATGCAGATCTGTTGCTTGGTTTCAGATGGCTGTGGGCTACATTGATTAGAAATCTGGACATCAGTAGATGGTTTAAGAAAACTGGCTGCATTTTCATATGATTTTAGAAATTTGGACTGTGTAGTTTGCCGACTGTTTCGGGTGCGAAACACCAAAAAGTGTGTTTTCACTCAGGGAGTTGGAAGGCCAAATCATGAAGAGGCCTTACCATCGGGGCCGGGGCTACCGGCAGCCCCCGGACCCCCTGTTTCAGCTATTCCAAAAGAAGTATACAATTCCCGACAATCTAAGGAAGGCTCCTTCTAACTCTTTCTATCATTTTCTAACAGAAAACGGAATCAGTAGATCTGTAAACCATTGGCATCAGAACACCATTCAAAACTGATTTAGTTAGTATTAAACTCCAAAAAAAATAATTTGGCCATTAATCCTTTTTCCACAAACATCAGCGATCTGGGTCGCGGATCGTTGACATTCCGGATCGCACGATCCGGAACGTTTTTGCAGCGGATTGCGATCCGCTACAACACAGGTTCTAAATAAGAACATTCGTAATCAATACAATAGTTGGTTGCTTCGAGTTTAATTGATCTTGTTTTGTGGCTCATCACACCATAAAAGTTGTTGTGGATATATAGAATCTTTGTGAAAAAATGGCAATGACTACTTTTAAATTGTCACTCTTTATCATTGAAGAGACTTGGCCCTGACACGGATAGAGACTCGGAAGCTCACTTTTCATGTTCTACATCTACATGCGGGTCAACTCAAATGGTCTTTCATGAGTGTATGAATGTCACTTTGATGCAAAAATGATTAAACAAGTGATCTTAAGATAAGATCATATAGATGCACAATAGCTGGTTCAGTGTTACAGAAGTTAGCACATGCTTGTTCTAATGATGTGAAGTATGTAAAAGTTCTTGCCAAGCAATTATGCTAGACAGAAAACTATTCTTTTGGCCTTCAACATATAGAGTTTGTATGGATTCTCTTAATGTTGTAAGTGCTTAGTTTGATGCTATTATGAAGACCGGAATTAAGTTGGTGAGTCATTTTATTCTTGTTTTTTCATCACAAAGTTGTTACATGACCTGGATGTTGCCTTCAAAGCACTGTTGTTGTGAACTCTTAGTCTATATGTATTTGCATTGAACTACTTAGCTATAGCAACAGTCTCCCAGCCAAATGACATGTATATAGTTTGGTGTCACATTGATGAATTGTTAAAACATTTTTCAAGCACTAAGTGATGGAAAGGTGGTTCTGTTGCAGTGACTGAAGTTCATGGGAGGACCTTTGGAGTTTGGACGTTACTTACTTGTACATTATGCTTCATGTGTGCTAATAACTTGGACAATGGACCATTGTATTCCGCTACCCTGATCTCATTCATCTATGCCCTTGGACATTTCTTGACGGAGTATTTCATTTACAGAACTATGGCTGTCTCAAATCTTGCAACTGTGTCATTTTTTGCAGGTAACTAGTCTTTTTACTTCTTTCATAGTGAACACTGATGTTCCTTTTTCAGAATGATGTGCATTGTGAAGATGCAGAATTATTTTGATTATGTGCAACTGAGTTGGAAAATTTGTGAACATGCGATGGATAAGTCCTTTGTTTAAAAAGTCTCTGGCAAGCATGGCTTATGTGTGATGATATTCAGCTGCTGCAATATTAAGCATAATCTTGTTAGATTTCATGTTTTTCAAAAATATGTCTTGAAAGAAAGTCCTGATTTGTGATCCAGAGCATCCTTTCATTCATAACTTTTAACAGATCGTTATCCATCATGTTTTTTGGGTTCTACATCTGGTGATGAGCTGATGAAGCATGTAGATCTAAGATCTCTCACTTCTAATCTGGTACAGGGCAGCTCTTAACATCATCATGAGTTAGATATGTTTTAATTTTGTCATGTTCCCTGCAATGTGCTGTCAGGTACTTCAATCATTTGGATGCTACTTGAAAGGAGTAAAGTTGGTAGAAAGTCATCAACCAAACTAGCTTGAGGGGATTTTGTACATAGGACTCCACATTACTTCAACAACTCTCATTTTAGATGCTATGAAAGGTCACTGACCGATCAGTGATTTACTTGCTCCTTTCTGAACGGTTATCAGCAGGTGCTGAAAATCTGCAATAGTTTACATGAAACTTCAGGAGTTTCTGCCATAATGCACGCTTAGGGTCAAGACAACAATTTGTTTCTACACAAAATATAAGTTTTAAAAAACACAAAGTTGATATAGAGGCTTTTTGTACTTCAGAGTGAGAACAGATTTAGAAAGATGAGAAGCACAGGGTAAGTTCTCTGACTACATAAGAATTTTGAGAGACTGTGTGCATCCTTTCAATGTGCTAACATAAGCTATCTCTTTCCTGGTTTCCCCTAAGTAATTTCTGCAGTATCATGCAATGCTAAACTACATATGGACTGGATTGATGGTTGGTAGCCAAGAAGTGTAATCAAGGATTTAAAAACTGAAACCACCCAGGTCAAATCCTGAGTCGGTGAGGTGTTTATATTGTGTACTTGTTCTGACTTGTAGCCTTCATCTATGAATCTGATAGGTACAAACAATCATTCTAAATGTTTGGATATTTAAAACTCCTTGTATGTTCCCGAGTTTCAGAGTTTGGAACATTCCAAAGTGTTGCTCATTTTCAAAGAAAAGAGCTAACTCCCTTATGCCTCTACTGTGTCTTGCATCCTCTCATTGCCTGCTCTGCTTTTCCTTGCTGAAATTGTGGATCCGAACGCTCTCTACTGCCTCCTGATGCATAGCAACACTCCTCTGTGACATTTCCTCCTGCAAGGTCTCTTCTTGCTTGATCCACTCAAGCTTGCCTTGCTCAGTATACCTGCCTCCCCAGTTCAGTGCTCTCTCTATCGCCTCCCCACATGATGCTCCTGCCTGCTGCCTCCTGCTCAATCTTGTCTGCCCCTCCCATCCGGCCTCCTGCATGTGTCCATGCTCCTTGCCACCTGCCGCCTACCTCCCACCTTCTGCCTCTGTCGATTTATGAACAAATGGAACAATGGTCCAAAACGTCCTAAAAAATTTGCTGGGTTTTATATCTTTGTGTGGAATGAAGTACAGGCATGTTAATTACAAATCCCCAATTTCATTTAGAGAGAGATAAAGAGAGAACTCCAAGAACACCAAATCTCAGTGAACTAGAATGCTCCTAATTGAATGTTAATTTTCCCCATAGTTGACTTTAAGCTGACAACTAAGTTAATAAGGTTCTAACAACAAGTGATCCTCATAACTTTCTACAAGTTCTTTTTCCCATTTTGGCCCTTTGAAATGACTTAGTGGGTTGTGATTGCAATTCTCTTGCTATCATCAAAATAACATATTAAGTACTCTTGAAGAAGATGTAGCCCTGAATCCAAGATTATTAAGATCATCAGCTGATGAACTGTACCTTTACAGCTTTACTCGATGTAAACATTGATGATACACTATTATTTAGAAAGCAATGGAGTTGCATAGCCATTTGTGATTTTTGTCAGCATCATCCTTGCTTGGATTATTATCCTATGCCTTGGGGATGATCTTGGGATGTAGGATCCGATGCTCTTGCTTATTTATTGCTCCATAATGCATAATAACGAACCCTTCTCCTGAATCCAATGCATTGATGAGAGCAACGAGTTTTTCATTCTTGTTTTTCAGATCAGAATCATCATTTGGCATGATAAAATATTGGGTTGAACATGTCTGAATCTGTCATCAAGGTTAGTTTGCTTACCAATAATAGTCCTACATTTTGACCATCAAGAAACTAAAGCATTTCTTTGGAAGTATCCAATTAGTTTCCTTCATGAAATGCTAGATTTATTCTTGATCATTGATAACAACCAAGTCAATTCTTTCCCGAGTCAAACCCGATTCAAACACGGTTCAAAAAGGCGATTCGAAAGTTACCATTAAACATTGCTCAATAGTCCATGTATTGATTTGGAAACCATTATGAAATGAATCTTTGAGATATTTTCCACCCCATCATCAATGTAGACCCCTTCATATGATGAGTTAATGTCAGTCGATGAACTCTAGCCATTGTCATGAGAATCATCTCCATTGCAAACTTCTTGTGTACCTGGAGAATGCTCCATTTCTTATCAACAGAATTACTATTGACTCGTTCATATTGAAGAGAAGTGATGCAACTTTGTGATTCAGATATTGATGAAAGTCTTTGCCGAGGTTGTGTTGCATCTGGTGACAAATCAGTTGATTGATTGAAAATTATTGTTGTCCTCCTGTTACATGTGCTGTGTAATCAATCCCATATATGATTGCACTGAGCATTGTGGTTCATCTAGATAATTTTGTTGTATCTAGAGGAAATCTCTTTAACTTCGTACAAATAGCACATTTGAAACAACTATCTGTTTGTTTTGTAAAGTCAACTCTTTCATAGATTAGTCTAGATTTGGTTGTTGGACTGTTTGACCCATTGCTTCCTTCATCGTACTTATTTAATTTGTCAGTTGTGTTGTTGCTTTGTTTTCTCCTCTTTTCCCTTGTCGATATTTCATTTATAAAGGCTTATTGTATTTATCATCAGCTGCGTCCCCGCTTGTTCTTCTGCCATCTGTTGTCTTTCTCTTCCTTCCATTTTCTTAACCGTGTCTCTTCAAGCAAAGCACGTTTCATTACTTCCAATAACAATGACAAGGGCTGTCCAACATTTTCCACATGAATTTGTATCCTTCTTCAAATCCATCAACAATAAGTGATGGTTTAGATCCGCATGAAGGGCCATTTACCATACTTGCAGTGTTGGAATGTTGACTGACTTGACTTTGCAAAGCGAAGAGAATGCTGAGAATCATGGTTTCCATCGTCGCTCCGATAGTGTCCTTTGTAAGCCTCATAATCGTTATTATCTCCTTCATCATTCCCTTGTTGATCCTTGGATTGAGTAGTGTGATATTCATCACCAGGCTGGAAAGAATCATATTGATGTTTGTGTTGGTCCTCATATTGTTGCGATATTGATCATACTGCACAGTGCAGTGAACTGTGCTCATCTATTGTCGCACTGATCTTTGTGCTGAAAACCTTCATTGTGATCTTCATCTTGATTAGGCTGATGCTCAGAAACATCACCCTGGTATTTGTCTTCATATGACGACTGACCTTCGTACTCATCTCGGGATTCAGATTGGCCTTCATAATCGTATTCAGTCTTGTAATTGGAATTTCTTTGTGATGATCATACAATAATGCACAATGAGAAACAATTGATGCATGACGTAGAGTATATCAGATAAAGTAAACGTCGAAGATATATCATCTGGATGCACATTGTAGTCAGTCTGATTCTAACTAATGTCGTTTCCAAAACAATGTTACAAAGTTATGGTATTACGGACTATAATCAAAAGCCAGTGGCAATGCGTATGCAAATGTATCTGGAGAGCGACGTTATGCTTATTGACATCCAGTATTTGTTGTTTAAAAGAAGCAATAGTAGTCTGATAATTAACAGACTTGGCCTCAATCACCTTATTGATTTCCTTCAAAGAATTAGCATCCTTGGTTGCGGAATGAAGCTGTGTTTCGAGTAAATGATTTTGGTCGATCGGCTTGATGTTGTCTGATTCAAGCAAATCAATTTTCTCATAAGACTCTTTGAGAGTGTCTTGAAACTTTCGCTCTGCTTCTATCAGGTCCATGATATTCCTCTGATTATATCTATCAAATTTATATATATCAGCCACTAAATTCTTGGCTCTGTTGGTCATGGAAGTGAACCTCCAATGAACACTTGCATTTGATTGATAAAGCCAGGGCTGTCCAATTAGCACAGAATAAGATGGCAAACCAAGTGGTTTGACCATTGTGGAGATCTTTTAGCTGAGCATCGCATTCGTGCTAGTTTCGAGGTCTCAAAGTTCTCAGCACTAGCTATTACTACTGCTAAGGAAGTCATGTCCTTTTGTCTACAATATCGATCAATCTTTGGTGGTAAACCAGCCAAAAACCATTCAATCTGCATATCAACAGGATATCCACCGGTTAATTTTCTTATAAGATTCTTGACCTTTCGTGTATATTTTCAAAGGGATTCTTTAGTTTTCTTCTGAACATTGTTCAGACATCTGAGAATTCTGGATTTATAACCAATTTCTCTGAATTGATATTTGCTTGATGATATCACAGATGCAAGCATTTAGGTCATATTCCGAATGCCCACTCTAGAGTATTCAAATCAACTTCAAGTGGTGCCTGAAGCAAGTTTTTATGGACTGAAAGAACTGTGTATTGTCAGTTAACTATTGATCTTTAAACTACATAGCTGGTAGTGCTCGAATACATGACGCAGCAAAACAATTTCTTGAAAGGCTTTTCAATCTGAGGATATGTCATGAGATCCAAATCGTTGTGTTGCCAGTTGTTTTCACTTTTGTTACACATTCCCATCTGACATCTTATGCACTTAGGTTATCAGTACGAAATATGGAGATTAGGACTAGTTTATTTTTGGTGATGAAGCCTCAATTTTAGGGAACCCAAGTATATACAATGGGCTTATGCCCTATATGTCTAGGTTTCATTTCAAAGAAAGGACAGTGTGAGTGTTATCTTTCAGCAAATCTGTAACTTTAGTTTCTTGGTTATGATTTGTCAAGATTGGTTCAGAGCACTTAAAAGTCAGGACTGTAATATAGTGCTGTAAATTTAGCTTGCTATACATTTGATGTTTCTATTCTATGTATGTAATTTTCAAAAGTTTTGCTATCTTGACATGCAAATGATGAAATTAATATTTGTCAAATATAAATTTCATGTTTCTACTTGCTCATTCCGTGTTACGTGCTCATATGGATTGGTAGTCTCTTCAAAATTGCAATAAATGTACACTTCAACGTCTATTCGTACAGTACTTTTTCCATCTATTTAGAAAGGCCTGACAATGGAGACCCCAAACCATCTTCACTCTTGCGATGTTACGTCTCACAAATTTAGAACTGAAATGCTTTGCGAAGTCAGTTTCTTGAAAGGTTAGGTTATTGTAACCGAACTAGTGAGAGGGGATAGCAAAGAGTAAGTAGTTAGTTATTCATCTGTCTCTTCCAAAATCCGGGCATTCAACCACAATAATGATGAGCATACTATCTTACTAGGCTGCTTGTATCAAAGTAATTAGTCTTGATGGGTAAGATTCTTGCACAGGCGGCTCTTGAGAAAGTCTTTAACTGTGAACATCCCTCAATGCCCTCTTTTTCTAGTTAGGTTTGCTTGTGAAATTGCTGGCTCTTTGATTATGTTGTCTGAATGCCTTAACAGGAAAAGTTGAACGTGTTGTGCAATCTTATAAGTATAGGCTTACTATAAAACAAGTCAACAACAAAGTTTGTCGGGAAGTGTATAAATATCTCAACCAGATGTCTGGGAATATCCTCCAGAGTATCAGAGTATTTGGGACGGGTGAATTTAGATGCATCTGACAAAGCTAAAAACATTGATTTTGGCCATTGACACAAAATCCTATAAAAAGATGAAGTGAGCAATTTCTATTGAACTTTTTTGTAATGTTAAAATTTCAATAAAATTTTGACACACATTATTGTTCGAATGTAAATCATAAAGAAAGGATAATTTACAACTTAAAAATGTCCACATGATAAATTATTTAATAAGTGTTATTTTTAAAGTGGGAAAACAATTTCACATTAAAAATAAAAATTCAATACCATATCCTTAAATAAATTGATTAATAGATATTGTTTTAATTATAGTACTTTTTATATCATTTTGTGAACATTATGAATTTCCTATAGATAACAATAATAAAATATTAGTATTTTGAATGAATCCATTAATAACTAAGTATGATTGTGAAGATTTTAGATTATGAGTATTATGCATATATGAAACTTTCAAAGAAAAAGTACAAGTGTGTTAAAAGAGAACACTGTGTGCAATATTTCAAATCTAATACTTAAATTTTGTTGATATTAAAAAAGCATTGCCAGTAAAAGTTGAACACTTTATCTTCTATTCAAGTGGGAGTTTTGGGTACCTTACTAGGAACACTCTTATCTAGTTTTTCTATTTGTTTATTACTATTTTATATGCTTTATGGATATGATCTTAGAAAAATCTCCAAAAATCTTCTATATTTTTGCTTTTCCGAAGCTAAGATTTCTTGCACAATAGTGCAATGATACTTTCTCACTAATTTTACATTACAAAATTCATAAAAAAAATAACCTATTAAACATGATTTTATGGACTTGTCTAAATGTGTATCTTGTTATGCTATTGCACAATGTTTTCCCTTTTATACAACGCAAATGATAAAAATGACACTACTCCTAATTAAATTCAAATTCTAGTTTTTTTGGTGTGAATATATGCGGATTAATTTAATAACAAATTTTTGTAGGTTTTGGTAACAAGTAATCAAATCTTTGATGAATATTTAATATTTTTGATGAAATGTAAAAAAATCAAAATGATTGTCACACGTTTTAAAGAATATTCTCCAACCTGGATTCTTAACCGAAATACGAGATTGAGTGATATTGCTTGTAAGACGCATGATTTGTGAATCATTAGGATTCATTGGTAAAAATTATGTGTATAGGATATACAATATTCTTGGTTTAGAGTATTCCTCAGTGGAGGAATGTACTTAATTCATTAGTGATTGTATCCCAAAGAGCTCAATTGGATAGCAAATCTTAATAATTCCAAGAATGACAACTGAATTTATATTTAGTAGAACTTTGGATGTCGAGTTTCAATTCTAGATAGTAATCTGAAGGTTTTTTTGTAGTTGAATATGGTTGTCAATATCATTTTGGTGTGTTTTATATCTTTAATTACCTGTCGCATATAGAACTTGAATACAAACATTTTTTGGTGAATTCTCTTCGCACTGCTCGTTTAACCAATTAACTTTATCCAAGAGTAACCAAGACACTCAAGTTAATTGCTAATGATTTAGAAATGTCGAATGTCAAAGTGCAAATCTCAATTTTACTAGTACAACACCACATTTTTATTCTTATCCAAATCATTTCCAAGTTAACGTACAAATCTTCCAAGAAAAGATTTGTCAATGTACAACTCTTCCAAGAAAAGATTTGTCAATGTACAAATCTTCCAAGAAAAGTTTTGTCAACTCTGCAAGTATTTGTTTTAACAATACTTGATCGTATGTCTATCTTCACCGACTAGTTTAAGTGCACCAACTAAACCTAGTAACCAGGAATACATAGTAAATCCATACAAGATTCATCGGGCACATATGAGAATAATCTCACTATGATCCAGTACATAGACACATCATTATCTGACAGATTTCTCCGAAATCTGCATATATTACACACATACCTCATTGAAAATCTTGTAACTCAGCTACCAAAGAATTATATTTCTCATGAGTAAATAACATATCTGGAAAATCTCTGAGACGAAGAACATGTCCACTCTCACAAGTTTTTCAATCCAACATACCTCTTGACACATAATTTCTTTCACTCAATCAACTCCTTCTTGATCCTAGTACTCAAACTAAGATTAGGTCGATCCAATATAGACATTCAAGACTTAATCATTATGATCAAACTTACTCCTATCCCAAATGGAACTGGAAGTTGTAACTTTTGATCTTTCTTTGTACTACTTATAAATAATGATTTCAAATTTCAAACCACCTCTAGTTTCATATTGTTCCACACAATCTCTAACATGCATTCATTCATTACCAAAAGGTGTTTCACACATGTGGACGACTAAATAAACTAAGTCCCAACAAGCTCCTCTCCTCGGGTAGAGAGAGAAAATACCACTTTTGGGCTCATCTAGAGAGAGAAGGCAATACAAGCAAAATTGGCAAATCTCCAAATTGACTCAAAAAACTCATAGATCTCTCATACATTACTGAAGGGAATGAAAGTACACATTAAAACTCATGGAGATCCATGCTTTAATCCTATTGGACCCCTTAAACATAGCCTCTCTAATCCTGATGCAACATCCCTCGCTTTTGATTGGACCCTTACAACACATCTCTCTCTTATGATTGGACCTTTTGACTTTTGTCACCACATAGGGTGCATCACTCATCAAACCTAAAATTGACATGTGTAAGCAACCTAACTAGCTTGAGTTACATCACAATTGAATTTTGGCCTAATCATGACAAAACATGTGTACTTGACCATTTGACCTCTAAAGCCAAAATTGGCCCTATCACCTAGTGACACCAAGATGCTTGACTAGCAATCTTTATGATATCCCTAAAGTCAACATTATAAACTATTTCTAAGTATTTTACATGTGTGGGAACATGCTCCACACATGTGAAATGTACTCACAAACATAAAATCACCAAGATAGATTTTTTACTATTTTTCACACTCCTCAAAAACTAGCTTGGTAAGGTACTAGATCAATCAAGGAGTTTGTGAAATTTTTTGAGTGGATCCTTTGGTATGCATATGAAGTAAAAAACCAGCAAAAGGATCCATCATAGCAGCACCTCACCAAAACTATGATAAGTCTTCTTTGGTAGAAATCATTTGCCAACACCTTTGAAGAGCATTCCAACAATTTGCCACTATATCCATGTGCTTCCTCCATGCTTGATGATGATCTTTGATTTGAAAGTACCATTTGCATGAATATGGTTGCACCATGATGAAAATCAGAGGCTTCCATGCCTCATAAAGATGACAAAGATCATAAAAATCAAGATCATAAGATGAACAAAAGTGTTGATTATCAAGATTAAGCATTCTACCTTGACTACTTGACATACTATGAACTTTATCCATGATGGATCTAAATCAAATAGAATCTTGATCTTTTTGAGGCCAAACCATGAGTAGAGAACTTAGGAGTAGACTACTAGACTAGCCTACGGCTAGTTACAGTTGATACTAGTTGTCAATAATAAAGTACATCGTGAACAGTAACTAAGAAGTGTAACAATGAAGTTTATCATTGATTTCTAACACTCTCCCTCAATGATAAAATTACATTCTTCTATGCCTAAGAGACTATGAAGGTTCTCAAATTTACATTTACCTAAAGACTTAGTAAAAATATCAGCCACTTGATCTTCAGATTTACAAAAAACTAGATCAATGGTGCCATCAATTATTTTCTATTGAACAAAGTGATGACGTATCTCGATCTGTTTTGTTCGAGCATGTAGAATTGGGTTTCTGGCAAGATGGATACAGCTTTTGTTGTCACAATATACAGTTGTAGCATCCACCTGTGATTGACCCAAATTAGTAAGCAGTCTTTGTAGCCATATTACCTCTTGTGTAGCATTGGTAAGTGCACGATACTCAACTTCCGTCAAAGATAAGGCTACTGTAGGTTGCTTTTTGCTGCTCCAAGAAATAGCAGCTATACCATAGCTAAATGTATGACCACTGGTAGATCGTCTATCATCAATTTTTCTTGCCCAATCAGCATCTGTATAACCTACCAACATTAGGGCTTCAGAATGATTATACTTCAAGCCAAAATTTAATGTGCCTTGAACATATCTCAAAATACGTTTAGCAGCTTTCCAGTGAGTCTGACTAGGTTCTTGCATAAATTGACATACCACACCAACAACATAAGCAATGTCAGGACATGTGTGTGTCAAATAGACTAAACTACTCACTAACTGCCTGTATAAGTATGCATCAATTTTCTCGGCTTCATCAAATGCAAAAAGTTTGGTATTGGCCTCCATTGGAGTACTTAGTGACTTGCAATCCTGCATATTGAACTTATATAATAGATCCCGTGCATACTTGCTTTGTGTAAGAATAACACTGTCTTTCCTTTGCCAAACTTCAATACCAAGACAATAATGCATCAACCCAAAATCGCTCATGTCAAAGGTATTAGAAATGTATGATTTGATTTCATCAATTAAGCCCATATTACTTCCTGTAATAATCAAATCATTGACATAGAGGACAATGAACACTATATCTGAGTTTTGCCTAAGAATGTAAAGATTAGGATCAACATCACTCTTTATCATTCCCCTTCGCTTGAAGTGTAAGAGTACCATGCTCGTGGTGTCTGCTTCAATCCATATATGGCTTTGTTGAGTTTACAAACCAAATGATCTCTCCCTGGCTCAAAAAACCCTTGAGGTTGCTCTAAATATACCTCTTCATCCAACACTCCATTAAGAAAAGCAGATTTGACGTCCATTTGCTGGATTTTCCAACCATAGAAAGTATAAATTGCAATGATAGAACGAAGAGTTACCATTTTGGCTACATGTGCAAAGGTCTCCTTAAAGTCTATACCTTCTTGCTGCTCAAAACCTCTTGCAACTAGTCCTGCCTTGTACTTGTTGAGTTGCCCATCCGCTCCATACTTCGTCTTGTAGATCCACTTACAAGTGATAGGCGTCTTATCATCAGGTAGCTCAACCAAGTACCACGTTTTGTTCTTCGATATAGCCTCCATTTCTGTTTCCATAGTTGCACGCCACTCCTTGTGTTCCTTTGCTTTGTTGAAAGTTTTAGGTTCTTGAGCTGTTAACATGGATCCCATTAGGGCTAGATTCATCTCTAGTCGAGCTGGAGGTTTTCGATTTCTGCTTGATCTCCTAAGCTCTCCCTGCTCACTTGATTGGAGAGTATCTCCCTTATTAGCATCACCTATTACTGACAAGTACCACTTAGGCGCTCTCCTAGGAGTTTCATTATTAAACTTGTCTTTTTTGCTCTTCCATATCAACACCAACTTCTTTCTTCACCTGTAGTTTGGCTTTATCATCAGAGGAATCAATTGTCAATTTTATTTGGTCATTTTGACCCATCTCATCAAAAGTAGCATCTCTGAAAATCATGATCTTTTGTGCATTTGTGTCATACATTATGTATGCCTTGGCTATATCATCATATCCCAGAAAAATACACTTAACAGCTTTTGCATCCAACTTCTTACATTTTTCATCAGGCACATGAGCGTAAGCATCACAACCAGATACTCGTAAATGAGAAACATTAGGTTTCTTTCCAGTAAAAGCTTCGTAAGGTGTTTTACCCTCCATGGACTTCGTAAGACACCGATTCAAGATATGAGTAGCTATGTTGCATGCTTCTGTCCAAAAAGTATTTGGCAAACCCTTGCTCTTAAGCATTGCCCTAGCCATCTCCACAATGGATCTACTTTTCCGTTCTGCAACTCCATTCTGTTGTGGTGAATAGGGTGCAGTAGTTTGTCTCTTGATCCCCTAATCCTTGCAAAAATTTGTAAACTTTGTTGAAAAATACTCACCGCCACCAACTGATCTGAGAGTCTTAATATAACAACCTTTTTGTTTTTCAACTAGAGTCTTGAACTCTCTAAACTTGGCAAAAGCATCAAATTTCTTGCTTAAGAAATAAATCCAGATATGTCTACTGTAGTCATCAATGAATGTGATGAAATAGTAACAACCACTAATGGACCTAGTTTGTATTGGTCCACACAAATCACTGTGAACAAGATCAAGAATGCCATTGGCTCTTCTTGCTCCATCTTTTGGGAAATCTCTCTCTATGCTGTTTTCCCAAAATGCAACCCTCACAAATTGTTCCTTCAAAAGAGATATCAGGCAATCCAACAACTAGATTACCTCTTTTAAGGATTTGCAAGCTTTGAGCACTAATATGACCAAACCTTTGATGCCAAAGGTCACTTCGACTATCAACAATGCTTACCATAGCTTGAGTAAAAGATCTTGCATTCAATTTGTAGAGTCGATTCCCATTGACTCTAGCTCCTGTAGCAATCACTTTGTAGTGATTCTTGATGTCTTTGACAAGACATTTGTCGCTTTCAAACTCAACCTTGAGTTGTTGATCAGCCATCATCCCAACAGATAGTAGATTGTTAGCTAATCCAGGTACATATTGCACATTGCTTATCCGCTTTATCTTTTCGCTAGCTAACTTCACTGGTACCACTCCAACTCCTTTAACAGATAATGATTTGCCATCGACTTGTCCAACTTCATCACCATTGTGAGTTTCCTTGAGTTCTGAAAACCACTCTTTCCTTGAAGTCATGTGCTTGGATGCACCACTATCAATGTACCAGGTATCCTTGGCTTCATCACTTGCCATTAATGTTGTAATGAACAATTTTGAACTCTCACATATATCATCATCATATTGATCATCATCGTATTGATGTTGATCATTATAATTGTCTTCATAATAATAATCATCAAATTGATATTGATCAGCATAATTTCCCGCTTGCCATTTGTCTTGCCATTTGTTTTTTCTTTGTTCCATCTCCTTCTGTTTCTTGAAGCATTCATGCTCCCAGTGGCCATGTTTGTTGCAATACCTACAATTTCTAGGTTTATTTTGCCTAGAATAGTTGCGTCCTTGATTCCAATTACCTCGATTCGGGCCATCATTGCATTGTTCTTGAAATTGTTGGAACGATCCACAATTTGAGTTTCCACCTCTTGATTGGTGTTTTCCACGACCCAATCTACCACCACGTCCTCTGACTGCAAGAGCTTGATCAAACCCCCTGTTGCGATGACTCAAGTTCTCTTGACATTGTTCTTCTTGCAAGAGCAATCCACCTAACTCTTCATAGGTTGGAAGATTTTCCCGTGTGGCTATACTTGTCACAAACATTTGATGTGATTCACTCAAACTATTCAATGTCAATTGCACAATCTCACGATCCTGAACTCGCTCTCCAACTGATGCTAATTGGTCACGAATCTCTTTGATCTTCAGTAGGTGATCAATAATAGTTGCACCATCATCCATCCGCAATGTGTGCAGCTTCGTCTTCAGGAATAGAACTCGAGATGTGTTTGTGTCAAACAATGCCTTCAATGTATCCCATGCTTCTTTTGGTCCTTATGAATCCAAAATGTAGGGAATAATTGCATCTCTAACTGATAAGTTGATGACATTTTGTGCTTTTCGTTTTCTCCTGTCAAATGTTCTCTGATCTTCTTTAATCATTGGCCTTGTCTCTTCACCTGTCATGCTCTCCCATAGTTCCTTTTCCATCAAAATATTTTTCAGTTTGAATTTCCAAACTGCATAGTTGCCAACTCCTTCCAATTTGCTTGACTCATTAAGGACACTCTCACTTAGAGTTGCCATTACTGGATAAATGAGTCTGGATCAAGAAATTTATCACACCACAGAACTATATATTTTCTGGTTGTACACCTGATATCGGAATGGAGCACGGATGTACGACTACTCAGGATTTTCTTTAACTTGCATGCATGGATCCGATATTGGTACAGACATGCAATGTCGGAGTAGAGCGCAGATGTACTACTGCTCGGGATTCTCTTTAGCTCGCGCACTTGGATCCGATATTGGTACGGACATGCGATATCGGACTGGAGCGTAGATGTACGACTGCTCGAGACTCTCTTTATCTCATGCACTTGGATCAGATATTGGTACGAATATGAAAAATAGAGAGAATATAAGAACTTTCAGAGGGAATATTATAGATTCCCCACTTCGACGCGATGGCTACGCTGCCTCCTCTTTGCAAAGATTTCGAAGTGAGTGATCATTCAAACAAACATAGATCAGTAATGTGAAAAGTATGAAGCCTCGAGACTCTGAATGACAGTACTAGACACTGTTTGGTGTGATTTGCAGTACCCCAAACAAATAGATGAGAGCTTTCTTGACACAACTCTCTGACAAATGGCACTTGTCAAAAGACTAAAAAAGTATTGTAAAACTTTTCCCACACAACAAATTTTATCACTCTACAGATTTTCAATCTGTCTGATGTTGCCCTGGCCTTTCCGATGCCTCCAAGACCGTGTCTACGTTCCCCACTAATAACTGTGAGCTCCAAAACCTGCAAAATACACCAAGTAGGATTTTTTCTAGCTGTCTTGTCTCTCCAAGCTTTTACCTCTTGTGAAGGACTTTCTCACTTCATTGCAGAGCCTGTGGCAAGCTGTTTCCACTGATCAGGCATGCAAGACTATTGTAGCTCTGATACCATGCTTCTTGATCCAAATTTCTTCGAGATAGCATGTGAGATGCAATCAACATTCTCTAGGTCTTGATTTTCATGAAATTTTTGAAACTATGGATGATAGATGCATCAAAAGCTTAGGTAGGCTCTGATACCATGTGAAAATTCACACATGTGGGAATGTCCTAATGTGTGAAATTGATTTCCTAAGCTTGGCTCATGCACTATAGATCACCTATTGATTGAAATCCAAGATCAATGACAAGATCTAAGGCAAAAAGACCATTCTACATGCATTCATTCATTACCAAAAGGTGTTTCACACATGTGGACGACTAAATAAACTAAGTCCCAACAAGCTCCTCTCCTCGAGTAGAGAGAGAAAATACCACTTTTGGGCTCATCTAGAGAGAGAAGGCAATACAAGCAAAATTGGCAAATCTCCAAATTGACTCAAAAAACTCATAGACCTCTCATACATTAATGAAGAGAATGAAAGTACACATTAAAACTCATGGAGATCCATGCTTTAATCCTATTGGACCCCTTAAACATAGCCTCTCTAATCCTATTGGATGTGTGATGCAACATCCCTCACTTTTGATTGGACCCTTACAACACATCTCTCTCTTATGATTGGACCCTTTGACTTTTGTCACCACATAGGGTGCATCACTCATCAAACCTAAAATTGACATGTGTAAGCAACCTAACTAGCTTGAGTTACATCACAATTGAATTTTGGCCTAATCATGACAAAACATGTGTACTTGACCATTTGACCTCTAAAGCCAAAATTGGCCCTATCACCTAGTGACACCAAGATGCTTGACTAGCAATCTTTATGATACCCCTAAAGTCAACATTATAAACTATTTCTAACTATTTTACACATGTGGGAACATGCTCCACACATGTGAAATGTACTCACAAACATAAAATCACCAAGATAGATTTTTGACTATTTTTCACACATCCCATTGAAATATGATAATAGGTAATAGCCAATGTAACAAGTGTTGATAGCCTAATCACTCTTAAAAGCACATGGATTTGTGCAAGAGACCATCATAGTCGTAGAGATTAGAACGTCATGGATCTGTCCTAATCCTATTGCGAATGTTAGGATAAAACGCTTGGCCAAGTATAAACGCACACATGTATTGTTTTATTTTTTTAGTGGGTTTCTTTCCTTGCCTAACCTGAATCCAAGATCTAGTCAATCTATCATCAAAGAGACGAAGTTAGTTGTCACGCGTAGCTTCGTTCCCATGAGAGCGATAGTTTAGTTCAGATTTCAACATGAATGGAGGATTCACATCTATCTCTACATCCATTAACCCTACTTTTTAGCACTACACATTCCTTAACACTTACAATCCCTTAACACTACACATCCACAACAGAGATAGCTTACTCTTTCTCTCTCCCTTTCTCTCTTATAAAAAGTATAATAACATACAATCCCAATAACACTCAGATCCAACAATTAGCAAAATCCAAATAAGCATGAGAGACGGAGGAAAAGTGATAAAGAGCAAGGACATTCATCAATCCATTTATGAAGAGAACCAATCTGCCTTAATGAAATGAGAAAATGAACATGAGGAGCAACTCGAGTTGGTCCCTTCTTATAGTAGAGAGGAGGACCCTGGCCTCTGAATCTTATTGGTCCAGTCTTGCCTCTCTTTTTATTCAAATTTAAAAAAGTGTGAGAACCATCAAAATTGGAGGAAAACCAAACTTTATTCACTAACTTGACATTTAGGCCTTGCGACATTAAAATTCCTGCACAAAGGCCTAAAGTCCTTTTATTAACTTTTAACTAATCAATCAAATAATTGTGTGATCATCGGGTTGGACTTACACACGCAGGGTGCCAAATCCCTCTCACTTATTAACTAGGGTTAGGGTTGCCTTGAGATCCGCAAACTCTCCAACAGTATCCCCCACCAAAACTGGTGGTGGTCCCACGACACCTACAATATGCAGTTATTGGAAAATTTTATTGGCTTCGCACCGAATCTTAAGTAAATGATGCTGCACCTTCTCCATAAAATCGAGACGTGCAATATTAAAATCCAAATTGTGTGGCAGGAAACAATGGTGGGCTCCGGCAATCCACTTGGAGGTTGTCCATGATGTGAAGCGTGATTCCCAGGAGCCTCCCATCATTGCCGCACAAAAATATAAACGAGGAACCGACAACTGATCTTTGATTTGCTCTAAGGCCATCGACTTATTTGGATCGAATGCCAGAGGAGGGAGGCAATCGTCCCATCTGGTTGCCACTGACGTCAATAGAGTTAGATCTTTAGCAAACATTGCCGATTGTCGCACCGTTGGATCTAGAGAGTGGACATACTCTCGTTGATAGGCTTGTAAGGCACGATGGAAATCCATTGAGATGGTCCAGCTGTAAGGCTGATGGATGATTGGCCAATTGGGCGTATGGATGGTGATGTTGTCCATAGCCAATCCCAAATCTTTCCATTTATTTCTTCGCGGCATTGGCACGTAATAGGGATGTACCCGCAATTGGTGAGGGTTGGCGACGTAACTCCTAATTGATTCCGGAGTTTTCTCAAAACCGTGATTCTCCATGTCGGCTGCTCTCCCAATGCAAGTATTTTGTCCAACTCTTTGTCGGCCTCAATCTTGGAGTTTCTTAAACCTCAGAACCCATCCACCACGTGAGCACTGATGCGGATGTTGCTTTAAGAAGGTCTGGATCTGGTCCTCGACGCGGATGGGCCTTCTGAATAGAGGTGTTGTCCTTGATGAAGATGGACCCGCTTGTATTGCTGGTATGGTTGGCTGATGGTCTGCTATATCTGGAGCTCCCCCTTGGTCCATGCTCGAATCAACCCCTGTATCCATTGGTATAGCTTCTTGGCGCGGAGGGAAGAATTGCGGCATGACTAGTATGAGGATTTGTGGTCCGGCTTCCAACACTCGAGTGGCTGCCTTTTCATAGGCGGCAATGGTCTCTTTAGCCTTTGCCAACTCGGTTGAAGCTGCTTCTTTGAACCTGTCAAAGCGGCCTTGAAATCCCTGAAGGGCCACTTTGTATGTCTCCACTTTTTTGAACAAATACGCAATCTTCGTCGGTGTGACCGGATGATCTGGTATTTGTGTTTGAAGATACGCATCATGCTCAAGAGTGGTCGCATCTAATTCACCTTGAAGCCGCATGCGATCTTGTTCAACCATCTGTAATTGCCCCTTCAGCAGCTGCACCTGTTGCTTTGCATCCTGCACGACCTTATCCACCTGATCCTGTGCGGTTGTCAGGGCGTTTTGTAGGGAGCTGATGTATTCTTCCAAGCGATCAGCTTGTTGCTGGGCCAACTTCTTTTCGGCTTCAGCCTTGTCTTCGTGTTGTTTGGAAATCTTCAACTCTCGATCCAGCTGGACAAGTTTCTAGCTGATCAGAGTGTTTTCGGACCCCAGATCAGAGATTCTCTACTCCATTTTTTTCTTCTTATCCAGCATCGACTGGATCACTTGCGCAAGACTTGAAACCAACCTAGAGCATCCCCAGAATCGACGATTGTAGAGGCGGCAGCAGCAGGAGGACCTGATGGAGCTATCCTTGGTTGGCATGGAATAGGTGCCACTACGTCTTCTTTTTCAAAATGGTCTTCATCTTCAAACCCTTTAGGCACTGTGGCGTCGAACTGTTTTGGTGATTTTACAGCTTTGTCAACCCGAAGTGCGGCTGGACTATCTTCCGTATGAGGTTTTGGCCGACATCTTCAACACCAACAGTAGATTCATGGATATGTCTGAATCCTCTTCAAGGGGATTGGAGTTCAAAGGGCGCAGGGCTCTGGGGCATTTCAAAAATTTTGGTGGTCCCAAGGGGATCGGAATCATCGAACATATCCATGAAGAACTGTGTGTTTGGGGAGGTGGCTCTTGTGTGTGTGTGGGTGAGGCGGCCTGGGCAGCTGTGATGGGAATGGTAGGCCCAATGGTCACAGATTGTCCTCGAATGGAAGTAGAGGCGAGAAAAGCATCAGAGGATGGGGGAATGGGAAGTTCAGTGTGAATAACAACAGGGGGTGGAAGCGCAGCTGACGAGGTATGCCTAGTGCGACGTCGTGACGCGGAAGGCGAGTCAGGAATAACGATCTCGTTGTGTGGACGACGACGACTATGAGAACTCGAGGCTTGGTGAGATGACTCGGTCGGTGCTTCTTTGCAGAACGAAAGCACATAATCCAGGTGGAAGCCATGGATTCTGTTTTTTAAGTGAGAAGCGGCTAAAAGGGACATTAAAGAGCCGACAGCGAACTGCTGCTTAGTATTGGCCTTAATAGCTCGTTTGAGCTCACCAGAAATAGTCTCGAACCAATTATACGGTTCAACAGGGGCTTTGGCTAACTTGGTGTGGGACTCCACTATCCTATGGAGGATCTGTGATGTGATGCGGTCTTTCCTGAGGTTGCCAACCATTAGGAAGTTGTTCAGTAGCTGGGCGACAACATGGATTGAAGGCTCAGTGATGGCTTCCAGAAGGTAGTCGTCATTGGTCCAGTGCAGATCGTTGGTGAGGTCAATATATGGCTCGATGGTCTATTTGGCGTGCTTATGATTGGGTGAGGCCTGCGTGCTAGATGCTATACCTATAGCTGCAAAGGCGGCCTCAGTGATGCACATCTTATGTGTGGCTCCCTAGAAAGAGATATAAAATTTGGTTTTCTCTTCCTTCCACGTACTGAAGGCAAGAGTGAGTTGATCAAACAAGCATCACCATCAAACTCCACTTTGAATTCCTTGTCAATCATTCGACTCACACTAAGAAGATTCTTAGTGATAGATGGAGTGACATAACATCCTTCAAATTCATTTTCCTATTAGTAGAGAGGAAAATAGGAATTATGCCAATCCCTTTTATTGCACACTCACCATCATTGGCTATGTAGATCACCTTCTTGTCACCTTCAAATTTCATTAATGATGAATAATACTCCTCATGTTAAGTCATATGTGATGTAGCTCCACTATCAATCCACCAAGGATCAATATCTCTATTACTAGCCAACAAGCAAGATGACATAACAAAAGCATCATTTGAATTTTGTTCATCAACACCATCTTCATCAAGAGTTAGATTGGTTTGCTTCTCACCTTGATCTCTCTTCTTCTTGAAGCAATCACTAGCAAAATGTCCTTTTGACTCCACAATAGAAACATTTTAGCTTGGATCTATCTTTCTTCTTGCCAACGAAAGTAGAAGGCTCACCTTGATCTTGCCCTTTTGACCATTTGCTTCTGAATTTGCCCTTGAACTTGCCTTTTGAGAAATAGCTTCCTCTCCAACTTGAGATGTAGAAGTAGATCCTCCTCTTGATAGAAGCCCAAACTCCTCATTCACCAAGATTTTTTGCAAATCCTCCATACTTGGCAATGTATTTTGAATAGAAAAACTTTGCACCAAATTAGCATGATCATCCAACAACCCATTAAGAACAACTTGAACAAGCTCCACATCCTTAATGCTTTCACTTAAGCATGCTAGTTCATCACTCAAAGCTTTAACTCTCGAAACAAAAGCATGAGCACCTTCATCCTTCTTTTGAAGACTTTGACAATTTTGCCTCCTTAGAGTCAGGACCCTAGATGTAGACTTGGACTCATAAACCTTCTTTAAAGATTCCCAAGCCTCACTTGATCTTGTGCACTTACCAACTTCCTTGAGAAGTTCATTAGTCACATTCATCTTGATCACATGTAAAGCTTTCTTTGCCCTCTTGTCATACCTCAAGATCTTGAGGTGCCAAAGGTCTCTCCTCCACACCTACAACAATATCCATCAAACCATTCATCTCAAGCAAGGATTCAACCCTTACCTTCCAAGTTGAATAATTTGTTGAGGTAAGCCTATCATTGCCTTCCAACATGAAGCCACTTGAGGTTGCCATGTTGCAATGATCTGATCTTCTCTTTGAACCTGTTCCAATAAACTTAGCACTCTCTTGAAAATCAACAAATGAAACTCAAGAAGAAATCACAAAAATTTGGAAACAATCTAGCCTCTCCTTTTCTCTCTAGCAAATCCTAGCACATAGAATGTTGATTTCTTGATCACAATAGATCTAAACACAATATGATGAACTTTTGCCAACACCTAAGATTGAAACACACTCTTGAAAAAGTCCCACAAATTAAAATCAAGATATCCTATCAAATTTAGAGCTACTCCAAAACTGCAAAATATTGGATCAAGCAAAATCTATATGCAAAAGCTAGAATCTTGACATATCATCTAGAGGAATATAGCATCCATAATCATGAGCAATTTTTGTCTCCACATTCCAGTGAGTGGTTTTTAAAATCGGCCATCTCCCAGTGATTTGACCTAAAATGATGCTAGGATTACAAAGATCCAGTTTCTATACCTGAAAATACAAGATTTGATCTAGAAACACCTCCAAATCGACATAGAATTTATGGTGCCCTCAAATCCACCTCTATATTTGGCATAAACACCAAATTTGGCCTGCAACATGTTCTGATGCCATGTGAAAAATACATATCCAAAACATGCTTAATGGATCAACAAGATGTTGACCAAATTTGGATGCACATCTAGTTTTAACTACAAGATATAAATCAACAATTTTAGCATTCTAGAATTGCATAACTCACTAAGATATGATCATAAGCATAAAAGTAGAGTAAGGTACCATCCTTTTCCGTACAACAATAGCAGCCTACTTTCCTTCACATGTGTGGAAGCAAAATCAATCACAAAATTGACATTCTACAAACTAGAAATCAAGATATCTTGAGAAATATGAAAGAGATGGACATAGAAACACAAGAGATGAATTCTCCACAAAGAGAGAAACTTTGATGATTATTTGTCCACACAGGTACAACTATTTATAGCTTCCAAAATGTCATTTGGCCAATTTCCCTAAACTTGCCCTAAATGATAACTTGTTGGTACTTCATCAAATAACCTAGAAATTCTAGTCTAGATGCAATGTATCAAATTTAACCAAATAGAAGGGGTCCAAATATGACCTCATCCACTTATTCTACTTGCCAAAAATAGTACAAACACTATTTAGGCCTTTATTGACAAATATGATCCTATCTCTAAGTTGAGATTTTATCTTGGCCTCAAAATTGCCAAATAAATAATCAAACTAGTTGACCATTTCTATTATAAGATCCATTGATTGAACATAAGTTTTCAGATGAAAGCCAGATTATGTATGAAAATTTGATTATTTGAAAGTATTCTCGGATAGATCTAGAATAAAATACATAATTGAAATTTTTTGAATAAGAGAAATTCGCTTAGGAGATCAATTTCACACATTAGGACATTCCCACATGTGTGAATTTTCACATGGTATCAGAGCCTACCTAAGCTTTTGATGCATCTACCATCCATAGTCTCAAAAATTTCATGAAAATCAAGATCTAGAGAGTGTTGATTGCATCTCACATGCTATCTCAAAGAAATTTGAATCAAGAAGCATGGTATCAGAGCTACGATAGTCTTGCATGCCTGATTAGTGGGTACAGCTTGTCACAGGCTCCGTAATGAAGTGAGAAAGTCCTTCACAAGAGGTGAAAGCTTCAAGAGACAAGACAGCTAGAAGAAATCCTTCTTGGTGTATTTTGCAGGTTTTGGAGCTCATAGTTAGTAATGGGGAACAAAGACACGGTCCCGGAGGAATCGGAAAGGCCAGGACAACATCAGACAGATTGAAAATCTGTAAAGCGATTGAAAATTTGTTGTGTGGGAAAAGTTTACAATACTTTTTTAGTCTTTGTGAAAAGTGCCATTTGTTAGAGAGTTGTGTCAAGAAATCTCTCATTTTTTTGTTTGGGGTACTGCAAATCACACCAGACAGTGTCTAGTACTGCCATTCAGAGTTTTGAGGCTTCATATTTTTCACATTAATGATCTCTGTTTGTTTGAACGATCACTCACTCCAAAATCTTTGCAAAGAGGAGGCAGTGTAGTCGTCGCGCCAAAGTGGAGAATCTAGAATATTCCCTCTGGAAGTTCTTATATTCTCTCTATTTTTCATATTCGTACCAATATCTGATCCAAGTGCACGAGGTAAAGAGAGTCTTGAGCAGTCGTACATCTACGCTCTAGTCCGATATCGCATGTCCGTACCAATATCGGATCCAAGCGCGCGAGCTAAAGAGAATCATGAGTAGTCGTACATCCGCGCTCCAGTCCGACATCGCATGTCCGTACCAATATCGGATCCATGCGTGCAAGTTAAAAAAAATCTTGAACAGTCGTACATCCGCGCTCCATTCCGATATCAGGTGTACAACCAGAAAATATACAGTTATGTGGTGTGATAAATTTCTTGATCCAAACTCATCTATCCAGTAATGGCAACTCTAAGTGAGAGTGTCCTTAATGAGTCAAGCAAATTGGAAGGAGTTGGCAACTATGCAGTTTGGAAATTCAAACTGAAAAACATTTTGATGGAAAAGGAACTACGGGAGAGCGTGACAAGTGAAGAGACAAGGCCAGTGATTAAAGAAGATCAGAGAAAATTTGACAGGAGAAAACGAAAAGCACAAAATGTCATCAACTTATCACTTAGAGATGCAATTATTCTCTACATTTTGGATTCATAAGGACCAAAAGAAACATGGGATACATTGAAGGCATTGTTTGAGACCACAAACACATCTCGAGTGCTATTCCTGAAGACGAAGCTGCACACATTGCGGATGGATGATGCTGCAACTATTGTTGATCACCTACTGAAGATCAAAGAGATTCGTGACCAATTAGTAGTAGTTGGAGAGCGAGTTCATGATCGTGAGATCGTGCAACTGACATTGAATAGTTTGAGTGAATCACATCAAATGTTTGTGACAAGTATAGCCACACGGAAAAATCTTCCAACCTATGAAGAGTTAGGTGGATTGCTCTTGCAGGAAGAACAACGTCAAGAGAACTTGAGTCATTGCAACAGGGGATTTGATCAAGCTCTTGCATTAGAGGACGTGGTGGTAGATTTGGTCGTGGAAAACACCAATCAAGAGGTGGAAACTCAAATTGTGGATCGTTCCAACAATTTCAAGAACAATGCAATGATGGCCCGAATCGAGGTAATTGGAATGAAGGACGCAACTATTCTAGGCAAAATAAACCTAGAAATTGTAGGTATTGCAACAAACCTGGCCACTAGGAACGTGAATGCTTCAAGAAACAGACGGAGATGGAACAAGGAAAAGACAAATGGCAAGCGAAAAATTATGCTGATCAACATCAATTTGATGATTATTATTATGAAGACAATTATAATGATCAACATCAATACAATGATAATCAATATGATGATGATATAGGTGAGAGTTCAAAACTGTTCATTACAACATTAATGACAAGTGATGAAGCCAAGGATACCTGGTACATTGATAGTGGTGCATCCAAGCACATGACTTCAAGGAAAGAGTGGTTTTCAGAACTCGAGGAGACTCACAATGGTGATGAAGTTGGACAAGCCAATGGCAAATCGCTATCTGTTAAAGGAGTTGGAGTGATACCAGTGAAGTTAGCTAGTGGAAAGATAAAGCGGATAAGAAATGTCCAATATGTACCTGGATTAGCTAACAATCTACTATCTGTTGGGATGATGGCTGATCAACAACTCAAGGTTGAGTTTGAAAGCGACAAATGTCTTGTCAAAGACATCAAGAATCACTACAAAGTGATTGCTACAGGAGCTAGAGTCAATGGGAATCGACTCTACAAATTGAATGCAAGATCTTTTAATCAAGTTGTTGGATTGCCTGATATCTCTTTTGAAGGAAAAATTTGTGAGGGTTGCATTTTGGGAAAATAGCATAGAGAGAGATTTCCAAAAGATGGAGCAAGAAGAGCCAATGGCATTCTTGATCTTGTTCATAGTGATCTGTGTGGACCAATACAAACTAGGTCCATTAGTGGTTGTTACTATTTCATCACATTCATTGATGACTACAGTAGACATATTTGGATTTATTTCATAAGCAAGAAATTTGATGCTTTTGCCAAGTTCAGAGAGTTCAAGGCTCTAGCTGAAAAACAAACAGGTTGTTATATTAAGACTCTCAGATCAGATGTTGGCGGTAAGTATTTTTCAACAGAGTTTATAATGTTTGCAAGGATCTGGGGATCAAGAGACAAACTACTGCACCCTATTCACCACAACAGAATGGAGTTGCAGAACGGAAAAGTAGATCCATTGTGGAGATGGCTAGGGCAATGCTTAAGAGAAAGGGTTTGCCAAATACTTTTTGGACAGAAGCATGCAACATAGCTACTCATATCTTGAATCGGTGTCTTACGAAGTCCATGGAGGGTAAGACACCTTACGAAGCTTTTACTGGAAAGAAACCTAATATTTCTCATTTACGTATATTTGGTTGTGATGCTTACGCTCATGTGCCTGATGAAAAATGTAAGAAGCTGGATGCAAAAGCTGTTAAGTGTATTCTCCTTGGCTATGATGAAAGAGCCAAGGCATACATAATGTATGACACAGATGCACAAAAGATCATGATTTTCAGAGATGCTACTTTTGATGAGATGGGTCAAAATGACCAAATAAAATTGACAATTGATTCCTCTGATGATAAAGCCAAAGTACAGGTGAAGAAAGAAGTTGGTGTTGATATGGAAGAGCCAATGGAAAAAGACAAAATTAATAATGAAACTCCTAGGAGAGTGCCTAAGTGGCACTTGTCAGTAACAGGTGATGCTAATAAGGGAGATACTCTCGAATCAAGTGAGCAGGGAGAGCTTAGGAGAACAAGCAGAAATCGAAAACCTCCAGCTCAACTAGAGATGAATCTAGCCCTAATGGGATCCATGTTAACGGCTCAAGAACCTAAAACTTTCAACAAAGCAAAGGAACACAAGGAGTGGCATGCAACTATGGAAACAGAAATGGAGGCTATATCGAAGAACAAAACATGGTACTTGGTTGAGCTACCTGATGGTAAGACGCCTATCACGTGTAAGTGGATCTACAAGACGAAGTATGGAGCGGATGGGCAACTCAACAAGTACAAGGCACGACTAGTTGCAAGAGGTTTTGAGCAACAGGAAGGTATAGACTTTGAGTAGACCTTTGCACCTATAGCCAAAATGGTAACTATTCGTTCTATCATTGCAATTTTTGCTTTCTATGGTTGGAAAATCCAGCAAATGGACGTCAAATCTGCTTTTCTTAATGGAGTGTTGGATGAAGAGGTATATTTAGAGCAACCTCAAGGGTTTTTTGAGCCAGGGAGAGATCATTTGGTTTGTAAACTCAACAAAGCCATATATGGATTGAAGCAAGCACTAGGCAAAACTCAGATATAGTGCTCATTGTCCTCTATGTCGATGATTTGATTATTACAGGAAGTAATATGGGCTTAATTGATGAAATCAAATCATACCTTTCCAATACTTTTGATATGAGCGATTTAGGGTTGATGCATTATTGTCTTGGTATTAAAGTTTGGCAAAGGAAAGACAGTGTTATTCCTCCACAAAGCAACTATGCACGGAATCTATTATATAAGTTCAATATGCAGGATTGCAAGTCACTAAGTACTCCAATGGAGGCCAATACCAAATTTTTTGCATTTGATGAAGCCGAGAAAGTTGACGCATACTTATACAGGCAGTTAGTGGGTAGTTTAGTCTATTTGGCACACACACGTCCTGACATTGCTTATGTTGTTGGTGTGGTAAGTCAATTTATGCAAGAACCTAGTCAGACTCACTGGAAAGTGCTAAATGTATTTTGAGATATGTTCAAGGCACATTAAATTTTGGCTTGAAGTATAATCATCCTGAAGCCCTAATGTCGGTAGGTTATACAAATCCTGATTGGGAAGGAAATATTGATGATAGACGATCTACCAGTGGTCATACATTTAGCTATGGTATAGTTGCTATTTCTTGGAGCAGCAAAAAGCAACCTACAGTAGCTTTATCTTTGACGGAAGCTGAGTATCGTGCACTTACCAATGCTACACAAGAGGTAATATGGCTACGAAGACTGCTTACTGATTTGGGTCAATCACAGGTGGATGCTACAATTGTATATTGCGACAACAAAAGCTGTATCCATCTTGCCAGAAACCCAATTCTACATGCTCGAACAAAACACATCGAGATATGTCATCACTTTGTTCGAGAGAAAATAATTGATGGCACCATTGATCTAGTTTTTTGTAAATCTGAAGATCAAGTGGTTGATTTATTTACTAATTCTTTAGGTAAATGTAAATTTGAGAACCTTCGTGGTCTCTTAGGCATAGAATAATGTAATTTTATCATTGAGGGAGAGTGTTAGAAATCAATGATAAACTTCATTGTTAGACTTCTTAGTTACTGTTCACGATGTACTTTATTATTGACAACTATTATCAGCTGTAACTAGCCATAGGCTAGTCTAGTAGTCTACTCCTAAGCTCTCTGCTCATGGTTTGGCCTCAAGAGAAATCAAGATTCTATTTGATTTAGATCCATCATGGATAAAGTTCATAGTATGTGAAGTAGTCAAGGTAGAATGCTTAATCTTGATAATCAACACTTTTGTTCATCTTATGATCTTTGTCATCTTTATGAGGCATGGAATCCTCTGATTTTCATCATGGTGCAACCATATTCATGCAAATGGTACTTTCAAATCAATGATCATCATCAAGCATGGAGGCAGCACATGGATATAGTGGCAAATTGGTGGAATGCTCTTTAAAGGTGTTGGCAAATGATTTCTACCAAATAGAGAGATGTGTTGTAAGGGTCCAATCAAAAGTGAGGGATGTTGCATCACACATCCAATAGGATTAGAGAGACTATGTTTAAGAGGTCCAATAGGATTGAAGCATGGATCTCCATGAGTTTTTATATGTACTTTCATTCCCTTCATTAATGTATGAGAGATCTATGAGTTTTTTGAGTCAATTTGGAAATTTGCCAATTTTGCTTGTATTGCCTTCTTTCTCTACATGAGCCCAAAAGTGGTATTTTCTCTCTTTACCTGAGGAGAGGAGCTTGTTGGGAATTAGTTTATTCCATGAAGTCTTCCGCATATGTGAAACACCTTTTGGTAATGAATGAATGCATGCAGGATGGTCTTTTTGCCTTAGATCTTGTCATTGACCTTGGATTTTGATCAATAGGTGATCTATAGTCCATAAGCCAAGCTCAGGAGATCAATTTCACACATAAGGACATTCCCACATGTGTGAATTTTCACAGGATGTCAATACAAAATATATTTATGACAGTTACTTTTAAAAAGTAATCATGGCAACCAAAGCTATATACTCGCTTCTCGAGGATTTGGATCTTGCGCTTAGGTTATTGCTCTTTATTTTCTATTACGATTTGGGCAATTTTCACGGAGATTAAGCGACCATTCAAGAGTCTTTCGGCATATCTCCTACAAAGGAACGTTTTTTTAAAGAAATCTTTAGATTTTTTTTTATTCTTTTTGATTGGCTGATAAAATTTAGTCCCAAAACTAAATTGTTTGGCAATGGAATTATAGTAATGATTATGAAGGTGGATCTTCAGAACAATATGTTATTGATGTTGCCGCGCAACAACATGCATCTAGAAACTGGACCAGAGCACCACTTGGATGCTTTGCATGTGGAGAAAATTACAGAGTTGCAGAATGTCCAAATAAAGGCAAATTTGTACCATTCTATTGTGACTGTGGTTATGGGCATACAAGGAGTGTCCAGCAAGACCAAAGTCGCCATCGGTCACAGCTCCTATAAATTTGATAACAATCAAGCAAAGACCAACAGCTCAAAACAAACCAAGTGTACCCTTGATGGTGGTTACCAGAGCACAGAAGCAGAAAGAACATGTAGTAGTTCCAGTACCTGCTGATTCTATACTATTAACTGATATACCAACAACATCTGGAGTCTATCCAAATCTTCATGCAGAAAAGAGAAGATATCAGGATATGAGACAATGGATTAAACATTTGCAAGAGGAAGAGGAGCTTGGTGCTGCTAAAGCAACAACCAAAGTTCGTTCTTCACCAGTGCAACCACCGAATAATCCACGTACAGATATGAATGTTCAGTTGCATCATCATGAAGAGCCCTTCAAGATGACTGAACTGGAAGCGCCGAAAATAGAATTGCTGATGAATATTTTGTCTAGTAAGATCAATATGTTGTTGGGAGAGTTCATGAAGTTGGTGCCAAAAGCAAAAGAAGTATTAGCACAAAAGTTAACTCAAGTTGAACCAAAAGTCCATCAAGAGCCACTTTTTTGTGCCGGATTTGAAGAATCTAATGAAGTACTCCATGTCGGAGCAACTTGGAAAAGTGAACAAAAAAATATCACCCTGCCGATACAGCATTGACAATTTCCTGACGAAGCAGCCGTGATAGATGGTGGTTCGGGAGGTAACCTGATTTCTATAAAGCTATGTGCAAAGTGGGGTCTTACAAAGATAAAGCCTGCAACTTTTGCCATTAAGCTGGCTGATCAAACTACAGTTCGTCCGCGAGGAATGGTTGAAGAAATTTGATACTACTTCCACATAGGATAATGTCATCTACATAGATGAGAAGAATAACAGTATCACTAGCAACAAACTTTAAATACATGGAAGGATCATAGTCACTAAGAGTAAATCCTAGTGAGATAAGGAAAGATTTGAGTCTCTCGTACCAAGATCTTGGTGCTTGCTTGAGTCCATAAAGATTCTTGAAAAGCAAGCACACTTTTGATTCATCCTTGAAGAATCCTTGAGGTTGCTCCATATAGACTTCCTCTTGAAGATAACCATTGAGAAATGCATTGAAAACATCTAATTGGAACACCTTCCACTTGAAATAGGTAGCAAGAGATATAAGAATCCTTATTGTCACCATCTTTGCCACGTGTGCAAAGGTCTCTTCATAATCATGTCCATGGATTTGAGCAAATCCCTTGGCACATAATCTTTCCTTGTACTTGTTGACGGTGTCATCTTGATTATACTTGATTCGAATACCCACTTGGATCCAATGACGTGCTTGTTGGATGGAGGATCCACAAGCTCCCAAGTGTTGTTGATAATCAATACTTCATATTCTTGCTTCATGGCCTCATACCACTCCTTGGTATTGAGTGCCTCTTCAACATCCTTTGGCCTTCATGTGAGATGAAATATGCAAAGTTGGTGTAATCAAGCTCCACTTGCTTGCCTTTGTCAACATAAGAAAGCCTCTTAGGCTCGGATCTCTCTCTTGATGTCCTCCTAGGTGTGCAAACCTGAGGAGACTCCTCCTCAAATCTTGACCCCAACAAGTCTTGATGGTCTTCAATAGGCATGATAGGTGATGGATCTTGAAGTGACTTGATCTCGGCCCCTTCAAATGATGGATGTTGATCTTCATGGAATATAACATCACTACTTTCAATCACTTGAGAAGTAGAGAGCACAAAGACTCTATAAGCCTTTTTGGTGGATGATATCCAACCATGATCCCTTTGCAAGGGCATGGATCATCCTTCTTCCTTGTTTCCAAGGGAATATATGCAAAGCAAATAGTGCCAAATATTCTAAGGTGATCAACCTTAGGCTTCTTTTTGAATAAGACCTCATATGGTGTCCTTCCTTCAAGAGCAAGATATGGGAGCCTATTTCAAAGATAATTTGCACAATTTATAGTCTCTCCCCAAAAGTCTTTAGGCAAAGATGCTTCAATCCTTATGGCTTTTGCACACTCACATAAGGATTTATTTTTCCTCTCGGCCACTCCATTTTGAGATGGTGAGTAAGCACAAGAGAACTCCCTCTTTATACCTTCTTGCTCACAATAGTCATGGAATTTGTTGGAGATATACTCTCCTCCTCCATCACACCTCAAAGCCTTGATCTTCAATGAGAATTGCCATATGCTTTGAATATAAGAAAGTGATCATACACCAAAGATTTAGAAGAAAGAAGATATAGCCATGTATATCGTGTGAAATCATCAATAAAAGTCACAAAGCAAGTGGCTCCTCCCTTGCTTTGAGATGATGAGAAGTGCACATATGTGTGTATCAACTCCAAAGGATGTGTGCTTTTGATGGAAGATCTTTGATATGGTTTCTTGTGTGATTTTGAAATAGCACAAGCCTCACATGGCTTGATCTCCTTGGAAAGATACTTTGGTAAGCCAATAGCCTTGGCTTCTTTGCACATAGAAAGCATGGATTTGTAGTTGGGATGTCCCAACCTCCTATGCCATAACTCCTCCTTGGAAAGCTTTGTCACAAAAGCAATATCACAACTCTCTCTTGGATCAAGCTTGTATATGCCTCCAAATCTTGATCCATGTGCAAGGATCTCATCATTTTTCTTGATAATACAAGTATCAATATTGAATTTCACATCAAGGCCACCATCAATAAGTTGGTCAGCACTTATGAGGTCCTTTGTAAGATTAGGCACAAAAGAACCTTGTTGAGAGGAAGAATTTTAGAAGATGAGGTCTTCAAGGGAATACGCCCTATGTCTTCAATATTGCATTCTTGGTCATTTGCTATATAGATAGTCTTCTTAGCTCCTCCATAAGGCATAATATATGTGAAGGACTCCTTGGAACTACACATATGTGAAGATGCTCCACTATCAATGTACCAAAATCCATCCTTCTTGAAAGGTGTAGATGAAAAACTAGAGACCATAAGAGATCCCTCTCCATCACTTGCAATAGAGTCTTCTTTCTCATTTGAAAGGTTGGCTTGCTTGAATTGTTTCTTCTTCTTGAAGCAATTTGTAGCATAGTGCCCCATCTTGCTACAAAAAAATCATTTGATATTCTTCTTCTTCTTTGAGGTAGAAGCATGCAAGGTGTCAACCTCCTCTCCATCTTGGTCTTTATCTTTTGCTTTGTCCTTGGAGAAGTGTTGGTGTTGCTTTTTGCTCCTCCCTTTGTGCTTGGCAAAAAGAGCTTTGCCACCACCATTATGGTTAAGTGATAACTTCTCCATCCTTAATAGCTTGCTCTCATGCCTTGGTTCTTCAGCCATTAGCACTCCTTGCAAAGCCTCCAAAGTAGGTAGATCTTTCTTGATGGCATAGGATTGGACAAGGTTCTCATACTCATATCTCAAACCATTAATTATGAATTGGACTAGCTCACTTTGATTTATAGATCCTCCAATGCAAGCAAGCTCCCTATGAGTATCTGTCACTCTCAACACATAATTAGTGGCACTCTCATCACTCTTTAGAGAACTTTGGAAGATTCGGTTTCTAAGAGTGAGGAGTTTTGAGGTATTCTTGGCCTCATAGATTGCTTTGAGAGTATCCCAAGCATCCTTGGCCGATGTGCAGGCACCAATCTCCCTCAAAATCTCATTGGAGACATTCATTTTGATATAATGAAGAGCCATCCTAGCTCTCTTCTTATACTTTTGTACTTCTTGAAGGACTTGAGGCTCCTCCTCAATCCCAAGTGCAATGTCCATCACATCTTGGAGTGTTAGAATAGACTCCATCCTTACCTTCCAAATAGAATAGCTGGAGGTAGATAGCCTTTCACTAGATTCCAATAGATAGGAACACATAGATGCCATCTAATAGTGAAGACTCCTTGTGAATTGGACAAGAAAATGTTGCCTTCTCTCTCACTATAGGATCCAATAATGGTGTACTACCAACTCCTATGCAAGATCTTGTAACAAAGTGTGAGATGGACCTCACTAGATTTTTGAATCTCACTTGACCTAGATCAATCTCACATCGATTGATGAAGTATGGACTAAGTTTGGGTCAAGCTATCTTTGGCACGTGGGAAACACTCCAAGAATCCACACATCACTCAAATACAAGCCAATTTTATGAAAGAAATTGGCTATGACCTCAAAATGATGACTAAATTTCAAGAAAACAAGATTGGCAAGCCTAGAATTGAGATTTTTGATCAAACAAGCATGATAGAGTCAAAAGTAAAAGTGTCCAACCAGGTTGGGTGCCCTACCCACCTTGATTCAATTGATTATAACTTTTTATTGGGAGATCCAATCTCATGAAATTGCTACACAAACTAGAATCAAATAGCTTTGAAAGTAGCTATCAAGCTCTTGATTTGGATCACACATGGAAGAGAACCACCAAAATGAATTGGGTTGACCTTCACACGTGTCTAAGTAGGGAATTTGGTACAATGTTAGAAAAGATTCAATCCTTATGATGATGAACCCTTTTGAACCAAATTTGCTTGAGATAGCATGGGAGATGCAAACAACACTCTCTAGATCTAGATTTTCATGAAATTTTTGAAACTTTGGATTAAGCAAGCATCAAAAACCTAGGTAGGCTTTGATACCATGTGAAAATTCACATGTGTGGGAATGCCCTAATGTGTGAGAATGATATCCAAAGCAAAGCTTATGCAATTTAGATCAACACTAGATTGAGAATCAAGATCTATGTCAAAATCTAAGGCAAAGAGGCAGATGCATAGTTTGATAACCAAAGTGATTTCACATGTAAGAGAAATACTTCATGAAAATTCTAAGGCAAATTAAGCTCCTCTCCTTGGGTAGACAGAGAATAGACCAATTTTCTCTCAGGTAGAGAGAGAAGGAAATACACACAAAAGTTGATTGCACTCAAAATGACTCAAAAACTCAATTACAAAATGATTGGTAAAGAGAGTACATATAAAATTTGTGGAGATCCATACTTACATCCTATTGGACCCCTTTCCATAGCCTCTCTAATTCTATTGGATGAGTGATGCATCCATCTTGCAATTCTATTGGACCCTTCATAAGAATATCTCAATTTTGATTGGACCCTTTGACCTTTGCCAACGCTTTGACTTGATCACTCATCAAATTACACTACCACAAGTGTCACAAGCCTATTTACAAGCCTAAATAGCTCGAGTTTGCATCATAAGCTACTTTTGGCCAAATTGTGGCTTTACATGTGGAATTGACCATTTTGCCATCTTTGCCAATTTTGGCCCTAGCAAACTCCTACCCAAAGATGCTTGACATAAAAACTTAGCAAACCCCTAAGGCTATGATAGATAACTTTTTATGATTTTTACATTCGCTAGGTTTAAGCTCTTTCCGAATACGTCTGGGAAGGCCAACTAAAAACCATATGATCAACATCTTATCAGTTGGCTGTTCCTGGAGTTGACTTCTGAGATGCTTGAAGTGCTTGATATAGTCACCAATGTGTTCATCTCTTTTTATTTTTATGCTACTAAGTCATACAAATGGGCTCTTAGTGAGTCTGAAAGGTTGGAAGCGTTTAATAGAAGACTCTTTCAATTTTGACCAATCTCGTCTATCATCACGATAAAGGTTAAAACCACTCTCATGCTTTATCCACCATGGTCATTGAAAATAATTGGACTTTTGCATCGTTTGTATATTCACCATATACTTCACATGCATTCTCAAAGATTGCAAAAATCTACACATTACTGTCGAATTTTGGTTATTCCAATCTTGGTGTTCGTTTATTAGATCTTGCGGTATGGTGAGCATGTTGAACAGGTTGATCGTCAGGGTTATAAAATTGATTAGGCCTCCATCTGGATGGCCCAGGGTCTGATTCACTTGAGATCTAAGATGATAAGACTTGTTTTTATCATTTGGATTATCGCTCGGTGTGAACTCATCCAGAAGTTCTTCTGGTATATTTGCCATGAAAACTGGTCTGATTCAACTTTTTTTTGTTTTGATTTTTTGAGATATTGGGTTGATAGTACCTTCAAAATAGAACCAGGTTTAGAATAGATAATTCTAAAAATGGGTCTGTCGAATCTAAGCAAAAGCTCGTTGGATACAACTATAGTGACAGTGTCAGATGCAAACTCTGTGACATTATCGGATCTGTTGTCGGTTACAGTCTCGGATGCAGGTGTCGGCTGCACGTCGAATGCAACACTGTTCTAGTTAGAACTAGAATTTCGAATGTAATTCAAAACTGATATGTGCTTGACAGATTCGGATACAGAAATTGGATATGCAATGGTAAAATCTATAACTAAAATTGTCAAAAAGTTGTCAGATGTAGATCACTGGTTGTGGTGTCGGATCTAATACATCGGATGCAAAATGCGAGTTTAGTGAGGAATGCGAGGATCTCGAGAAAACGTGTCGGATGCAACGTAGGGTGTAAATTCGTCGGATGCAAATCTCGAAAAATGCGAAAATGCCAAAAAATGTAAACGCCGAAAATATTGAAAAATGCGAAAGCTGTCGGATACAAATTGTCGGGTTTAGCTTGTCGAATGCAAAATGTGAAAAATGCAAATTTTTTAAAAAACTAGTCAGATGCAACAGCGGTTCAATCGTCAGATGCAACGTCGGATACAAAATCGTCGGATGCAAAATGAAAAAATCCCGAAGGATTTGTTGGATGGAAATTTTTTAAGTTGGGTCGTCGGGTGCAAATGTTGGTTCTAGGACTTTCAATTCTAGACGCAGACCATTCAGACCATTCTTCCTCCCCTAAAATAGTGCGTGGAACAGTAGAGAGCGGTGGGGCGGTTGGTTTCTTGAACTGTTTTCGTTGGTAATTTGATGGAATGCTGATCTTATAAAGGAGATTAAATGCATGCTTGTAAAAAAAAGATGAACGCAAGAAAGCAAGCAGGCAGTCCCCTTTGCAATCTGTCATCCCGAAATCATCTAGGATCTTCTGGATGTACCTGGACTGATGAAGGTATAGCTTTCCTTCATCATAGTCGCGGTCGATTTGCAGGCCTAGATAACATCTGGCTTCTCCTAGGTTTGTTATCTCGAAATGTTTCGAGATGTCGCTCTTCACTTCAGCAATTAGCTCTTCGCTTTTGCAAAGTATCGGTGTGTTGTCCACATACACACAACAATGATGATCTCCCCATATGTGATCCTTACATAAACATTGAAATCGGCGATCAGTGGCTCGAAACCTAAGGATCGTAGAACATGTTCCTTCTTCTTGCTTATGGGAGTACCGAGTATCCATGTCTAGGATTATGTCGAATCCTATGTGTAAGACATGGACATAACAAAAGTAGCCTTTCAATAATGGTGAATTAGTTAGGACTTATGCCCTTTCCTTGAGATTAGACTCCACTTTATTGCATAAATGAGAACATACAAGAGCAAAGTAGATAATGTAACAATAGATAGAGAAAATAGATCTCTAGTACAAGTACAAGGAGACTTTTGGCAATTCCTTTGGAGTTATCTACACAAAATGATTTATTGGAATATCTTATTTTGCTTCTCGAGTTTGCTTCTTAACTTGTGCCATTTTTCAGAGGAAGAGAGAGAATGTCCTACAACGAGAGTGCATTTTGCAATATCAAATTACAACCGTGGCTCACTCAAGAACCAAATGAGGTTGCGCTCAATTGCTTAGACGGATGATGTGAAGGCAACCTTCACTTGCAACTAATGAGAATTTAAATAATAATGTTTGAGAAGTTTACACATAATAACATAGCCTAATTTGTATAACCTCGCATACAAATATCGCTAAGATAAGTTGAATATGATGGTCTTTATCGCTCTTTTGACAAGGAATTGAATATGATAACACATTTTTCATTAATACATACAACATGACATATCAAAATAGAGCTCTCATGAGATGGAACTTGTTACTTGGCAATACCAAAAATTTCCATATTTGTGAATGAGCTCAAAATCCTGTATGTTTAAAACCCAGATTCATAAATTGGTAAATATGTCATCCTTTCAATTTTTATATGAAATTGTTTGTAAAAAAGCAAGCTTATTTATTTCCAAACTTTGATGGCTTAGAGAGCTATAGTGCCTATTACCTAATGATTCTTGGTATTTGTAATTATTGACTTGTGGCTCGTGGGGATCAAGGATAATCTAACTTGGGTGAGGAAACCGCAATTCAAGGAATACATAGTGCATGCACTACACATTAACTCAACGTGTGTGGAACAAGGAACACATAATGCATGCACTACACATTAACTCAGCGTGTGTGGAAGACGCCCCACTTAGTAACATAAAAGTGATCCTCCTTCAGGTGGACCACAACACTCATGGCACATATATATATATATATATATATATGTATATCATCAACTAAGCATTGCAAAACGCCCCGCCCCAGCCCTAAGGTCTAACGATTGCTTAGGGCTCCTACAATACAATATATGCCCACTCTCATTGGAAAGACCGCTTCCAATCCCCCGTCTCTTGTTAATAATAATCTCTGCAACTTAAACTGGCCACCCACGCAGTATCGATCAAAATTCCACGTGGCTGGCATCGCAGTGGGCGGAGGTGTCATTAAGCGCCGTCGTCTGTCTTTCTTCTTGTTGCTTTGTTTGCTAAGCCTAGTAGTAGTAGTAGCAGTAGTATTATTAGTGCAACGACGAGAAGAGGAAGAAGAAGAAGAAGATTTAGATCTGAGGCCAAGGCCTTGCAAGGAGGCAGCAGCAGCAGCCGCCGAGAGAAATATTGGTTATGGCTATGGCCTCCAAGAAGGCGCTCGCAGCGCTGCTGCGCTCCGGGGGACGCAGATTGTCTACTTTTAGCAATAATGGTGTAGCGTCTTCGGGAGGCAGGTCTGCTGCTAGCCGACGGTCCGTGGTTAATGCTGCACTCCGAGGCAGTAGGCTGCCTTTCCATCCCGGCAGGGCTCTCATCCCTACTGGATCTCGTTCTTATGCAGAGGAAGCAGCATCTAGTAGCCACAAGGAATTTACTGGAGAGGGCAGTGTGGGAAGCATTGCACAGGTGATCGGAGCCGTGGTGGATGTAAAGTTCGAAAAGGGACTGCCTCCCATCTTGACTGCCTTGGAGGTTCAGGGCCACAGCATCCGTATTGTCCTGGAGGTTGCTCAGCATCTCGGTGAGAGTACGGTCAGGACGATCGCTATGGACTCCACTGATGGCCTTGTTCGAGGTCAAAAGGTTCTAAATACTGGATCGCCCATCAAGGTCGGAACATCAGATCAAATGAACTAGTTTCTTGCTCTTTTTCACTCCTTAAAATAGTTTATCTAACTATCTTGTTACATAAATCCCTTGACCCTTGTTGTTTAAGGGTAAATGAGATATTTTTGAGGTCCTACATATCATTAAAGAGAGTCATGTGTGAAAATGGGATACATTTAAGAATTGTGCATCGGATTCATATTCAGATTTATATCACTAACATCGATAATATACTTCACGCTTGAGAACAAAATCTGGTTCACTTTTTTTCAGCCTGTAGCAGTAGTTTGTGAAATCAGCTTTGTCTCTCTGATCCTTGTTGTTTCTGTCCTGTACAGATTCCAGTCGGTCGAGCAACGTTGGGCCGAATTATGAATGTCATTGGTGAACCCATTGATGAGCGTGGCGAATTAAGTATGCTAAACTCAACCTTATTTTTCTGATTTTTGACATCTGCTTCTTGATTCGAAGTTTTGACTATATAATTAGGGGCTTCATGTGAATGAAGCCTTGCCTAGGTGTGTCATTATGTTTGTAAGGCCAAATTTTTCTGCTCAATATGGGGCTCTTAATTACCTTTGCATTGATCATAATAATCGATTTTGCAGGCTCAGAGAACTATCTGCCCATCCACCGTGAGGCACCTGCATTCACAGATCAGGGAACGGAGCAAGAAATTTTGGTGACGGGGATCAAGGTACAATAACAAAAAGAATGCTTGGATATCACACTGTTTTCCACTATTTAGGCTATATACCGCTGCATTCCAATAAAAAGGTGCTTTCTTCTCTTGGTCCACCAGTTTTACTTTAGCCTTAGGTTGATGAGTTTTTATCAACCTCATGTCATGCTAATATTCTAGGGCTTGTGTTTGATGTGATAAGTTTGAGCATATTGGCTGGCCAGACAAATTCAATCTTGTAGTTTACAGTATTGTGAAAAGCATTGAGCCCGAATTCTTTGTACCCTGGTCAAATTGAACTTAGGTTGTGAGCAGCATTGAGCCTAATCCAGTTGTTGGGAAATGCCAATGTTCTAAATCTAAGAATAATCCTCCTTATACATAGAATGCTTTTGCTTATGAAAGGAAGTGCAAATGATATATGAAAATGCTGATTTTCAAATCACCACTTCATGATATGTGTTCTACGTTCGTATTTCATCTCGAAGTTGGTGTCATAAGTGCAATGAGGAGTTATTTCCATGGATATGGTTGGAGTCTCTGAGTTCTTTTGTTAGAGCTTAGTCTTGGCACTAGCATGACCTTGACATGGCTGGTTACCAGAGGGCATGAGGCCAAGTATTGGCGACAGCCAGTGACCGAAGTGGACATCTGTCCCAAGCTTGGATCGGTGCGTCACAAGCAATGACCCGGTGTGACCATCGGGATCCTAGCCGTCATTGATGAGATATGCTAGCCAGCAATTACCCGGGGTTAACAAGCGGGTCATAGGTCTTTGGTGGGGCACGGTGGTGCCCTATGATTCAATCAATATTCACAAGTCACAGGCGGCATGCATGCTAGGTGGACTGATCACCCACTGTTGGATGCCATGTGCTAGGTGATAGTGGGAGGTTCATTCTACACACCAGCCTTCTTAGTCTCTTGAGTTTGGAGAGACAGGTTTGTGACAATTGGTATCAGAGCTTTGAGAGAGAGAGAGAGAGAGAGAGAGAGAGAGAGAGAGAGAGAGAGTCCCGTTCTAGAGAGAGAGTCCCGTTCTAGAGAGAGAAAGTGGAGAAAACATCAATTTTTCTTGGTTTTCTTGGGGGAAGTGAGGGAATTGATGCCCTACAGTAGATTGCTAGTGTGGGCATGGAGCTTTCCTAAGAAATTGAGCCCAAACACAGGGATTTCCAGATCTGAAATTTGAAAATTGGATTTTGTGGGAAGGGAAAAAATGGCCATAACTTTCTCTACGCTTATTGGATTGCTGTGAGATGTCGGCAGGTTGTTGGGGGTGCTGGATTGCTACTAGGGAGGTTGCAAATTTGAGAATTTTTTTAGCAATCACTGATTTAGCTCAAATAAAGAGGTTTTGTACCTTTTCTCAAGCTCTTGGAGTTCAAATGTCATGACTTCTTCATTTCTCATTTGTTTGGTCCGAAACTTTGCACGAAGGATCCTCAAAAGAGGGTGCTTAGCTACAACTATACCTCCAGCCCACCTGCAACCTGGAGATTGGGCAAATCACTATCAATCCTAGGCTGTTTTTTGCTTGTTTTGGAGCAGTGTTTCACGGGCTCGTTTCGTACGTCGTTTCGAAACGCATTTGAAACAACCAGTTCATGTTCGAAACGGGAATTTTTTTTTTTTTGAAAATGTGTTTTCGAGTGTTTTACACATGTCGTAGAAAGTCTGGTAACAAGTAGATACATCCAATTTCATGAGAATGCTCTAGAGAATGCAATTTTAAGAGGAGAAGTTGTGCATGGTGACGATGGTCACTTTCCTCAGTCAATTATTGATATTGTCATCATTCATGGATACTAGATAGGTTATTACTAATTAGGTTGCGAGATTCTGTTCATGATCATTGCCCTACAAAGCTTATGGCCCTTGAGAAATCATGTAGCATGCTTAAGTCACAACCTACATAGTATAGGTGCATTCAGGAAGTATGCAAAGACACGACCATCATGATTCATCATCTAAGATCTTTAGAGTCTTGTGACTTGTAACTTGTAAGTACTTACTACTAAGAGAACAAGAAGTTTGGCTTGTGAGGGCTCAGGGTTTGCATGCCCATTGCAATTTGCCACATGGTAATTACTAATAGCCTATAGGTGCTTCAAGCTTGATAACGTGTCAACAATGAACAATTTTTTATGCATTGCACGCAACACATCACAGTCTCCAACATCCAAGAACTTCCAAAAATTATAAACAGTAAAGTTATAAACTATGTTATGACTGACCACTGACCACTTTGCACTAACTAGTAACAAATTACAAATTACAATTCAAGAGTCAAAAGTTTAAACTATAAAGTTTAAAGTAAAAGCAATGAGCATAAGTGTAATAGATCCTAACACCACAATAGGGCAAACACTAACTGATCCCCCCAACCTTGCCTACTCCCTGGTATAGAGTAAGCCCCTCCTAGCCCAGTGTGAGGATTGGTAGCATGCAACTGCCAAGTGTCGGCCACGTGGCACTGACGTGGCCGACTGCACGTCGGGACCCAACTGGTGGCCTTGTCCTGCTGACAGGGTCCCTAGACTGTGTTAGGCCCGCCATGGCCATGGACCGTGCTGGGTACACTACTCACACTGTCTTGCCTTGTTGGTCGTGTACGTTGGACACAACCCTGACTGTGGTATCTGACCTATCTGTGTTCTCTAGGGTTTGGCACTGGCCACGAGCTCGTAACACTCCCTCCCCCTTAAGAACTGTCTTGGTCCTCTAAGACAAAGTCTGGAAAAATCTTGCGAAGGACGCTGCCTCTTTCCCAAGTGGCATTCTCAACAGGCTGATCATTCCATTTGACCAGATATTCTCGGTATAGAGTATGACGAGTCTGCGTCTCTCTACTATCAAGAATCTCCTCTGGTTCATGTGGAGGTTGCTGAGGATCCAACGGGAGAACTAGAACACTGTCCCCTATCAGATTTTCTGATCTGGCTAAGGCTTTTCTTAATTGACTTACATGAAAAACTGGAAAAACCTAACTACTATGTGGGAGTTCTAGTTCATAGGTGACCTCGCCTAGTCTCCTACTGATGGTAAAGGGACCACAATACCTAGGAGACAACTTAGCACACACTCGTGATTTGAGGGTTTTAGAGTCAACTGGGACTCTCAAGTAGACTTTCTCACCAGCAGAGAACTGCACATCCCGTCTGTGTGGATCTGCATAATGCCTGGCTCGATCTTGGGACTGCCTAATGCTACGCTTAGCATGTTCTATCATATGGTTTAGGTCTTCTAAAAAGTTTCTGGCTGCTTCAACTTTTTCTTGTTTAAACCCTACAACTGTGGGTGAGCGTGGCTGAAAACCGTACATCAGCATAAATGGGCCGTATCCCGTAGCTGAATGGTTGGTATTGTTGTAAGCAAACTCTAATATCGAGAGATACTCCTCCCAATAAGTCTGCTTCTTGTTGACTGACGTATGCACGAAGCATATTCTCCAGCACCTGATTTACCCTCTCTGTTTGACCGTCCGTTTGTGGATGGTCGGTGGTACTCATATTAAGTTTAGTATGGAGATGATGGAATACTGCCCTCCAAAAATTTCCTTTAAACTTACTGTCCCGGTCGCTGACTATGCCGGAAGGTAGACCGTACAATTTAAATAGCCCGTCTACAAACAACCTCGCTAACTCTGGAGCTCTAACGGTTGTTTTGGTCGGAATGAAATGAGCCATTTTGGTCAGACGGTCAACTGTGACCCATATAGCGTCATTACCCTTTTGGGTTTTAGGCAGGCCTACTATAAAATCCATGGAGATACTCTCCCATTTACCAGTTGGTATTTCTAAGGGATGCGACAACCCTCCTGCCTTTAAACGCTCTGCTTTATTTACTTGACATTTTTGGCAACTGGTTACATACTGGTGGACGTCCTTTTTCATACTGGGCCAGAAAAATTGCCTACGAAAAAGCTCATAGGTCTTCTGTATGCCTGGGTGTCCCGCGCTAGGATTGTCATGACATTCATATAGGACCTGCTGTTAGAGTCCAGTTACGACTCTATCATGACCTTGGCACGGCCGGTCACCAAAGGGGCCTGAGGCCAAGTATTGGCAAGGGCCGGTGACCGAGGAGGACATCTGTCCCAAGTTGGGACCGGTGCATCACGAGCAGTGACCCGGTGTGGCCGACTGACAAGTTGTCAGAGATGCGGTGTGTCTTGACCGTCGGGACCCTAGCCGTCAGTGATGAGATGCTAGCTGGCAAGTAGTTGGGGTGACCAAGAGGGTCACAGGTTTTTGGCGGGGCACGGGGGTGGTACCCTATGAGTCACTCAGTATTCACAGGTCACAGGAGTCATGCATGCCAAGTGGACTGATCACCCACAGGTGGATGCAATGTGCCAGTTGACGGGAATAGCAGGTAGAAGGACTCAAGGAGGGGGTGCCTATGGTTGGGAGGTTCATTCTACACACCGCGGCTTCTAGGATTCACGAGCTTGGAGAGATTGGCTTGTGACAATTGGTATCAGAGCCTCGTTCTAGAGAGAGAAAACGTCGTTCTAGAGAGAGAAGTGATATGTTGAACTAATGGTGGTCACACATATACACTAAAGAGACATGAAGACTAAAGCAAGACATTGAGAAATCATATGAAGCAGGTTCATACGAAAAGGATCGACATTCAAAGGAAATTGTACATCATTATACGAAGAAAGTTCTACATCGAGTAATGAAGACATTGAGATCAGAGTTGATCATGAATTCTACATCAAAATTGAGGATCTTCATTACATGGGCTTCATGGAAGATACACATACATACTTTTGTCATGCATAGTTCTAGAGAATGTAAACATTAAGGGGGAGTGTTAGAGTTAATGTTTACTTTAGTACCCCTAATGTTATCATTTAGGATTAATTAGTGATAGTTTGGCCATGCGTGCGTGCTATTTAGGGGCCTTTACATTTATAGTAAGTCATATTTAAGGGTCATTACTATTTATAGTAAATTTATTTTTTTAGTCACCCTCATGCATGTAGGTGGGCGCACTACTACTAGAATAGGATTTGCTTTTATCACTTAGAAACTCATATTGGGCGTTTACCCAATATAGGTAGTAATTATAGCAATTAGTTTTTTGTCTTTTGCTATTTGCTTTTTGCTTTTTACCTTACGTTTAGAGAACGTATATATGTAGGCTGGCAATTTGTAATGGGACATAGTTGGAGTACATCTCTTCATCATTGTTGTTCTCTCTCATGTGTATGACTATTGTCTAACAACGATAGGAATCTCATCTTGGGTTACTTGTATGATCAAGTCGGTGTTCTAACAGATTCATGATGGCACCAAGTTCCAACTTCCAACGGGCAAGTAATAAGTTATAACTACCAAGTACTTATTACTTATTGCTAGCTAGTAGGCTGTAGCTTGTAATTACAATTTTCTAATTACATTCTTGAATAAATTTAAGTCATCCATGAGTGCATCTTGATCCCTGGGATCAGGATAGACAGAGGAGACGTAGGAATGCCAAGCTTGCCTGAGCTCTCGATCATGGAATTGATCTTCCTTCCTCCATAGTGGATGAAGCAAGCCACAACATGCAGAGGTTGATGGAACCACTGCCACCTGTCTAGAAATAGGCCCCTTCTTCCAACCTGCAAACAATCAGGAGTGGAGTTTGAGCATTCAAGTCTCAAGAACCCTGATTCCGATTATAAATATCAAATTTGCAAATACTCATTACAATTTACTATTACGTTTTAACTAAATTCTAATCATGAATGTCAATGAAGAATCAACTTTGAAACTTTCAACGTAGTAATATACTTTACCAGGTTACGAGCTAGAGCAATGAGCACTCATCATTGAGCACTTTGACTTAAATAAAGCTGAAATTTGAAAGTTGACTCCTTTTAACTAACTTGGAAATTTGGAGATTGAAAGTTCAAAGTTAGAAACTTGAAAGCACTAAATTAGTAAGTGCAAAGGATTTGAAGATGTAAGGTTACAAGCATACCTCGCCCATGACTTGCTAATGCCCATGACTACTTCGTGCCTGATGTGCCATAACCTGAATTAAGGGTGACGTGATCCCATAAGGGATCCTGCTGTTTGGGCATAGCTAAAGCTATCTAGTGTCAACAAAACAATAATATTAAATTCAAACTTCAAATTAAAAACTAATCCTAATTTCTAAAACGGTAAACCTAAGCTCTAACCTCACTCTAGCTTAAGCCTCACACACACACACACACACACACACACACACACACACTCCCTCTCTTTCTAAATTCTCACACACACACACACACACACACAGTCTCCCTCTCCTCTCACTCACACACACTCTCTCTTTCAAAATTCACACACGTCACTCTCCCTCTCTCACACACACACACACACACACACACACACTCCCTCTCCTCTCACTCACACACACTCTCCCTCTCTTTCAAAATTCACACACACTCCCTCTACTTCAAAGTTCTCTCTCTCACACACACACACACACTCTACAAAGTTCACACACACACCCACACTCCCTCTACTTCACACACACACACACACACACACACACACACACACACACACACTTATGATCAGAATTTCAGGTGTTGAATCAATGAAGCATAAAAGACAGCAATAGACTAAAGCCCTACAAGCAATAGACAAGACAATAGGTTCTCCCACGAAGAGCCCAAGCAATACCAATCAATAATCTGAAAAACGAGTGTACAAATGCCCCTATAAATACCCTATCAATGAACCCTAAAATAGGAATTCAAAAGTAAAGGGAGGCAAAATGTGGAGGGAAAATAGTGCGGCCTCCTACGGCCCCCCACTCCACATATAACCATATAATAAGGGCCCAAGGCCAGTCAATGTCATAAAAAAGGACCCAGTGCGGGCCATAAGCATATAAAAAGGCTCTGGGGCCTGTACATGACTAATATAGAATGCGTAACCAGAAATATACATAACCAACAGTAAATGTAAAGAGGCCTGTGGAATATATGCAGAGTAGCCCAGTAGGCCTATATCCTGTAGTCCATAACTCTCCCTGGCTATAAAGAACATTGCCCCCAATGTAGGCAAAATAAGATAAGAACCAGTGCCAGAGAAAAATACTGCATCAAGATATCCCATCTGAGAAAGGAACATCAAGAGAAGCCGGAGCATCCCGAGAAGCAATGGTAGCTGCAAGTGATCGAGCCTGATCAACCAGGATAGGGGTATGATAAAAAACATCAATGGGCTCCCAAGTAGCCTCCTCAATAGGACAACCATCCCACTGGACCAAAAACTGAACCTGCCGATGGCGACGACTATGCAATAAGCGCACCTATAAAATAGCAGCTGGCAGGAATGGAAAAAGCTCTGGATCTGTAGGAAATGAGGAATCTCGAGGAGCATCATCCTCAATAGCAGCACGTAATAAACTGACACGAAAGATATCACAAGCCCGAGTAGCAGCAGGTAACTCAAGACGATATGTAACTGGTTTGAGGTGCTCAAGAATTTGAAAAGGCCCATAATAGCACGGCGCAAGCTTCTCAGTAGAAGCAAGACCCTGTACAAAACGATGGCGAGCAAAGTGTAACTGGAACTCAACATGGCACCGATGACGATCAACAATGGTCCTGTACCGCTGCTGAATATGCTGTAAATCAGTAGCAGCTCTAGTAATAATCTCCCGAGCACTCGAAAGATAAGATGAAATAGTAACAGGTGCATCATCTGGAGGAGCAGGTATACCGGGTAGAACTGGTGAGTATCCATGAGCAAGCAGGAAAGGAGAAACACCTGTGCTGGAACTAACAGAACTGTTATAACTATACTCAGCCAAACATAAATGCTGATCCCAATCACGACCTGAAGGAGAAACATAATGGCGTAAATAATCCTCCAATACTCGGTTAATAACCTCAGACTGACCATGCGTAGAAGAATGATAAGCAGTGCCCATAAGTATCCGAACATCCAAGATACGCATAAGCTCTGTCCAAAAACCTGATGTAAACTTGGTATCCCGATCAGTAAGTATAGATCGTGGGAGACCATGTAAGCGGAAAATCTCAAAAATAAATATACGACCACACTGCCCTGCTGTAATAGTACGTCTGACTGGTATGAAATGAGCTTGTTTAGAAAACCTATCAACTACCACCAAACAAGAGTCATGACCACGCTAAGTACGGGGAAGACCTAAAATGAAGTCCATAGATATATTAGTCCACTGGCGGGAAGGAATAGGCCAACTTTGAAGGAGACCGCCAGGTTTTTCACGGGAATACTTGCTACGAAGGCAAAAATCACAAGTATGAATAAGGTGGGAAAGCTCACGCTTCATGAAAGGCCAATAAAACTGTTCTTTCAAACGGAACAAGGACTTCTGAAAACCAAAATGGCCACCAACAGGAGAGGAATGGGCATCAAGAAGGAGTTGTGGACGTATGTCGAGAGTGCTGGGAATACATAACAAACCATAGTGGAACAAACGATGATTAACAATGGAATAAACCTGGTGAGGGTGAGAGGAAGGACGAGAGGCAAACGACATAACATCACGAAAGTCTGGACATGTGGCATAAGCCTGAGGAAGATCATCATACCAAGAGTGGGGAGACGTAACAAGACTGTAAGTAAGAGCAGGTAAACGAGACAAAGCATCAGCAGCAGCGTTACTTTTACCAGGCTTATAATGAATATCAAAATGGAAGGACTGTAAAAACTGAAGCCAACGGTACTGACGATCACTAAGATCCTTTTGTGTATACAAATAACGAAGTGACTGGTGATCAGTAAAAACATCAAACGAAACACGATACAAATAATGACGCCACTTCTTTAAAGCAAAAATGATAGCAAGCAACTCTTTTTCATGAGTGGAATAGCGCTGCTCATACGAACGAAGACGACGAGATTCATATGCAATAACACGCTGACGCTGACGTAACAAAGCGCCTAATCCTGTGGAACTAGCATCAGTCTCAACAGCAAAACGCTGGGAAAAATCTGGAAGACATAAAACAGGGGCAGTGGTAAGCTTAACCTTCAAAGTATCAAAAGCTGACTGACATGCGGGAGTCCAAGCAAATGAAGTTTCCTTTTTCAACAGAGCATGCAAAGGAGATGCAAGAGTGGCAAAATGAGCAACTGGTTTACGAAGATGGATAGCAAGACCAAGAAACATACGAACATCATGAACATCAGCAGGCACAGGCCATGAAAGAATAGAACGGACCTTACGAGGGTCGAGACGAACAATACCATTAGTAACAAAGAAGCCCAAAAACTCGATTTGTACAACAACAAAAGAACATTTAGAACGTTTAGCATACCGATGATGAGTAACTAACAAAACAACAACAGAACGAACGTGCTGAACATGAAGAGAGAGAGTGGTGCTATAAATGAGGATATCGTCAAAATAAACAATGACACACTTTCCAAGCAGAGGACGACTGACATTCTGAAAAGTGGGCGGGCCATTGGTAACACCAAAAGGAAGGACACGAAACTCATACAGACCAAAGTGGGTACGGAAAGCTGTCTTGTGCTCATCAGGAGGATGCATACGAATTTGGTGATAACCGGAACGGAGGTCAAGTTTAGAAAAGATCTTGGCTTGGCCTAACTGGTCAAACAGGTCGTCCATATGAGGGATAGGGTACTGATTACGGATAGTAAGTTTATTTAAAGCACGATAATCTATACATAGACGTTTAGTACCATCCTTCTTATCAACAAGTAAAACAAGAGCACCAAAAGGACTGTGGCTAGGAACAATAAGGCCTTGACGTAATAAATCAGACACCTGACGCTGGACTTCCTCGCGCTCAACAATAGACATACGAAAAGGAGGACGAGAAGGAGGTGATGCAGAGGAAACAAGGTCTATATGGTGGTTGACATCTCGTAAAGGTGGTAACTGAATTGGCTCTCTAAAAACATGCTTAAATTCACGCAACAATTCAGAAAATACTTGCGGCAAAGGTAGTGCATCCGCAATAGGCTGAACTGGCTGAACAGAAAGAATAGCCGCACAGTGGGCCTTCGGGAGGCTCCGTATGAACTGCTTCCCGGAAATAAGGTGATAGTCTTGCCGAGAATCAATATCGGAAAATATATTCTGAGTACCATCATGAGAGAATGTCAATGTCTGCTGTTGGAGGTCTACTGTAACCGCACCAAGGGATGCAAACCAATCAGCATCGAGGATAAGATCGTATCGTGTAAGTGGAATAATATGAAAATCTGCCTGACCAAGGAAATCCAATATGAAAGCTGCTGATACATCTGCGTGCTAGGAAAAGAGTGTGCACTGGCAACCTCAACATGCAGGGGATGAGGCGTAGTGACTGGCATAGCACGAATGCGTGTAGTAATATGACTGCTGAGAAACGAGTGAGTGCTACCCGTGTCAACAAGGGCAATAAACTCACGACCAGTGATACGTACGCGAAGACGGATATGGCGTGGACCCGGCTTACCGGCCCAAGTAGCATAAGCAAGCTGAGCATGGCATACAACTAGATCAGGGGGATCAGGAACAGGCTCAGTGGGTGTGGCAAACTGATCAACAGGTGGGTCATCATCAAGAATATGAAGGCATATGGCAGAATCAGGACTATCATCAGGTGTGTCAGCATCATGGAAATAGACGGCAGTAGCAGTGGTAGGTTGTCGGCAATCACGGGCGATATGATCAGGACTCTTACAGTTGAAACATAAGCGCTTCTCATGGATCTCAGACATCTCAGGCTGTGAGTAGCGACGAACAAAAACAGGACGAGGACGTGTTGCAGAAGGAAGAGTGGACGAAGGTGAACTGACAGATGTGGGACTAGCAGAGGATGGAGAGGAAAAAATAGGACGTGTGAAAGGACGCAAAGGACGAGAAACAGAGGAAGAGATGGGAGAGTACTTGTGCTGCAGTGCGGTAGCAAGGGAGATGGCGTGAGAAAGAGTGAGTGGAAAAAAAGAAGAAACTGTTAGAGTTAATGTTTACTTTAGTACCCCTAATGTTATCATTCAGGATTAATTAGTGTTAGTTTGGCCATGCCTGCGTGCTATTATAGGGGCCATTACTATTTATAGTAAGTCGTATTTTAGGGTCATTATTATTTATAATAAATTCGTTTTTTAGCCATGCATGTAGGTGGGTGCACTACTACTAGAAAAAGATTTGCTTTTATCACTTAGAAACTCATCTTGGGTGTTTACCCAATATAGGTAGTAGTTGTAGCAATTAGCTTTTTGTCTTTTGCTATTTGCTTTTTGCTTTTTACCTTACACATAGTTTAGAGAAAGTATATATGTAGGCTGGCGCCCTACCTCAATTGTAATGGGACAGTTGGAGTACATCTCTTCATCATTGTTGTTCTTTCTCATGTGTATGACTATTGTCTAACAACAATAGGAATCTTGTCTTGGGTTACTTGTATGATCAAGTCAGTTTTCTAATAGAAACATCATACCTGAGTGCGCCTTGTAGACCAGCAACGTAGCGAGAGATGAGCTCCAATGTAGAAATATCTGGGAATAGATAGAAAAGCTCTGTAAACCGTGTCGTATAAGCAGCCAAGTCACCAGTGTGAGATAAACTGTGAAAGATGTCGCGCTGTCGAATAAGCCACTGAGGATCAATCATCTCTAGGCGGAGTGCTGTCATAAACTCTGTCCAACTAGCAAGGCCAGGGTGTGAAGCCGTCTGGCGGAACATGCGCCACCAAGTAGCAGCACGGCCCTCCAAATGTAAAGCAGCCAAATGTATTTGCTGAATGTCAGTCTTAGGAAACATAAGGAAGTAGGTCTGAAGCTTAGAATACCGATTCTCGAGTTCATTCCCATCGGATGACCCAGAATACATAGTAAGCTGAACCTTATCCTTAAAGTCTCGTGGCAAAGGACCAGAAGATGGAGGAGTCTCGGGTGGTGGAAATGTACGTTGTGGGGGAACAAGGAATGCAGGAAGTGAAGAGAGTGTAAGAAAAGCTTAATATCGGAGGGAGTGGACTTTTGTCGTCACCCCAAATACGCTTTAGGTACACAAACGACACTAAGAGCAAGAAAGGAAATGACAAATGTCAAGAGAAGGTGTGGAAAGCAAGGAAAAACCAGCAAAGATACCTCTCGATAGAGCTCCAAGCGTGTGCGAAAAGCTGGCTGGAAAATGTCACCACAAGGAGAATGAAAGTGGGCGCTGGACAGCCTCCAATCAATGCTGACAATATGGTTGGAAATCTGTGGAAAACGTGATGAAATAGGGCGATGGACAGCCTCCAATCAAAACTAAAATATGGCTGAAACTTTGTTGGAACAATGGCTGAAAAATGTGATGAAGTAGGGCGTTGGACAGCCTCCAATCAATGCTGAAAAGATGGCTGGGAATCCTTTCCCTGAATCAGATGGAGGATTAAAAAAAAAGAGGGAAAAGGATTTGGAACTTGGGCGCCGGAAATAATTTGCCCCAATTTTTTTTTTCCGGCCGCCAAATTTAGCGGAAGTACTTCCGCTAACTATCTACTAAAGCTCCGCCAAGGAAAATGCTCTGATGGGAGTTGGTCCTCCTCCAAAGTGTGCTGAATGTTGCTGAAGCAAAGAGACGAAAGCCCTCAACAAAGAGAGAAAAATCAGCAAGGAAAATGGGCACCCAATCAGAAAATCAGATCTGAAATTCAGCAATCAGGAAAGTGCTCTGATACCAAGTTATGATCAGAATTTCAGGTGTTGAATCAATGAAGCATAAAAGACAGCAATAGACTAAAGCCCTACAAGCAATAGACAAGACAATAGGTTCTCCCACGAAGAGCCCAAGCAATACCAATCAATAATCTGAAAAATGAGTGTACAAATGCCCCTATAAATACCCTACCAATGAACCCTAAAATAGGAATTCAAAAGTAAAGGGAGGCAAAATGTGGAAGGAAAATAGTGCGCCCTCCTACGGGCCCCCACTCCACATATAATTATATAATAAGGGCCCAAGGCCAGTCAATGTCATAAAAAAGGACCCAGTGCGGGTCATAAGCATATAAAAAGGCTCTGGGGCCTGTACATGACTAATATAGAATGCGTAACCAGAAATATACATAACCAACAGTAAATGTAAAGAGGCCTGTGGAATATATGCAGAGTAGCCCTGTAGGCCTATATCCTGTAGTCCATAACACACACACACACACACACACACACACACACACACTCCCTCTCTTTCTAAATTCTCACACACACACACAGTCTCCCTCTCCTCTCACTCACACACTCTCCCTCTTTCAAAATTCACACACACGTCACACTCTCCCTCTCACACACACACACACACACACACACACACACACACTCTCCCTCTCCTCGCAGTCACACACACTCTCCCTCTCTTTCAAAATTCACACACTCACATGTCACACTCTCACACACACATTCCCTCTACTTTAAAGTTCTCACACACACACACACACACACACACACACACACACACACACACACACACACTCTCTACTTCAAAGTTCACACACACACACCCACACTCCCTCTACTTCACAGACACACACACACACACACAAACACTCCCTCTCTTTTACACATCAATAATCACCCACACTCTACCTCTCCTCTCTCTCTCTCTCAATACAATCACAACACACACTCACAACACAACACAACACAACACAACATAATCACAACACACACTCACAAGTCACAACACAATCTCTCTCTCTCTCTCTCTCTCTCTCTCTCTCTCTCTCTCTCTCTCTCTCTCTCTCTCTCTCTCTCTCTCTCTCTCTCTCTCTCGCGGGCTTCTCTATCGCGCCAAAAGGTGTGAAGAGACACCCCTCGGGACGGCGCTGTATCGTAAAAAAATTTGCTTTTTTTCAACAATCGTTTCAAACACTGAAACGTCGTTTCGAAATGGGGTCGTTTCGTACGTCCCGTTTCATGGTTTGGAGGAAAAAATCTGATTTTTCCAACAACTTTATTTTACGGCACTAGCATAAGTATCACATCTTTTGGAATCAGAGAGTGATCTATCTTCTCTAGATTTTGTATTTTCTCCGTTTTCCCTCTTTATCAAAAAGTTATCCTTTGCTGAATTTTGTGTTATTTTGATTAATGACCGTGTCAATATCCCTCTTAGCCCTCCAGTTGCACTCCAATTGCCGCTTGCTAATGATAGTGCGATAATGATCAAGAATCATGGGGTTACCATTTATGTGAATAGGGTGGATGTTGGTGCACCAAGATGATGGGAAGCTAGAGACAACTGTAGAATTGAGGACATTGGCTAGTGTGGGAGCAAGTAGGTTGGCAACATGAGTTAGGAGTTCGGATTCAAGGTCCTCGATATCTCTAGCCTTTCATTCTCTTGACGCCCATAAGGACCATATCAGAGGTGAAGAAGGTGAACTAAGATGGTCGGAGAGAGATAGAGATGAGTGAGTCAATGGGTATAGTGTATGGGCCAGTAGCATAGTCGGCCCATATGGGGAGGTCATCCAAGAAAGGTGGTGGGGCACAAGGGATAAAAAACTCATGCCAAAAGCGCCCGACGAAGAGTTGAAAAGAATGTGAACAAGACGTTTTCCTTCGGAGTCATCATAGGCATGCTTTTCACAACGGAGTGTATGATGGTATGAGCGTCAAGAGGAGTGGAGAAGGGAGGATCATAAGTATGTGCATGGGTGACAAGATGATGAAGAGAACGATAGTCATAGTCATACCGTAGGGGGTGTAGAGGACGGGGTGGTGAAATATGTCTAGATTTGCCTTTATGGGGCTTAGAAGAAAAGGCTATAGAGGCGGCAGAGTGAAGAGAGGTAGTAAGGAAAGCAGCTTGTGATTCCACTATATTGTTATGGGGAAAAGAGTGGAGTAATGAGGCCAGAGATCCTGGTAGGGAGGCGACCAATAGCAAAAGAGAGGAAAGAGTGATCAGAGAGGGTGGTGGGAGAGATATGAAAATCAGAGATGTTATGGAGGATGGTGACCCCATGAGATAATCAATGACACTATGGCTGCCACTATGAGGATGACAAGTATATCTGCCTGAATCCGGCCAACAATCTAGGCCATTATAAATGGCTAACTCATGTGCCTCGCAAATTGTAATAAGTACTCACCATATGGGGTAATAGGTCACAAATTGTCCTCGAAATCATTGTAACTCCCATTCCATCACTGTCAAGGGCATGAACGCAGAGCTGGTCGATAGTGTGGTGTATCCGGAATCCCCCGGACGCTAATGTTGTGGGCTTTTTGTTCTCTGAATCTTTCTTCCAAAATCGTGGCTGAAATGAGAGAGAGAGAGAGAGAGAGAGAGAGAGAGAGAGAGAGAGAGAGAGAGAGAGAGAGAGAGAGAGAGAGAGAGAGAGAGAGAGAGAGAGAGAAAGAAAGAAAGAAAGAAAGCTTTATTAATGTCTTTTCCATGCCAAAAGGCATATAAGACTAATGAAGTACATGTCAAGTATGTGGTAACCATGGGAGCGTATAAAAACGTCTCCAACTGTAATAAAGAAAACATCTAGTGCAAACCAAAATAGACCCGTATGCGGGAGTGTGCGCATAATGATCATATGTATCTATGGCAAGATGTCAAGGCGGTGCTGCTGCTGCTGTGCTGATGCTGTAAAAAGATGTAATGCAAGCCACAGAATGGGAAAGCGCTGGAGCCTGCCGGCGTCGTCTGTGAGCATGAGCACGTGCATGTGTAGTAGTAGTAGTCGCGGCACCGTTGGGTTCGGTGGCCATTGCCCGGGTGCTGCCAGCGCAGCAACAACGAGCTCCTGGGCCAGGCTCGGCCTCGCGCCGGGAGTAGCGCGAGCTTGCGCCTGTCACCATGGGCTCGGAGCCTCTGCGTAGAATGTCTGGTAATCCTGGTGGTAACAAGATGGTGGGAGGTACACTGTCTTTGATCTCTATGAGCATGAGAGCGGCCATCATCCTCGTCGTCGTCATAATCATAATCCTCATCCTCAGGCACTGATCTCCGCCTAGTAAAGAATAAGGTAATCAATGGCTGTGAGGTAAAATGCTGGGGTGTCTCGTATAAATCTCTCCGTAGTATGGACATCTTGCGTACCATCTGTAGTATAGTACCATATAGTTTCGCCAGGACATGCCCAATCATGATGGTGCGGTAGTTACTCGGAATCATGGGGTCACCATTTTTATGGATGGGGTGGATAATGTTAGTGCACCAGGAGGATGGGAAACTAGAAACAACTGCTGAGTTAAGAAGGGTGGCTATAGTGGGGGCGAGTATTTGGAGGCATGGGAAAGGAGTTCAGATTCAAGGTCTTCGATATCTTTGGCCTTATGGGATTTCATCTTCTTAATGGCTGCGAGTACCATGTCAAATGTGAAGAAGGAGAACTCAGATGGCCTTGGAGATATGGAAATAGGTGAGTCGGTAGGGACCGTGTACAGGCTAGTAGCATAATCAGTCCATATGCGGAGTTCCTTTAGGAGAGGTGGTGGAGAGCGAGGAATGAACTAAAAAGCGCCCGAAGAAGAGTTGAAAAGAAGGTCAATGAGACGTTTCCCTTCAGAACCATCATGGGAACGTTTCTTACGGCGGAGAGCACGATGGTAGGAGCGTCGAGAAGATCGAAGCAGATGTGGGGCATGGATGCGTGAGTAGGTTACTGAATGATGAAGAGAACGACACTCAGTATCATACCAAGGAAGGTGTAGTGGTCAAGGTGTGCGTCGGGTCTTTCTGGGGTGGGGTTTTGTGGGGAGGGTTAGTGCTGTAGCCGTGTGGAGAGAGGTGGTGAGAAAATCAGCCTGGGTGTCGACTGGACTGTCATGAGGAAAGGAGTGTAAAAGTGAAGCCAAGGACTGCCGGTACAGTGGCATGTAAGTGGGATCAAATGTGTACGTGGGTGCTCGGGTAAGCATGGGTAGTGTAGATGATTGAGTGGGTGGGAGGTGGCCGATATCGAAATGAGTGATCAGAAAGGGTGGTGGGGAAAACGTGGAAGTCAGAAACTATGGGTACAAAGGAGGGTGACCCCATGAGATAGTCAACGACACTATGTCCTCCACTGTGAGGGTGGCATGTATAACTGTTTGAATGTGGCCAGCAGGGTAAGCCATTATAAATGGCTAGCTCATGTGCCACTCCAAACTGCAATAAATGCTCACCATATGAAGTAATAGGTCCCAAACTGTCCGCGGAGGTCCTGGTAACTCCTAGCATATCACTGTCCAGGGCACGAACACGTAGTTAATCAGTGGTGTCAAAGAACTCTGTCTATTGCGAAGATGTCCGGGCATTAAAATCCCTCGTGAGGAGAATATGCCCCCGCTCTGAAAATCTGATAATATCTGGTGAGAGGTCCTGGTATGGAGATCCAATACCCTCAGCAAAAGACGAGGACTTTGGTGGAAAGTAACATGCTGCAATAAAAAGATCTCTATCCAAGCCAATCTCCTGACCCACGATGCGAGTCCATATGTAGCGGGCCTACTTGTCATGTCGGATGAAGTCAATACTCGAATGAAGAGCCTCTCTGTACAAGCAGGCGACCCCACCTGAACCTCGTCCACTAGCAGATCCAATCTCTCTTCTGAATACTGAGTCCCATCTATATCCAGGAAAAGAAGGAAGTCCGCGCTCTGGGCTCTCGTGTGTCTCCATGAAGAATAATATATCCCTGCCTGTAATGAAATCAACAAGGTCCCCTGCCGTAGAAGATGAATGTATGCCAGCACAATTCCACACTCCAATCCGAAGGTGGTGTGGATGGGGCCCCGGGGTGCTTCCACCCCCGGGCACCCCAAATCCCTAGCACCGGGATCTGCTAGGTGCACTATCAAGAAAGCGCACTCGTCCATCTCGGTAAATGACTCGTCTGCCAGACTCACGGGCTGCCTGAAAGGCTTTACGTCTCCTCTACCTGGATATATGTGAGGTCGTCATCCATATAGATAGTGGTGCCACGAAGCTTAGCTCTGCACCGCAAAGCATCTCGGCGACTCTCTAGAGAAGTGAAACGGATAACAAGTGTAGCTGCATCTCTGGTAGTCCTCCAAGCTGTATCTAGCCCATCTGTCATGTGTCCTAGAGTGGTCTCGAGAAATCTCGTGGCTTCGGCAATGGCATCCTGTGTGTCCGGTATCCCATGAACCCTGATGTTGTGGGCCTTTTGCTCCCTTGACCTCTCTTCTGATATGGTGGCTGAGATGACGGAGGAGATGGGGGCGCTAGGCTTGGTGCCTTTCTGCAAGACTGCTGCCCATGAACCTTTATGCTACTCAATTTTACTCTCAAGCTCCTTTATCATGGTGGTGGTTGATTCAGAGGCTGCAACCTGCTTAGTGTTGATCACTTGCTCTAACGAAGCGACTTTGGACTGCAACACATTTTTTTCCTTGAGTAAGGAGACCACTATCCCTTTCAGTTGTGATGGTTCATGTTTCAAAAGCTGGAAATCGGCTTTCATTCGGTTAGCTTCCCAGGAGGAAAATAGTTCCTTGGATTTGGAGGGATTGTATGGGATGGGTACCGCAGATGGGGGAGCTGTTGGTTCTCGGGTAATGGGGATGGGAAGAAGGCCGGTAGGGATGGCCAGAGCGATAGGGTGGGAGAGTGGGGACGAGGAAGAGGCAGAAGAAGAAGAAGATGAAAGAGAGGGAGGAACAGCAGAGGAGAGAGAAGAAGAGGAGGAAGAAACTGAGAGTGGGGAAGAAGAGGAAGAAGAAGAAGGGGGTGCCACATCCTTTATACATAGCAATGGCAAATCTGAGGACAGATCTGAGGACAGCGAGGGGGATGGCAACTGTAGGCAGCGAGGAGTTTGCATCGGAGGACAAATCTGTTGGCAACGAGGACTCTGATCCAGCAGCAAGGGTGGTGAGGGTGATGTCGGCTTCAGCGAGGGGGGAGGAGGGGATGTTCTTTTCAGCAAGGGGGTGCTGCTTTCAGCGAGGAGGGTGCCTTTTCCAGTGATGGGGGTGTATTTTTCAGCGATGTTGGTTTCCGCGAGGGGGGGGTGAAGATAGTAGCGATGGGGGAGTGGGTGGTCCGACGTGGAGAGAGAGAGGATGTGGCGCGAGGGACAGCAGAAGAAGCAGCAGCAGATCCGCGTGAAGCCAGAGAGAGAGAGAGACAGAGAGAGTATCTGCAGATTATGAACCAATTTTACTGCAAGGCAGTCCTTTTATTCCCCAAATATGTGATTTAGTTTATTTGAGGGACTTTGGATTATAGAAAACTTCTCAAAGCCTGTGGTCAATAAAGAGCTCTTTTGTTGATGGTGTGGGAAACTTGAGCTTCCGGAAAACTTGAAAAGTATGTGGCCTGCGCATGGCTTTGCAATATTTATAGGATTTCATCTTCAGATTAATCAATCACCAAATCTCATGAATGATGTATTTAGAATGTAGACTTGCTGCGAACTTAATATTTCATCAACCAAAACCTTGCATAGCTGGAGAACCGATGAAATTTGAGAAAATAATTCTCAAATTTTCACCCAGATTTTGCAACAAATTTATTCCATGTGGGATATTCTTTTACTTACCTGGTAGAGAACATTGATCAGTCAGAAATTTTTTGATAAGAATGAATTTGTAAAAATTAGAAACTTTTTTCTTCCACTTTTTTCATACCTTTGTTTAAGTATTTACATTTGAAGGGTTCCATTTTGTGGCATGATATTGAAAGAAAGTCTGAGCCTAGCAAGTGATAATTGAGCATGTTTTGATTTTGTGCCAAAAGATGTTCAAAAATCAATGTCAGCTAGCAGTGATGCCAATGAACTTATCTTTGTATAAGCTGTTTCCGGACATGAAGCATTTGTTCTGGTGGTAAAATGGTGATAAAAAGGTTTAGATTCAGACTAAAGGGTACTCAAGTGCAAAATGCATCTGGCGGGACAAAACCTAGTCATAGGGGAGACTCGACCCTGTTGCATAGTAAGAATGGGGCCAGGTTGTTGGATGAATAAACTTGTGTGTTGATAGAAAGTTTTTGGCGAAGCCAATTGCGGTATTAGGTTGCTCTTTTTGGATGTGTTTTGGTGTTGGTGTTGGTTTTGGCCTTGACGTTGATAAGGACAAACTTGAATGTTGGTAAGCTGCTCTCAATACCTAGGTGTAATTTGTTAGAAAGCAATGCATCAATCAAAATAAAAAAGTAAACTGGGCCATGCATAGTGGTGGTGTAGCTTGCTTGGGTTGGGGCAACCAGAGCCCACCCAGGTTTTATTACCTAACCACTCATTGGCAGACACAAGGAAAAGATTTCAAAATCAAGTTCAATGCAAAAGAAAAGGTAAAATCCCGGTAATAACCATCCTTGGTGTTTGCTAGAGCATGCCCTTCTTATATTTCCTGTATGCGGCTCTTGTTTTTGTTAGACGAATGAAGTTTTCTGGAAAAAGATATTAACTTGCTTGTTTTCGAAGTTGAGATTTCGTGCATGTGCTTTTATTATTTTGATCACATCATGCCTCTTATCATTTTTTCGAGTGTTGGTAACGCTCTGTTGATGGAGCAGGTGGTGGATCTTCTTGCACCGTATCAAAGAGGTGGCAAGATTGGGCTTTTTGGTGGAGCTGGTGTTGGCAAGACTGTCCTTATCATGGAGCTCATTAACAATGTCGCAAAGGCTCATGGTTTGTCTCTTTTAATATGCTTATTTGTATGCCTTCATTGGCATTGGTTTTGTGTGATCCAAGTGGTTAGTCTGATTGTGCAGTTTTGGCTTTTCTTTAGGTGGGTTTTCTGTCTTTGCTGGTGTGGGAGAACGAACACGAGAAGGAAATGATCTTTACAAAGAAATGATTGAGAGTGGTGTCATCAAGCTTGGGGAGAAACAGGTAATGTTGTCTTCAGAATGACTATCTTGGGTGCTGTCTTTGAAAAATAGTAATTTGTACTGAGGTTGTTTTCTCAATTTGCAGAGTGAGAGCAAGTGTGCTTTGGTGTACGGGCAAATGAATGAGCCACCTGGTGCACGTGCACGGGTTGGATTAACTGGTTTAACCGTTGCGGAGCATTTCCGAGATGCAGAGGGTCAGGACGTTTTGCTTTTTATTGACAACATCTTTAGATTTACCCAGGTACACTCTTATGGCTTCAATAGAAAATGTCCGTGGTGGTTATTTGGATCTTGTAAGTTTTTCTGTTGGAAGCATTTGTGGAAGTTTGCTCAAAAGATTTGCTCATGGATGTTAAATCTTAATCAGGCAAATTCAGAAGTGTCAGCTCTTTTGGGACGCATTCCCTCTGCTGTGGGCTATCAACCCACCTTAGCAACTGATCTTGGAGGTTTACAAGAGAGAATCACAACTACCAAAAAGGGCTCGATTACCTCTGTGCAAGCTATTTATGTCCCGGCTGATGATCTCACAGATCCTGCTCCTGCAACAACTTTTGCCCATCTTGATGCCACCACTGTGTTATCTAGGCAGGTTTGTAAGCTTCATATAAGACTTTGTTTCGTGGTAATCACAAATTTGTTTATAAACTTCTTTCAAAGTAATCGTTTGAGCTGAAAAATATGTGGGTCATGTATTCATGTCAAATGAGTATTTAATAATGTTGGAGTTATTGTACAAATGGCCCACAACATTTTTTCCTTTTTCCAGATATCAGAGCTGGGTATCTATCCAGCTGTAGATCCGCTGGATTCAACATCTCGCATGCTGTCCCCTCGCATTTTAGGTTTGGACCATTATAATACTGCTCGAGGTGTTCAGAAGGTTCTGCAGAACTACAAGAACTTGCAAGATATCATTGCTATTTTGGGTATGGATGAGCTTAGTGAGGATGACAAGCTCACAGTAGCACGAGCTCGAAAAATTCAGCGCTTCCTAAGTCAGCCTTTCCATGTAGCTGAGGTTTTCACGGGTTCTCCAGGAAAATATGTGGACTTGAAGGAGTGTATCTCTGGTTTTCAGGTACTTGTGTCAGAATATGTCTTTTGATTAACATCGTTGATGACCTTTTTATAGTGTATGGACTCATATGTCAAGCTGATCAATGGCTGCAGGGTGTTTTGGATGGAAAGTATGATGACCTACCTGAGCAAGCGTTTTATATGGTTGGTGGCATTGATGAAGTTGCCGCCAAGGCAGAGAAAATGGCCAAGGAAATATCATAGGTCACGATTTACTAGATTCCTGATGTCATGATTATATTGTTAGGGAGTATTGAACTCCATTATGGTCTTGGTGTCTGTTGTGCATGAAAGTGATAGCATTTTCTCTATAACTGGTCCTTTGTACATCACAGCCAGCAGCAATCAGTCATCATTTGTTGCCTGCCCTTGTTTGTATCATTGTTCCTCAGGTAATAAAAATTGGCATTAGGATTCTGACCATTCCAGTTTTGCTTTCTAATCACGAGTTTGAAACTTCCATTGAGCAATTGCCCTTTGTTTTACTCTTACCTAAATGGGCAATCAATTTTATGCTTCCAACCACATGGGGGGAATTTTTAGAATCTGGATCACTTATATGAGAAATCCAACAATTTGAAGGTTCATGCTGTTTAATTGAGCTTTTGACTCTGTTATCAGGTCTTCTCTCCTACCTCTGTGTAGAGTTTTCAAATTTTTCTGTTTTATGGTATTTGTAAAAAACGCTTGTTATCTAGTCATAAATATTTTGGAAGGATAACGATGTCCTCTCAAGCAAATTTTGTAGCATAGTTGCAGCGAATCGTGAACCGCGATTCTGACAGCGAATCCTGAAAATTTTCTATAATTTTTTTTTTTGGAACGTTTTGCCTCCCAAAAGTGCAGTAGATAGGGCACAAACAGATAAAAGTCAGTAGCTATTTGGTTGTTATTTGCGTTGGTTCTCAGTAATTGTTAATGGCAAATGCTACAGTTTGGGCTATTAACTCTATGGATGATGATCACTTTTGCAATCATTTCACTGGAGATGTTAGTGCAATGTGCATATAGACGGGGGCATAAATATTGGGCCCTTATCGGCACGCATTTGGACCCCATTTTTAGCAGCGCCTCTCCTGCTACTGTCGCCAGGGGGGTCCAGGGGGGATCGGGGGGCAGCACCCCCCGAAGCAAAAAGCAAGATACAATTGCTTTACAGTTCCCTATCTCTATCCCACTAGAACCATCTGTGATCGTGACGGTTTTGAATTTTTATCCTTGACAGAACCCGACATGGATTAATCCACCTGAATTGTCCATCCTGTATCCGAAACATTTGGCAAACTACACAGTAATAATGCTTTTAATTAGAGCTTTCATCTGATACCCATATTTGCCCAAAAGAGAAAAAAAAAACAATTCTAGGAAAATTCTGAATCGCGATTCGGACCGCGATTCTGAATCACAGTGCAACTATGTTTTGTAGGTCATTTGTAGGTGGTGATAATCTCTAAGTGTGCCCTTTGATTAAAAAAAGCTGGTTAGCGTCTCATGAAATGGGTAGGCCATTTTGCTAACAGTAAATTGTCACGAGACATTGATTTTACTAAATCTGCAAAATTGACAATAATGGTAACCTAGTTGCGCTTTGATGCTGGTAAGATTAGATATGGGCAGGCAGCAATTCTCATCACCATATTCTGACAACTCGTTTTCATCGAACAAATTTTTGAGTCTCCCCCCCCAAAGGTGGTACTCCACAAAGGTGGTACTGGTAAAGATTTTTATTTTACAAAGTTACATACAGAAGGAAACCATTGCTCCTCAAGGGCCAAAGCAAGGTTTTTAGATCGTTTGTTTCAAGTGACTTGCTTGGAAAAATTTGGTGTGGAGTGGAGACTAATGGTTCCATTTAGGGTATTCTTCCGCATGCCGAAATACCAGTAACATCAAAATTTTACATAGGCTCGACGTAAAAGTAAACAAAGCAAGTAGAGCAATGTTCAGAGGTAAAACAATGTTCTAGTACATTAAGCATAATGTGAATGTAGATGGTCTTAATTCCTCTAGATTTCTGAAAGTGACAATTATCTTATGATCCAGGTAAAGCTAATGTGTATCTTACTATCATACTTCATACCAAGAATCTTCCTAAACATGTAGCTTGTAGTACTGCTATGCATGATTGAACAATGACATAATTTGCATTGGTTTCGGTAGAAGAATGCTCCATTTTGAGTGGTACCATTCGACAGTCAAAAGTGTTGACAGTCGATAGTGTCGAGTCGATATCAAGTCAATGTCAAGTCGGTGTTGAGTTGAGTCATGTGACTCGAACTTGAATATTTGATTCGAAGTTGAGTCCACCTTTGCTCTACTTCGAACATTCGTGTATTTTTTTAGACTGTTTGAATGTGCGTGTGAAAATTCAGACTATATTAAATAATAGTTTATCTATGCAGACTAATAAGAGCAGGTATGTATAGGAGTTTTCAAAAGATAGAATTAGGTGAGTAGGAGTAAGATTAAACTCCAACATAGCGATAATAAAAAAAATATTCCAACAAAGTGGATTGGCTAAGGTGATAGACCAAATCATCCTAAATTTTTAGTTGGGGATGTTATTGACGACCTTAGGCCATATGCTTTGCTTGAGTTTTTCCACATTGTGGATAAAAACAAAATGGGATTGAGGGAGGTGTTTGTCATAGAGGAATATGTCATGGAAAAAGGTGAAGTTGTGGTACCCATGTCAACATCCACATGGCATTGGTGAATTGCTACAAAGACATTGTGGGATCCAATTTGGAGCAACTAAATGATGACTTTGACGAGAGTGTAAGGGCCGATCCCAATGAATTTGATTGAGAAGGACAAATGTTTGTCTGTTGCAATGGTGAATGCAACACCTCTTGAAAAAAATTGGACAAGTCATTGGAGCATAGCAATTTAATGATGAGTCTAATGGCGAAAACTAACCCTTATAAGTTTTTAAAAAATAGTAGATCAATAGCTAATTAAATCAAAGAATTAGATTGATTAGCTACCAAATATAGATAGATGGCTAAAAAATGTAGATTATTTCAGTACAAAAGGTAGATAGATATAAACATACACAAAAGTATAAATATACATCAATATAGTTTTTTGACAAAAAAATCAATGAGATTGTGGGTGCATATGAGCACTCATCAATCATCCATAGTATTTTTTGAACCTCAAAGAATGTCAAAGCGACACTCTTAGATCCCAAATCTAGTGACATTTATGTAACACAAAGTAGCTTTATCTCAACATCACATAAGAGTACTCAGTGCTACTAAGTGACATTACTAATTGTGGTACAAATTTAACCAATGATCGTCGCTCAACAACAAACTAAGCACTATATGAATAATTGGCTAATAAGCTATAAATTGAGTGTTCAAATTAATTTGATCAAAAGCACCAACGAAATAAACATAGAATCAAAAGACATTCAAAACCATATATATACTAGAGCTCCGTTTATAGTTTGTACAATACCAGTATCACATTCGGGCTACAACTTGCCATGTAAGGTGGCAGACATCAACGACGGGCCAAGAAAAAGAAATGATGATCAAGCTAGCACCCAACCTACTTGGTGACAATTGATGTTCCAAGGGAATAGGCAAGCACTTGTTTAGTATTTTCAGACTCCATGATACATGAGGATACATCCACATTTCATGCCAATAAGCAATTGAGAGGCATGGCCATAGAACAAGGAGTTCAAACTACTTAATCGGCCAAAGATCCCAAGTTCCAAGGGGTGAATCACTCGACACGATTCCAAGTATGGCCTCAAAAATTTTTATGAAAACGAGTGGAACACAAGGCCTAGAGAGCATTTCAGTGGAACAAGAGTACTTTGAAAAGTTGAAACTTACTGAGTATTTTAAATTTTATATTAGAAAGCCCAAGACTTGCCATCCTACATGTATAAATCTAGATTGTGCCACTTGCTAGCACGAAAATAATTATATCCATTTTGTAGTCACAATGTTAAGCTTAGACTTATAAAATATTAAAGGTTTAAGCTGAGCTGAGCTTAAGCTTGTATAGTTTTAATAGTTTCTTAAGTCAAACATTGTAACTTATATTTTTAGTCTCACAAGTAAAAGTGAAAAGGGCATGAATCTTTTTGCTATAAGTAATTCCCTTTTGTAAAAAGTGACATCCTTAATATTAATGTGAAATTTCTATATGTTTGGCTCCTCAAGTTTTTGTTTCATTGTGAATGCTATTTGGCTGTATATAGCCACGTCCAAGTAGAGAATATCATAGTTTGAATCTTAGTTTTATAGCTTACTGGTTTGTGGTACTAGATGTTGTAAGTAGGTTATTGCTTTATTCACCTAAGATACTACAAATGATTGGTGGTTGGATTTTCTCCCAAGAAGGTTATTTGGGATAATGAGTTGTGTTCAAATTTTTAAGTTTGCGTATCATCGTTTTCATTATATAGATTCAAATCTAGAATTACATCTATAATATGTTTTTTATAAATAAATGTTGCAAATTGACAAATTTTGTTCCCTACCTTCTTAATCTAGTCAAAGCCCTCAACAACAGTACATGTTCTCTCAAGCATTTTCAAGGTTTTATGTCAAGGCATTTTGATATAGAGTATGGGTTCTCCATATCATATTTATTTTTGACATTTCTATGGAACCCTACTCCTATCACAAGCTAATTATAAGATCCACAACAAGCTTTGTTGTAAACATGCATATACTCAAAGTTTAAAAAAATTGTAAATTCATTGATTTTTTCTTGATCAAAATCACAAAGTAGAGGCACTTCAACTTTAAGAATGAAATTATAAGAGATCATAGCTTTACAAGAAATCCATATCAGCTCCTAGTTCATGCTAATGATATAGCCATTCCTGTGAAGCTCAATTGTAACTCTCTGCTCCAATAGACTCACTTTCTTAGAATTTTTTATACCTTCAAGCATGAATGCATCAAAGTCATATCTTTTGAGTCTCTTCCACGATTCTCCTCCATACAAGGCCATAAATCTTCATTTGTTTGACTCAAAATTGATAGTCAGAACACAAATCCAGCAAGATCAGATCAATTAGATGGCTATAATTCTGTAAATTGGTTTGCATGTGCCAGAGAAAGAGTTGCATGTCATGAATTTTGACTTTATAGTGAAGAAAAAACCGGAAAATAGCCAAAAATCATCATTTTTGCTTGTTTTTCATGAAGTTGGATAGCAGGTGGCTGTAAAACACCATGTAGAGCTTGCCAAAATTTTAACCAAAGTCTTTGAAGCTGTCCCTGAATTTAGAGCCAAGAATTCCATGAATTGGGCTTGTAGAAGGTCAAAAAAGACCAAAAAATAGCTTATTTTTGAGGTTTTTGGGGGATGCATTGCTCCCAATCCATGAGGATATCATGCTGGGAATTTTTGCAGCATGATTAGCATTCCTTTTTACCTTCCCAGCAAGCTATCAGACATGTAAATTGATGGCCGGAGGCTTATGCTCCATCTCCATCAAGTTTGAAGCTATTTTGACTTCTACAAACCAAGAAATCTTCGTTCGTAGTCTATACTGCTTCTTAGGACCAGTATGAATGCTTCACTGAAGTCTAATAGACAATTAAAGACTGTTGCTAGCATCACTTTTGGGCTTGGAGAGGTGTTTGTATGATTTTTGATCATATAGCTAGCTTGAAGTGCGCCCTACTACAAAATTTCTGATGCTCTGTTCTCACACGTGTGAAGCCTGAGTGGTAGGCTGATGTGGCAAGCATCTTGGTTACTTGGTCTCCCTTCGTATTGTGCTTTATAGCGCCTAATTTGGTGCACTGTAGCCAAAGTTATGGTCGTTTGAAATTTTGACAGTTTTGTGAGCAAAATTGGCAAAATCCGTAATTGTTCTGATTGCATGCTAGTCTTTTTCCTAATTTGTGGTACCATGCTTGCATGGATTGATTGCATGTTGATTATGAGAGTGATTCTGACATGTATGAGGGATTTATAGTCGATTTGAGTGGTCATACGCATGTGCTATGATGATTGGATCACAAATCTGGGATGTTGGCTGACAAATTCCGTAAAACTGAAGTTTACGTAAAAAATTTCGTAATGACGTTTGGTAACCAATGTAGTGTGCTTTGCATGCCAGTTGGACATTGGTTTAGTGACATTAAAAATCAAACACTATTTTGATTTTTTGATTTCGATTGCCTTTTGTACTAACAGTATTTTTGTCAGAATTTTCGAATTACGTAAAATGAGCCAAAAATCGAGTTTTTCCGAAAAAAATCAAAATTTTGGTCATTTTTTCGTTATCTATGGAATGAGTTTAGATTAGTGAATTGACAAAACTGAGTTTATCAGTCAGAGTCAATCATCGTGTTTTCACTAAAGCTAAGTTATCTCCCGGTTATACATAATTTAAAATTGACAGAAGGAACCGCAAAAAACATTGTACTCAGGTACATGGAATTTGCCGACAGTTTTTACTGTGTGATATTTTAACTTTTGGAGTATGGTACTCCCAGGTTGAAAGTTAAAATTGAATTTTTTTTTCTTTTCTGTTGAATTTCAAGTTTGGTTAAGATTTGAAATCGGTTACTTGTCTGATATATTTCTAATTGATACTACTCATTAGAAATGGGTCAAGTGAAAGTTTGTGCAAGATACTCGTCAGAATTTAAAAACCGTCAAACAATATGAGAGGACCCGACAGAATGAGTGGTAACAGAACTCTTTATCCGGGCGGAGAAATTTTGTCGGATATAGTTTAAGAGTTATTGAATCTTATTGGTAGGATTTCCATTCATGTAATTTCATATTCTGAATTTGGATAGTTTTTGTTAATATTGACGGAGTAATGCCGAACTAGTCAATAAAAAAAACAATCCAATTTTATTGAAAAACTTGTAATTGATAGGAAGTGATCAAAAGTAAAAAAAAACTGATTTCATTTCCTGGTTAAATCCTATGCTGAATTGTATGCAAAAGATCAGATTAGTATTGTTTTTCATACTAGTGAATGATTTTTGTATATCAGGAATTCAACCCATGTATAGGATAGAAATGAAATTGTTTCAGACTTTTTTCCTACAATAATTCACTTTTTACATTTACTAATGTCTTTACATTTTCTGAATACCTTAGCTGAAATAGATTTTCAGGGGACTGAAAATTCTAAGGGGAGAAGAAGAGTGGACATCAGAGGTAGTTAGTGTGCTTGGGAAATATATTCCGATAATCTCCGAGAATAATTGCTTAATACCAGATATTAATTTCCTAGATTGAATTCATATAGTTGAGTTCATAACTGATATCTTTGTAACCATTGAGTTGTCCACAATTTTGGATGTCAATCATGATATTAGAAGTGGAATCAGATACATGGCTTACATTGGATCTGTTAGTTGATAGAAGCTTGTCCCTAGAGTTGATACTCTTGGATTAATAGGGATTCGAAGCTTATCACTAAGTTGGAAGGATCGGAATGTAATGATGAACCATGTTAGTTCTTCTACTAAAATCACAGGGTCAGGTATGGATTTGTTATATCAATCTGAAAGGCATGTCAGTCATCCAAATAAATGGATTTTCCAGTTTTTGAGAACAAGAGATAATATCCTATATGGACTATAGGACAGCTAGATGATCATTGGATCTCTAGAATATTAGATAAGGCGGTTAAGGGTTTTCTGGAAGGAAGAGCTGGTGGTATGGGACATCAGTAATTTTGGAAAGGAAATCCTAGGACTGTAAAGATTTGATTATCAATGGAGTATTTTAGTACCTAGTTGCGATGTGGGAAAAAGAAGACCATTGATTAAATGTGGGGTATTTTGGAAAATTTTGAGGTTTAATCTGGATCCTAATGGGCATCTCACTATTTACAAAATCGGAAACCCTCAAATCTATTTCTCGCTTTCTTGATTAATCCTTTACTGCTTAGTAATTTCTCGAATATTAGACATCAGAATTGTTTATATGATTCTTTCCAGCATGAAGTTATTCTTTTGAAAGACTGTTATATCATATGAATTACTACTTGTGTGAATAGATTTGGAATTTAGATAAATTCTAAGGTCAAAGTGTTTCAATTTCTTAAACCTAGGGTATCTCTGTTGCATAAATAGATTTTAGTGGAATGATAGATACTATCATTCGGATTGAAAATATTCGAAGGAAGAGTTTTGATTTTAATAGCGTGGATCGTTTTTTGTAAGGAAGACACTTATTACTGGCTTTTTATTGATTTAGATATTTTCATATATCATCTTTCCAGTTAACTTTTATAGAAACTGATAATTTTTTAAAAAGAGGGGTGAAGTGATGGGATAAAATTCTATCTGGGGATCTGTTGGTTGCATAGTTTCGGAAGATTGCCAAGATCTCTCTCTACTCTCATGCTTCCTAGTCCTTGGCTTGGGGGTGAAGCTTCTCGAGAATGATTGGTTGCTTCTACGTGGTTGGGTGGTTTCTCCAACAATGTGTTCTCTATTGTTTTGTCTTGTAAGCAGGATCTTAAGGAGGTGTCCCTTACAACCGCGCATTGTGCGTGCCTTGCATCCTCCAACAATGCTCCCCTTGCAATGATGAATGGAGACAAGCTATAAAACAAAAATACTAAGCATTTATTTTTAAGACTGATACTTAGGATTTGATGGCACCATCCAAGGACCGAAAGCCCATGAATACTAAATGGGATTATAAAGTTGGATTGAACTTTGGACAAACACAAAGCACATTTGGTGGCAAAGGGTTGTACAAGCGCACCATGAAGTCTAATGTTTTGACAATATCTTTGTACCTATAACCACAATGTATACTATATCTATATTTTAGCAATTACATCTCATTTTAGTTGGAATATTAGTCTAATGGATGTGAGAAGTAGTCTATTTTTTGGTTAGCTGTCTAAACTTTCAAAAATATACTCCTAAATGGTTTGAATCCTTTAGCGGGGATTTTTTTTTTTAAATGTCTCTTCTCCGAACGGTCACGATTTACCCTTATATCATCCAACGGTTGTTATTATTTGCTTCATGCACAAGGCAAAGTATGGTTCTTTCCACGAAGTTTTACACTAAGCTTACTCCTTTGCTATTTAAAGACAACTACTCTTTGAGCTATCTCCACCTCCTCTCTGCTCTCCTCCTCCTCCTCCTCCTGATTATGCTCTCAATGTTCTCATGAATGCTTGTTGATGGGCGACTACCAACGTGAAAATCTCTTTTCTTTATTGTTGTTTACAATAACCAACGCTTTCGCCTGAAGTAACATTGGTAGCATAAACATTTAGTTTGTAGTAATGTGTTGATGATAGTCACTGGAATGATGGCATTACAAACAGTTTTTGTGGAATGATAGATACATGTTCAAGTATGAATCTAGGCCTTGATAACCAGCGATATAGTCTCCAACGTTAGTATAGCATGGAATTGCCCTAACTTATTAATCGAGACTATACAAGCCAATGGTTAATTGGCTTGTATAGTCATGGTTACTAGTTATTTCCCTTTTTTAATTGCAGCCTAAATAACTACATAAATTTCACACCTGCCCTTTCAAGTTTATACTAGGAACAAAACTAGTAATTGAGCTTGAACACCCTTGGAAAGCATGGATATGCTCAAGGGTCTTGACATCATTACACGACCTATTATATGGGTCCACAGATTATTATGGCATGGATTTGCCCTAACACTATCGTACACGTGTCCTTGCTCCCCCTAATTTTTTATTTTTTTTGTAAAAAAGATTTGTATTTGTTTAGCAAGCGACTTCTTGTTGATAGTATATATAAATGAAATTATCAATTGATATGGACTAATGCCAAGCATACTGATTAGCATGGCTTTCGCCCTGATACGGTAATATGACGACTAAGCCTATCGCTAAATTCCACAAGTGAATGGGAAGATTGGAGTAAGAATTTTTCATTCTAACTAAGCTGTTAAGTAGCAAAGCTTATTTTGTACATGGATAACAACTGACATTCAACGTTGACACCTGTCTTCCTCACATACTAACTCACGTGGTTTTGTGTTGTGGGATGGTGGCAAGTACCAACTGGATGTCTTGAAATTAGTCTTGCTTTATGGTGCTTTATTGTACTGTATTTTACTTCTCAGCTATATTTTACCTTGTTGGCTTATGAATAATGGTTTCAAAGGGTTTGATCTTGCTTAAGCAAGAAGAACTATGTAAATGCTTTTAACTCTCTCTCTCTCTCTCTCTCTCTCTCTCTCTCTCTCTCTCTCTCTCTCTCTCTCTCTCTCTCTCTCTCTCTCTCTCTCTCTCTCTCTCTCTCTCTCTCTCTCTCTCTCTCTCTCTCTCTCTCTCTTCTTTATCAAAAGTTACCACCCTTGATCAAGCTATAAATAAACATATGTGATTTGATGGTCCTAACCTTTGTTGCCAACCCAACCATATATGACACTTTTCAAAAAATATTTTCCCACCAATTTTGGCCAAAAGGGAGCTTCCACGATACTTCCTACGGAACCACTATATATAACCTGTTCTCGAATGAGTTTTTTCTACTATACGGTGAGAAGAAGGTTGGAAGATATGCTCACAATAAAGATTGCACCCTCCCTGGCTTGAAGTCATCTGCTTCTACTTTACGGTATGTGGTTCTGCTCGTTTCATATCATTGCTTTCATCTCTTTGCTGCATATGAATGGTATCAAGCTTTCTGGATGATGAACGTGATGGTATGATTCCGCTGTCCAGCGATGGATCAGCGAGGGTTCGTACACATTTTTTGTATGGCATCTTCTTTAAATACTATCGGCTGTATAGCGATGGACCAGCGATGAAGCATGCTCAAATGTGGAGAAGCTTTTTGAAGATATATGAGTTGTTGTCCAACGATGGACTTGCAACGATTTGTCTTGAGTTAGATACTCAAAAAATGGATATATATGGTAAGTTATCCAGCGATGGACCAACGATGAACCAGCGCTACCTTCCACATACTTTGTAATGCATGATAATGATAGGTATGCATCACATATGGTAGGTTGAGGCAAAAGCTTCTTAATGACCAGCGATGAAGCACTTCTTACCTTATGAATAGTTGTGTGGATTCAAATTCATTATCATAGATATGAAAGGATGAAAGTTTGGTTTGATAACTACAGTATACAATAGGCTTTACTATCCTTCAAAGGACCGTATGAATGTTTGGTTGTTCCATAAGTAACAAAAGAATACATACATACTCCAGAGACGAAGCCATTGTAGTATCATGCTATTATACAAAAGATACAACTTAGACACTGGCACGTTCTGATTATGATTAGTATACCTCATGCTTTAACCTGTTTTGCTATCATACTTTTAAATGATTGCTATTTCAAAGGGAATACTACTGTGTCTAAGCACTACCAAATAAAACTTGCGCTCTTTGTAGCATCGAATATTACTACTATCTTCGTTTTCGATTAGTTCGGTTTCGAACCATAAGCTATAAGCGTTTGCACAGGTATGCACATTAAACCATTCGCTTTAGACTTATATAAGCAATGGGTGGTAGGCTCTCCTTAACGTGCTTATTATCACTTTCACAATAGCTGACAATAACATTATGAACAGTTTAAGTCTAAGGAAGGCAAGAGCACTCGAGGGACTAAACATGGCATCCTCACAAGAAGTCACTGCTACGATCACCCAGGTATGAGTTTTTCGAATAGTTTTCAGACTTTGCAAGCATCACCTATGCTCGAAAGGTAAGGTGTCTCTTCACAAATATATTCCATTCTAGGTGACTAATAATGATCCTAAATACAGAAATTAGTTGATTTCTACTCAATTCGACTATATCACTTCATAAATAATGAAAATTTTCTGCGTATAATGACACCCACGTTGTCCCGAAGCAAGGTTTCTCTTCAAATTATCTTGGACAACATGGATTTGCATAAGATAAACGGTTCTTACAAAAGGATTAGAATGGCACGGATCTGCCCTAATACCTTGTAAAAACCATGAGAACCTCACCAATAAAATGATGCCTATCCGATACAAGGTCTTAAAAAACCACGTGTTGGATATGGAGTTACGATAAACGTAAGTTCACTCGTAACTACACTATTCAACCATGGCTTGTGCAAATTTATTACCCATTCAGTTGTCATATCAGATTATGGTGAAATATGACTGGAAAGCATGGATATGCTCAGGAGTATGGACAATAGTGCGTGACGTTTCTTAAGTCACCAGGGATTGAATAGCATGGATTTGCTCTGACACCGGCACACGTGTTCACACCATTTCTTTTAGCGATAAGCAATATATACGGTGAAAACTTTTCATACTTTTGCTGTAAACGAAAAGAACTGATACGGACCAATGCCCAGAAACTGATTAGCATGGCACTCGCCCTGATACGGTAATGGAGGGGCTTGGCCTATCGCTAGAAAATCGTCTTTGTGTTTGGGAAGACTGGACTATGTTTTAAAATGCTATTTATGCTGATAAGTAGTATAACTTCTTTTGGACATGGATAACAACTAATGCTCAGCTATGACACATGTCTTCCCCACTGTACTAACTCGTGCGGTTTTGTGTTGTGGGATGGTGGCAGGTATCAGCTGGATGTTTTGAGAGTGGTTATACTATATGGTGCTTTATTGTATTGTATTTTACATTTTAGCTTTATTGTACCTTGTTGGTTTATGAATAAAGGCTTCAAAGGGTTTGGTCTTGCTTTGTCAAGAGGAAGTATGTGAAATTGTGTATCTCTCTCTCACATAAAAAGTGTAACAAGATTCAATCGCAACAATTAGCAAATCCAAAATAACATAAGATCCAAAGAAAGAGATGGATCAAGGAGAAGAAGAGCAAGGACATCCAATTCACAAATCAACAGAGGTTCCACCTGCTTGGTTAGGAATGAACATGAAAATGAACTACAAAGTACCACTTATTTATAGTAGATTTTAGGGCCTTGGCCTCAATTCATATTGGTCAATTTCTAGCTCCCCTATCATGTGAAATTTCACTTATTTACTGCTGATAAATGAATAACCTATTAGGGTTGCTTCGATATCTGCAAACCCTCCAACAGAAAGTTGAAAGTTAGACATGAATATGACATGCCACATAATACATGTGTCATAGCAATTTGCAAAGTTGAAGACTAAAATTCAAAGTTCAAACCCTAGACCCTAGATCCAAAATGGCAAAATCCAAACTTCAGACTTCAAACTTAACTTGAAAGCCAAGACTTCAAACTTGAGAGACAAAAACTAAGTAGAAAAGATTGCAATGTTGAAAACTTAAAACTTGAATCAGCATAATGTATTAGAGTGCATATTAGGCCCTTCTTGAGGGGCTCTAGCTGTTGGTCAACTGAAGCCCGTTCAACAACAAGTTCCCTTGTCCTAAGAGCCTCATAGGATGTCCCCGGCCACACTTGCCCAATAGCACTCATTGTAGTCATCTTCCTCTTCCACGTCGAGGTCCTAACTAGATGAAATGGTAGATCGTAGGTGTATAACAACTGTCGAACTGCAATCTTCGCTTTCGCCATGGATTTGGGATTGAAGTTGGACACATAGTGGTCCCTACCCCCCAAATGTGTAGTGCGGCTCTGTTTACCTCTCCCCCTTGATGGTGGCATTGGATGTTGTGGCTTGGAGGCTGGAGGTAGTGTCAAGGATCCAATGCTAGAAGGCGGGCCATGCCTTGCCTCATCTAAAGCTCCGTCCTATCCAAGAGAAGAGAGAGGTGAGCGATAGGCAACTGGGGAACGTGATGTTGTAGCCTCTAGCTATGTCACTGCATCTCAATCTGCCAAAAAAAAGCAATTCAAATTCTCAATTTAGGTGTTTGGTGAACCACTAAACTGTAGTGACTAGTTTTTGATTTTAAAAGCACATTTTTCAAGTGACAAGTCATTCTAATTTCTCTAGAGTCAAAACATTGAAGACGTAAGATGACAAAAATCAATTATCAAATTTCAAAAAATAAAATGTGCAAGTTGCAACCAACAACGTGACACGTAAGTGCTCACATGTGAACATTGAAAATTCAACATTTAAGAATCAATTGAGAGCTAAGTCACAAGTGTTTACTTCTCACTTTGGACTCCAACCTCGAAGGGCTAGTCTCATTCGATGTAGCAGGAGTGAGTATCTTGTCACGAGCATGTAAACAAGGGGCAATCTCGTAATCCCTCAAATGTAATAAATGTGTCCTAATGCGTGTCCATCTCTTTGTGCCCGATGTGCCATAGGCCGCAACGATAATAACGTGCTCTCATAGGGGATCGCTGTCCCTCGACATGGTCTCTCTCTCTCTCTCTCTCTCTCTCTCTCTCTCTCTCTCTCTCTCTCTCTCTCTCTCTCTCTCTCTCTCTCTCTCTCTCTCTCTCTCTCTCTCTCTCTCTCTCTTGCGGGAACTCTTGCAGGACCTTTTAGACTACTTAGGAACTCTCATATGTGAGCTTGTCTCAGTGATAACTAGCTACAAGAGGTCTGGCAAAGGTTACTGAGCAATATTTTTTGTATTTTTAAGGTTTTTTGGATTTTTTTTGGTTGTTTTTTGGCTATTTCGACAAAATGGCTGGGAACTAACTCTTGCCCTATCTATAGTTGTGGCTGACGATACATGCAAGTCGACGAGAGTTAGTTTCAAAGGATCAGAAAGTTATTGAGCTTGATATGTGTTTTTTGGCCATTTTTTGCTCATTTTGCAAAAAATAGAGGTAATTTCTGATTTTTTTTTTTTTTTTTGGGTTTTATGGGTTTATGGAAGTTATTGGATGCTTGGATTTGCTACCTCTCACTCTCAATCTCTCCCTATAGTCCGTACAAGCAAAAAATCTCAAAAAAATGACAAATCTAACTCCTAATCCACACTAGACTACCACCCCCACTAACTCTTGTAGGCCACGAAATCTGATTTTTGGTGAAAATAAAGGGTGAGAGAGAAGAAGAGAGTGAGAGAAAGAAGGAGCGAAGCGCTATGAGGCAAGACGAGAGTGTGGCACTCCTCGGCAACGGCGCCAATGTTGTGTCGTTGATGCAGTATAGAGGTTCATCGCTAGGAGCGGCAACCTCGCCTCAACCTGCATAGCACAAAGAGAGAGAGAGAGAGAGAGAGAGAGAGAGAGAGAGAGAGAGAGAGAGAGAGAGAGAGAGAGAGAGAGAGAGAGAGAGAGAGAGAGAGAGAGAGAGAGAGAGAGAGAGAGAGAGAGAGAGAGAGAGAGAGAGAGAGAGAGAGAGAGAGAGAGAGAGAGAGAGAGAGAGAGGGGGGGGGGGGGGGGGAGAGAGAAGTGAAACTGACAGAGTTTTATTAGAAGAAGAATGAAGATACAATACAAAGAAAATGGCTCTCTTCTATAGATTTGAAAGGTGAGCCTCCTTCACTTTCGTTGGCCACACTTCAAGGGCAATGATTCTAATCCAAGCCTTTCAAATAAACACAAACTCAATCTAATGGTTCTAAGAGAGCACAAAGTAAGTCACATGAATCATGTGAGTCCTACTTTGACCAAATTATATTCCTTATTTTCAACTTGAGTTTGTAACTTTGGGCCTTTACATTATTTATATACAACTAGGGCCCAAGTCTCTATGGAACAACTTAAAACAACTAGCAATGTGCTCATTGGGTTGGGCTTACACATGTAAGAAGCCAATGCCCTCGCACTTATTATTCTAACTGTATAGAGTGTACTGTGGCAGGGCCCACTTGGTAAGGCTTGGCCAACATTAGTTTTATAGGTAGGACCCACTAAGGGCCGAACAACATTGAAATCAACACTATTTGGCTTGAAACCAATATGCATAAAATATGAGTTTATTCTATCAAACCATGCATGTGGAGCTTGTTTTAGCCCATATAGAGCTTTATGTAGTCTACAGACTTTATTCTCTTGGCCCTTTACCTCATATCCTTCAGGTTGTGAAATATAGAGTCACTTCTTGGATTTCTTCGTGTAGAAATATTGTTTTGACATCCATTTGATGGATTTCAAGATTGGTGATAACAACATGTGCAAATAGAGTTCTGAGAGACTATAATTTAACTATATGACTAAAAGTCTCATTGTAGATACCTTGAACTTGTTTGTAGCCTTTAGCTACAAATCTTGCCTTCCATTTGGCAATAGACCCATCTAGGTTGAACTTCCTTTTGAAGATCCATTTTGTATCGATGAACTTATTCTTTGGTGGAAGATCTACAATGGCCCATGTCTAATTCTTGAGTAGTAAACTGTATTTAATATCCATGGCAATTTGCCATTTATCAGCTTCTGGTGTGGAAAGTGCTTCAAGAACACTTTGTGGTTCTTCTTCTGAAGTCCTAAACAATTCAGGCTTGTACCTGTCTAGTGGTAACCGAGATCTTGATGATCTTCTAACAGGTGAATAATCTTTGAATTCTGCAAGTGGCTGTCTGCTGCTGCTAGGTACATCTACTAGTGTAGATTGTTTCTGTAAACTACTCCTTGTTGTGAGATCTGGTATTGAGATATCTTCTTGACTTCCTTCTACATGTGTATCAATAGTTTGCATCTTTTTAGGAGAAGAGTATAACGTGGCAAACTGAAATGATTTAGGAATGCATAAAGAATCATCGATGTTGAAAACTAATTTACCTTTGAAATCATGATATTTATCTTCTAGAAACTTGATGTCTCTGCTTACATATACAGATCCACTGTCAAAATCAAGGACCTTGTAGGCCTTGTACTCAGTTGGATAACCGATGAAGATGCATTTGGAAGAGGTTAAATCCAATTTCTTCTTGAGTTTTTGTGGTACTTGGGCATAGCAGATGTATCCAAATACTTTGAGATGGCTTATGTTAGGTTTTCTACCTGTATAGACTTCATAAGGTGTCTTATTGTTGACAACCTTTGTGATGAAATAATTCTACATGTAGCATGCTGCAACTATGGCTTCACTCCAATATTTGTCGGGAAAATGTGCATGATTTAACATGGATCTAGTAGCTTCAAGAAGAGTTCTATTCTTTCTTTCTGCTATTCCGTTTTGTTGAAAAGTATAGCTGGCAGTAAACTGTTGCTTAATGCCATTATCATAAAGATATTTCTTGAAAGCTACTCTTTGCCTCCATCTGATCCTAGATACTTTATCTTCCTTTCTGTTTGTACTTCTGTTGCAGCTTTAAATTGTTGGAAGCAACTGAATGCTTCATCTTTGTTCTTTATATACATTATAGAAGTAAACCTTGAGTAATCATCTATGAAGGTAATAAAGTAGAGGGAACCACCATAAATTTCTCGTTTGGAGGGAAATATGGTCTAGCTTGGAGGTACACATATTTTGGTGGTCACAGGTGATTGAAGTGCGAGGTGGTGCCAGTTGAAAGCCATTGGGCGAGATAGTGGACTTGCATTGGATGAGCTGTGTGTGAGACACATGGAGGATGAAGAACGGGTCAATAACCACACTTTGGAGACTCTTGGAGAGTGGTGACATGTGCTTGTTTTTTATGGCCTTTGTTCATGAATTATGATCAACCTTGACCACATTTGATGTGCAATTCTATAGTTTATGAGCTTTTGCATATGCTTTTCATCAATTGTTGTACTGATCAACATCTTGACAATGTTGTTTTCTTGGTCCCAAAGTCTCAAATCCTCATCATCCATCCTCATTGTCATGTAGTCTCTTCCTATCAAATATGTTCTTCTTCACCAAAAAAATTGGTGAAGTGAAGGGTGAATAGCTAGGCTCAATCTATTCTAACCAAAGATTAGAATATCTTGTCAAGTACCCTTCTCACCACTTCCTAATCCTTGAGGCTCATCCTATAAGGAGGTCGACAAACAGGGTGTGCCCCTGGAACGAGCCAAATCGTGTGTCCCACATTTCTACTATGGGATAACTCGAGTGGGTGGTCTTAAATGTGAACTGAAGTAAACTCCTATCTAATAAACTGATCTAGATTTCAAAGCTCATTAGGGTGTATTGCCGCATGTGGATGTAGTCTTAGAAGATTGCAATGTCGAAATATGCTTTTACCATATTTGATGTAAATTGCAACATATTACAAGATACTTTTTCTAAACTTGACTGATGAGAATCATCCACAATCTTGTTTGCATTTGAAAAACATAATCACAAATACTCAAAACTCTATTTCTTCATCATGCTCAAAGTGGTGAACAAACTTAGTTTTTAAATAGGAGGCGATGGTTTCTACCAAGTGGAAACGGGTGCTACAGATGATGGCATTAGTTTCAAGTTCCTCAATATTATCATGTTTACATTAAACTTTTGACTCAATTCCTTTTTTAAAGGCAAAAATTTTGATCTAGTTAAGGGCTCATCATTGTTTCCTGCAATCTAATATGAATTGAATGGACATTTCTTTTTCGCTTTTTTCTATATTCTCTTCAGACCCCCCATATTGGTCTATGGTGATTAGCAAGGATAATATAATCTCTAACTTGCAACCAGTTGCCATTTTTATAGACGTAGACATAGACATAATCTAGTCTAGTTGTGAGATGGTTAGAGCCTTTATGTCCATTGCTCTAAGTATGGGCATTAGTAGTAGAGCTAGGTTAAGGTCGCCAATGAAGTCAAATCTATCGATCATAATGTCCCAAACACATCTTTTGGAAAATGAAGGGTGGTGTGTTTGGATGGTCGATAAGATCCCAAAAGTTTGACTCAAGACATTGTTACAAGGGGCACAAATAGTTAAGATATTAAGGGAAAAACCAAATTTTTATTTGATGTCAATGTTAATTCTGCCTCCAAAATTGAAACAGTTAGTGTTGAAGCCTTAAGGGGGTGCATAAGAAGAGTTTCAAATTCTCAAGACACCCTAGAAGGAATGCCACGTAAGATAAGAAAAAGAGTCTAAATTAAATTATAAAAAAAAAACAATATTGTTTATTTGCTTGCCCAAGCCACTTCCAAAGTAGACCCTACTCCCATTGGTCTAACCATCATATCCACTGTTATGGCTAAGAAATCCAATTTGTTCTTATGGTTAAACTTCTTAATCATGACAATCATGATTGTATTTTGTTTAACATATATGAATTGAATGTGTATTCCCTCCAATGGTAAAAATGAGCATCATCTTCATATCAAAAAGAAAATGTGAGCACTATCTCCACATTTGAATCAAGAACAAAGCAACATTATGTATTTAATCTTACAAAATTGATAACGTCGTACCAGGTAAGTATATATTGTTTATTTCATTTTAACATTTTTTTACTGATGTTTTCTTTCCTGAATACTATGGTACTTGTGATTGCTTTTGCACTTTTCTTAATGAAAATATTGTATCATCTCCATTTGGCTATTCTTACTAACTTAACACCTTTACAAAAAAGATGAGTCAAAGGACTGTCGATATCTATTGAGGATCGTTCTTGTTATAGGGTTGAAGGAAATAAAAACTTGGATTTGTGGACAGATGGAACTTTGTATCCTCATGACCCTAACACTCTAAAACATCCTATCTTCTTTTCAATAATTCAGCCAATTATATGGGTGTGCAATATGGGCATGATGGACTATTAGGATATTGTGCGAGATTGCATAGTTATGGAAATATGTTTTCAATTCAAAAAATTCAAGCTTTAGAGATTGAGATTAGATTCACATCTTCTTATTGTCATGAAGGAAAATGCAAAACTTTGAAAACGTCGTGAATTATTAGAAAAAAATATTTCAGATGTTAAAATGAAATCTAAGTAAATGCAAGTTATATTGCATTCTATTCATTTTGAGAACTTGCAATTATTAAAAGACGTGGAATTGTTGAAGAAAAAGGCTAAGAACAATAAGCCAAAGCGACAAACTTGCAAGGATATTGACAATTTTCAAAAGAGAGTTATTGAAATAGAAGGATTCATGCATTTGAGTATGCAAGTTGTAATTTTTGTTCTCTGATTAAGTAAATTCATTTTTATTCTAAAAAGCTTAAAAGATTTTCTAGACCATTGTATTTAGTTGTAAATTTGCATTAGACATTGAGTTATATCTTGACAGGTAAGTCAATTGAATCCACTTTGATGAATAATAGAAGCTCTCATATAAATTTTAAAATTGCAAAATCCTTGATGATGGACATTAAGAAAAAAGAGTAGCTAAAACTATAGTCCAAGGTGCATCATTTTGTTGGGATACACAGGGAAGCATATGCTACAATATCTAAACTTACCATAGAAGCATTTAAGCAAGTTCAAATAAAAAAAGTACCTATCCCAAGGTCATATCATTTGAAGTAGGAGAGAGATACCTTAAACATAGGGATGCATGAAATCATAGGTACTTCATTTATATTGAATAGACATACCCAATCATCTCTTATAATGCATCAAACAACTTATTTGTTGATGTAAATCAATTATTGAGATATACAATAAATTTCTATGGTGTATTAATTGAAAAGGTAAACAATAAAATAGTCATAGTACTTAAGTTAGATGAGTAAAAAATAGTTAAAGAGTAGAAGATGGAGAGGATTAGTATAACCCTCACAAACGGTGCACTTGCACAATCAAGAGATAAAAAAGACTTCACTTTAAGAGTCCATTCAGAAAACAATATTTGGTCGTTGACAACTTTTTAGGTATATTTATTCGAAATAAGATTGTATTTGTAGCTCAAAGGCTAGTCTCATAGAATGATAGCCATTCAAAAGTGACATATCAAGATGAAGAACTACAAATAGGCATGCCTTTTGAGTTCAGAATAAATGAAATCAATTATGGCCTGAATTATGAGGTCTCTTTTTGTGATGAGTTGAAAAGTAAATCAACCTATATAATAGATTCTACTACAACTTTTGCAATATTCAATTGCAATACCCAATGACGATTTCAAATTCTCTTAAAATATATTTTGAGCTACGTTATAAATTTCAAATCCTTGCAGTTTCATTGGACCAAATGATAGACAAAATCAAAATGAAAAAAATAAAAGTATCTTTACAAATGGTCATAAAGAGAGGCCTACAATTTACTAAATGAGCTAGTTAGATAATCTAACCTTTCAAGTTAGAATTTGAAATTCCTCTAATGTGACCTTGATTTGACATGATGGCCTCTAGATTTGACTTTTTCTTGTTGTCTCTACACCACGTCACCCCCCCAAATGCTTTTGATTGTCTTGATGCCAAAATTGCTCACATAAAATTGTATCCTTGTCATTTACGGTTGTCTTTTCATGAGTGACTAACCTAACCTAGCCTATGTGCGACCTCTTTTATCTAGTATCCTGTGCAACGAGGCCTATGATATGTATTTGCAGCTTAGAATGTATCTCTTCACATTTAAAACTTTATGAGTAATGACATTTTTCTCAATGTCATGAACGTGAAATTGTTAACCAATTTGTTGCTATTTGAAACCAAAGTGACTTAATTGTGAACAACAAAATCTAAAAAGATCAAAGCTCCCTCCATGGGGCTAAACAGACCTATCAACAACTTTCAACCTATACAAAGTTCTATAAGGTCTTTGTTTGGTAGCAATGATTCCCCTAGTTTGAGGGTTTAAAGTCTCTTTTGCTAGCAATATGGGGGGCTTGTGATCTAATTTCTTGTGGCATAGAAGGAGTAGCTACTGCTACTACCTATGACTCAGAGGCATCAAGTTGGCCAAGCTGGGTTCTAATTAGCTAACATTTACAAGTTCTAGAATAGACAAATCCTATAATGAGTTACAACTGCTAGCTTTGAGTAGAGTTTCATATTTCAACTGCCTTATTAGGACCTATTACAATTGAATTTACTACTAATAACGTGTTTGCGTCAGTTGGAACATGGTCATTATCAAGAGTATAAATCCATCCTAAGCCTACCCAACCTTACACATGTTTTCACAGTCCTTTTCTTAGCTTAAATGGGAAAAATGCATCCACATTCAATCTTAAGAGCACTGTCCAAATTCTAAGCCCAATCCTAAAGCACCTTATAATTTTCAATCCTCATCAAAAGGTTTTTACTTCCTTTAGGTACTTACACACAAGTACATGTACAGTTCACTAGTATAACTAAGCTTAACTAATAATAACATGCCACATTTATGTACACCATGGGAAAACATCTTTAGTCTTAAGGCACTACCTTGCAAACTGAAGTCCAATTTCAAACAAAAGATATCAAAGCTTTTGTTTATATTGGTCACTTTCTTAACATTTTGTAGAGCTAAAAGTGTACCCATGAAAGCTTGTTGTTGAGCCCAATTAATTTTCAAGTGTAGATCAATTTGTTGTTTTCAAAGTGTTGCTTCTCCTTTTCTACAATAACACTCCAAAGAGAATCATGTGGGCTCTTGTCTTTCCTTTCACTTGAATTGCGAGAACAAGAACTCACTCTCTTAAGAGGTGAAATGAGTGGAAGTGAGGCGCCATTGGTGTTTTGCCATTGATATTCAATGTTTGCATATGAAGTGCTTAGATGGGCTACTATTATAGAGCTTAATACAAGTTAGAGCTCATAACAAATTGATGAATATAAAGAGACCATTTGTTGAAATCCACATTTTATTGCTTTATTTTTAGATTTGTGAGTCTTTTAATGGTTCAAAATCTGTATTAGTTTTAGTTATGAACTTCAGATTTTAAGGTTTCATTGTTGCATGTTACCAAGTCAGGCTAAATCATGGTTGCTAGCATATAGAGTACATGAAAGACTTATTTTGAGAAAGGTACAAATGCCTTTGTTGGGACCACCTATGTGACCTGCTGTGCAAGACAGTTGTCTTTGTTTGTGCTAGATTTGTTCTTGTGATGTCTTTTTCTTAAGACTTTTCGGGACGAAGCTTGGAGGAGGCACTAGTCTACTTCTCCGGGAGATATCTTTCAAGTTTCTAATGTCCTTCAAGAATCAAGATCATTCCATAGCCCAACAAATTATTTTAAATTTGTCTAAATTTTTGCAAGATTTAAAAAATTTCCTTTTTCAAGACCTTTGAAAGTTTTAATATGAAGTTATTCTTAATATTTTAGTAGAGGTTGAAGTGAGGGTAAAATGGTGGTGAGGGGCATTGCTATGGAAACCTCTTTTAAGTTAACATAAAAAAAAACCTAAATCCATAAAACTTCTTAATTTTTTTGAAAACTTTTACTTATATAGAAAGATATATATATGCTTTTGCATGAAAAATAGTCGAACATTTTAGCTTAAAACTTTTAACACAGTAGTAAAAATAATAAAATGTGTGCCAACGTGGCATGGCAGAGGGCATTGCTAGGTGCCATAAAAGTTGAAACAAAGACTGAAGCAGAAAGGAGAGAGTTGACTCTAAATGCTACTACATATATACACACACACACATACACACACACACACATGCATTATCTAGTTTAAATGTGTGCGGCCCCCACCCCCACTTGCCTGACTAACGCCATCGTTGTTCGGTCACACACGGAGAATTCATTGGCACAGCAGCCAGATGCTAATAATAATAATGTCACTATTTATTTTTAATATGTATTCTGCTCAGAATGATTGGCAAGTGGCGAACATTTACTGGGCCTCGCAACTGGCCAATACAACGTTGCTGCTTGTTTTTTTTTGTTTTGTTTTGTTGGGGAGGGCGAGCGAGGGAACGATTCTTTCTCAATTCTCACTGTCACTCTCAGCTGAGTTCAACATGCTAAAGTCAAACGCTCAGCTTGTTAGCTCTTTCTACAGTCGGTTCTCTCTTCCTTTTCTCATCTTCTTCTGTCTATGTGCGTGTCTCTCTCTCTCTCGAGTGTTTTGATTTTGTTGTGCTAGCCATTATACAGTGTTGATCGTGTGGAGGAGGAGGAAGTAGCAGAAAAGCTTGCGGGTTGGTTGGTGCAGCCTAGTGAGTGACAGAAGAGTGGATATGTATGTAAGTTTCTGAGTTGGTCACTCACTCACAGTCTTTTTGTGAGAATCCGTTACTCAGTCTTAAGATCCTTCCGAGACTGTTAACACTTAATATCCATCCGAGTAGAGCCGGTTCAGGGATCGTCTGTTGTTCCAACTTCCCTAGGATGATTGCCTAGTTGCGAAGTTTGCTGGCAGCTGCCTGGCTTGCCTGGCGGTCATCTTATTATTGCTAGAGTACACTATAACCCGCTCTTCTGTAGGCGCTGAAGCCACAGCTGACGCAACAGCGTGTCTATGCATTTGAAAGAGAAGCGATTTCTCTTTTAAGCCCGACTGAGATATAATATGTAAAGGATTAGAACTATTGAAACTCTACTAGATTTTACATGAGCCGTTCATCCTTCGTTTGACCTTCACCTTTTGCTGATTAACTAGTCCAGCTGCTCTGAATTTTTTTTCTACGCACGCGTTGCTGAAGTTGGAAAGCCTTTCTTGAGGGGATGAGCTAAAGAGGTTATTTCTTTAACCACCCTACTTGTTCCGGTCCCCAGATTAGATGAAGCTATACTGTGAGCACTGTGTAGAAGCTAGATCAGCCTGAGAATAGATTGTGGGGATATGTCTCCATATCAGTTCCAAATTTCTTCGCTTCGTTGTCAGATACATTCCTGTGCTTGGAAATAATCCATCAAAGTTGATGTAAACTGCATCCTGGCGCTATAATTGAATAGCTTTCGGATTTTATGCTTAGTTTTGAGAAGAACTTGTAAAAAAGCTATACTTCGTTCGCCTTGCAAGTTCTTTGTTCATAGTAAAGGCTCCTTTAAAACAATGCAGCTGCGTTATCTCCTTGACCTAGCGGCTGGAGGCCAAGTTCTCAACAGGATTTATCACGAATAAACTCAATGAGGCGCGCGTTGAAGGAGCCCATCACGGTAGAAGACTTTTCTGGAACGTGGTTCCTTCTGCAGCACGTTCAGTGGAGGCTTCTACAAGCCTGTAAAGTGATGGCGTCCTCAGTCTGCAGCAAACTAGCCTCTACTCCCCGTGACTCGCTTGACAACTGTTCTCTCACTGGACGTGAAAATCAATCCGTAATTTCAGACCTAGAGGGAGGTCTTCTCATCTCCAGAAGCTCATTTGCATATTTCTTCCTCGTAGCCTTTGAAGCTGGAAGTGTGTTAAGAGCCTTATGTTTGCTTCTTGTCTATCCCTGCGCCTGCCTCAGCCATCATCTCTTTTCGGAAGCACTAGGATTGCAGATTCTCATATTTGTAGCGGTTGCTGGGATCAAGGAATCTACAGTGCAAGGAAGCTCACGAGCTGTGCTCATCAAATTTTTCTTGGAAGATATGCACCCGCAAGCTTACAAGGTCCTTATCGCCTGCGGAAAGCGATACGTTATGACAGCAATACCAAGAGTGATTGCGGAGCCATTTGCGAAGGAATATTTGGGCGCGGAGGAGGTGATTGGCTCTGAGCTACAGGTAACCAGCTCCGGCTACTGCACGGGATTTGTGAAAGGATCTTGCTTGCAATCAGGTATGCAAAGAGAGAAAGCACTGTATCACGTCTTTGGCGATAGGCATCCCGATATCGCCGTCTTAGATTGCTGCAACAATTCTTCTTTCATGTCTTCGTGCAAGGTATCCTGTACTTACCATCACCTATAGCACAATTCTTTTTCTTGATTTTTGATGCTCTTCTGGTTAGTTGTGGTTAAAACTACTTCCTAATTCCACTCCTAGGCAATGGCTGATGATTTGCACGTGTTTCAGGAAGCATACGTTGTTCCGCAGAGCAGAAGGTCAGTGCATCCTGTCCCAAGGGAACAGTATCTGAAGCCCTTCGTCTTTCATGATGGACGTTTGGCAGTGAGACCGACGCCAGCGACGGCCTTAGCAGTATTTCTGTGGGGGCCTATCGGTTTAGCTCTTGCACTGCTGCGCATTCTGGTCGCCATTTCTCTTCCAACCATTGGTCTGAGACTACTAGTTGAAGCGATGCTTGGTATTAGCATTCGAGTGAAAGGAAGGGTTCCTCCTCCTGTGAAGCCAGGAAAGATGGGAGTACTCTTCGTGTGCTCACACCGCACCCTACTTGATCCAGTCTTCCTCTCAGGAGCTGCAAAGCGAAGGGTTCCAGCGCTAACCTACAGTATCAGCCCTCTCTCGGAGCTACTAGCTCCCATAAAGACGGTACGTCTCACTAGAAGCCGAACGCAGGACTCTCGAGCCATGATATCTCTTCTAAAACAAGGAGATTTGGCTGTCTGCCCTGAAGGGACGACATGCAGGGAGCCATACCTGCTTAGATTCAGCTCTCTCTTTGCAGAGCTTGCAGACAACATTGTTCCTGTGGCAATCAACTGCAAAATTCAGATTTTCCACGGAAGTACAGCTCGTGGATGGAAAGCCATGGACCCCTTCTTCTTTCTTATGAATCCCTGCCCAGTGTACAGTTTGGAGTTTCTGGATCAACTTCCGGCAGAGCTCAGCTGTGTGTCTGGAAAAAGCAGCTATGAGGTTGCCAATTACATTCAGAGTCAAATCTCCCAAAGGCTGGGCTTTCAGTGCACTAATCTGACCCGCAAGGATAAGTACCGTATTTTGGCTGGAAATGATGGAGTTGCTCCAGAAGCCAGCGTCAAGCCAAGGCGAATAATCAGCTGGTAAACTGAAAACATCGCTACAGGCTTTGAGGGCACCGGGAAGCCAGGAAATTACACTTATACAGCATGATTTTATTTGCTTTAGCAGTTTTGCGACAAAGCCATAGCTACTGCGCGCATGGCTCTGCTTCGGAATGAATCTTTCGACACAGATATCTCCGAATATTGGCTTGGACCTGTTTGTTCCTTGAGTTCCTCGGATGGGTCACTTATTCCAAGTTTTCGTTTTTCATGTGAATGACCTGATGAAATATGGGTACATAATCAGCGTCTAGTGATTTGTAATTTTACAGCTTTCGCCGTTGTTTTTTGCTGTAAGAAGTAAGAGGCTGATTCTTTGCAGTGATTGTTGGTGGCAATCGAATTCTTTACAGTCCTTGCAATAAGTTTGAGGAATTGCTTAATGAATCAAGTGGGTTGTCTTCATCAGCTCGTTAATTTGAGCGTTCACATGTATGATGTGACAATAAGAGATTTATTACTTCGGCTGGAGTGACTTATATGGTTTTTAAGTTTCCATCACAGTTTTCTGATATTCCAAGATGATTGATGTCCTAGTGCATTCGAGAGGACATGTAAAGGCATCGTTGTCAGTCGGGTCAAGTTAAATTCAGATCTCATAAATGCTTCTGATTGTGGAAGGGCAATTTGACTGTCGTTTCTGCATGTTTAAAATATTCGTTGATCAAAACAAATATTAGGAAACCTAGTCTAGTAGAAACGTGCAACTTCATTATGTCTCAGAGAAACTTTTGGTTTTGCATACCAGCATCACTTCAGTTCTAACTACCTATATTCTGATTTGGAAGATTTCAGCTGGTCATTTTGCCAGTAACGAGTTTAACGACTGTTTGCATTCAAAGAGGTCCAACAGATCTCAACCCCAAGAAGTAATCTCTCTCGGGATTGCAGTTATGCTCTAGGTGACATTGAGCTAACCGGCGGAGCTAAGAAGGTACATAAATCATTGCTAAGTTTTCATGTTTACGTCCATTATTCAAGGCTCTCAAGCTGCAAGGCAACATAAACTACTTAATTTCCTCACCATTCACGATCCACTGGCCTATCCTCTGTCTATTGCGTAAGTCTCTACTCCATAAGTGGCTCTTTGTTCGTGTACTCTCTCTCTCTCTCTCTCTCAACCAACTTGGACAAAGTCTAAAGCCACCCTTTGGTGTTGATTATGCTCTATGCTTGTCTTTCACGACCGTTTACCTTGGCCTTGGCGGTGATGAATGTAGTTAATGTTGTCCATAATATGCTAGTTGTGTGGGAGAATATGATGTAGGATAAACTTAAGTGATTCACACATGCATGCAAACTCTAATATCTAGTTCTATATGATTAGATAGATGCAACTACGGACTAGTTTTGTAATTTTAATTTTTTTTCACAAATTCGTTATCATGCTAACGATAATGTCAGACTATCGATCTAGTCTGTTATTTGGAACTAGTTGAGGCATCATACACAGCCATGGTAGTTTTGATAATAGTTGGTTAGTTCGATTAGTTAGTTAGCATTGTGAATAAGGAATTCCACAAAACAATATAGAACAAACAAAGAACGTGAGCTAAATCATGGACTTGAATTACATGAACTAGTATGAACCAGTAGAGATAATGCGAAAATGAAAGAGAACGCATAGTAAGCGACATTCATGCATCATTAAGCTATTTTGGAATGATCCTTAAAAGGTGATTTATTCAATAAAGAAATTGCGGTACACACTGATAGAAAAACATTCGAGTGTTTTGCGAACTTCTCATATCAGCATGAAGACTGATAATACAATACTAAGATGACCAAGACAATTGCGTAGATCAATGCTTGGTTCATTAAATCTCTACTTGTCTAATGGAATTGAGTGCATGTGTCTTTATTTTCATGATCAAATTATTATGCACTATGTTCCATTTGATCATTCGACTATTAGCTCTCACTCACTCTATACATGTATAAATAGAGAGGACAAGTGCTTGGAGATTTATGATAGCTGTTAGGTTAAGTACATGATATTAAAGATGATAGATTGATATATCTCGTACATGCAACAATAGATATTTGACATAGCTATTGAGGAACGTACTTAAGTTTTGCCAATTCTATGTCCCTTATCTAGTTTTGTGATCCTTGTATTTTGGCATTTTGTCTTGTATTTGTGCAGACTGTGCCGAATTCCTTGTATTTCTAAAAAATGTTATAAAATAGAGTATTTCTACAAACTTTAACAATTTTCATTATAATCAAAATTTAGGTGGAAATTCTAACATTCCCCTTAATGAGATTCTTGTAACTTCCTTTCCTTAACCCAAGCATCTCACAATATCTATTATGACTCTTTGAATTTAGAGCCTTAGTGAAACTGTTTGTAGCCATGAACTGTGCTCTATAGAAAATCAAACAAACTTTTCTATTTAGAACTTTCGTTCTAACAATGATAGTTAATCTCAATATGTTCACTCTTGGAATGAACCTTAGGATTTAGTGAAAATGCAGAAGCATTTTGATTGTCACAAAACAATTGAGTTTGACTAGTTTGAGCTAGTTTGATATCAGAGAGTAATTGTCTAAGCTAAATACATTATTTCACTACATGTGTTGCAAATATATACTTTGATATCCGGTTTTATGTGATTAAATAGATACAGCTACATATTAGTTCTATAATTGTATAATTTTTTTTTGCAAATTCATTATTATGCTAACGATACTATCAATCGATCGATCTACCATGTTATTCAAAACTAGTTGAGGAATCGTAGACAACTATGATAGTTCTAGTAATAGTTGGTGTTATGTCCATGTTCTGTACAAGGGAATTGGAATTATTTCTGACGTGGATAGCCGGTCACTCCAGTTGTATGTGGTTATTAGTTATGCTATGTCATTCCGGACGTGGTCGTATTAAATAATCAATAATCATATGAGGGCCCGGACCTATAATTGGACATAGGAGCACATGCATGGTGAAGACTGCTTAAATGCAAGAATAGGAGATCAATAGCTCAATTCAGGTTGCATGGGAATCTTAAAGATAATATTCTCTCTCTCTTGAGAAGAATAGGTCTAATGGAAACTCGCCCATCCTCCTATTGTGAATTGTGATTCTTGAGCCAGTTCTTCCTCTCCTCTCTTGTGTTTTTCATTGTGGCTTGGGGGTGGATTGTTAGGGTATTGACTAGCCTCTCCATATTGGTTGGGTGGTTCATGCTCCACATGTGTCCTTTTGGTTTGCATGTGATTGGAATCTTGTAGAGCTTCACTTGGTGGTTCTTACAGTGTTTTCAGAGCTTGAATCACATCTACCAGGAGGTGGAGCTTGAGGATCTTGGATTTGCAGTTCTTTTGATGTAGCTCTTTAATTCTTCTTCCAGTTATTGGAATTCAATTTCAAGTAGATGGATGTACAAAATTGTCTCCAAAAAATGTAACTATTTCTTTACCCTCCTGAAAAGAGAGAACATGTTTCTCAAAATCTATTTCAGGATGCTTATTAAATAACCACTCGTATCCTAGAATAATATCCGTACGTGCTAAATCTAAAACATGGAAATCAATTAACTCTCTATAGTCCTGAATCCAAACATGGAGTCCTGGAACTTTCACATCCCATGTCTCCAACTCCGCTCCTGAAGCTAGATATACTCAATATCTATAGTTACTGGCTTCAGTTTTGAGTCCGAGTCTCTGCACAAGACCAGAGTTAATGAAATTATAAGTAGATCCACTGTCCACTAAAATACTAACTTCATGTCTATTAACATTGCCTTTCAAACGAAATAAATCATTTGGCAAGAATGAAGTAGTACTGAAAGAATAATCACACTCACAATTGATTTATTAATTTCTAGCTTAAGATTCTCTTTACTAGGCATCTCAATCACTTAAGCTGCGCCTTTCCTTCGTTTTGGGCAGAATTTCATAACGTGTCCAGGCTGACCACAATGGAAACAAACATTGGTCCTTCTAGCCTTTTTTCGGGACAACTTTTTTTTTTTTGTCTAAATTTAGATGCAGCTTAATCAAGTTCGTCGAAATATTTTTTATTCTTATTTTCACGAACTCTTTTCTTCCCTTTTTTCTGTGTGGGTCCGGATGATCCAAATGGATTAGCCTGTAACTGCTTCCTAGATGCCACAACCGTGGAGTCGTACGCTTTCGCGACACGAACTACATTATCAAAGGTTTGAAGCACGTTACGCTTACACTCATTCTGATAATCTGCAGGCAGACCTAGGATAAATTGCCACATTTGCAATTCACAAATATTTGGTAAAAATCCGAGTCGTCCACAACTACAAACGACTTTCTGAACACCTCCATAAACTCGTCCCATGTGGTAGGTTTAGGTTGTAAATCACGCCACCACGACGAAGCTTTAATACGGAAGAACAAAATAACACTCTCTATTTTTTTCTCCTCAAGAATTCTGTGTAGATTAAAATAACCGGTCCACTTGGTTCTACTTTTTGATCTAGAATTGACAAAAATAGTCACATGCAAGAATTCTACTAATCAAAATCACTGGTTACGCATGCAACATGCATTTAAGCATGCATACAGGTCTATCCATACATTTCCATCAACAGGAAAGCACTATACTGATTTACAATCATGCATGCATCAGAACAATTCCAAAATTTTGCAAATTTTAGTTCAAAATTGCCAAACTTCAGACGGCCATAACTTTCTCTAAAGGACACCATATTGGTCGTTGTAAAGCACAGTGTGGAGGGCGATGGGTCTACAAGGCACTTGCCACGTCACCCTGCACCCCTGGCTTCACACATGCGAGCATTAAATGCTTGAAAAATAGGTAGGAGGGCGCATTTTTGTGGAGAGGTATCATCAAAAAACACATCCCCCAAAAAGCCTTGGATCAAAGGTTACAAGCACTTTACTAAGGTTCATTAGAGATCCATAGAAGCTTCTAACAGGTCCAGCAAGCAATCATAAGCTCAGATCATGCAAAAAATGCATTTTTGGCCTCCTTCAACAAGCAAAATTACAATATGTTGGTGTCTAATGCACATCTATCCAAATTGGATGCATGATGGCTCAAATCAGAGGCAATCAACATATCTTTCAGCTTGTAACAAGAACCAACAGGTTCAGACCCCCAATTGAGAGGTATTCATGCTCAAAAATCATCAAAAATACATTATTTTTGAATGTTTTGAGCCCCCTAATGGTGTCTAATCCCTACCAAAGTTCATGACAGCTTAGGGACAGCTTCATTACATCTCTGAAAACGTGCATATTAGTTCTTGACTGAGAATTCTGAGATCTACCCCAAAATTAGTCCAAAAAACATCAAAAAACCATGATTTTTGACTAATTTTGACCAATTTTGACCCAAATTCATGGGGGAAATCCACAAATTCGTGCCTTCAAATCCAAATCCCTATAAATCCATTGCATGCAAGCACTAAAAGTTCTGATTCAAGTCAAACATGGTTTCCATATCCCATTTATAGTCCAAAAACCCCAATTTTTGGTCCAAAATCACTATCTAATCAACCTTTTGACTTTTCAACCAACATGCAATCATTAAATTCTGAAATTAATGACTATAAAACAGCAAGTATAATATGGAAAATGTACTACACCAGATCCTATAATCATTTCCTTGCAAAAACCATCAATTCTAGGTGAAAAATTCACTAAATTCATCAAAAATCCAATGATTTCCTTCAAAATTCATGGAACAAATCCACAATTATGATATTTAGGCTGAAAGTACACCAAGGATCTGAGAATCCACCTACTTGAAATAGTCACATTTTTTGGAGACAATTTTGTACGTCCATCTGGGATGAGTTCATTTGCTAATGTAATGGAGATTTTTGATTCATAGTCTTATTCTTTATTTGCTAAGCCAATTTTGGATTTATCTGAAATGTATCTAAGTAGTTGTGAATTATCAAAAATTCTTAACTTGGTAGACTTAGATCAAGAGCAAATTGAGAAGAATAAGTTACTGTCTGAATTCAAAGATGTATTTCAAGAAGAATTACCTCATGGATTACCGCCGTCCAAATCGGTAGACCATAAGATTGAGTTAATTCCAGGTAGTCACCCTTTCTCTAGACAACCTTATAGGTTTTCTCAGAAAGAAGAGGTAGAGATTACTAAGCAAATTGAAAATTACATGAAGATGGGTCATATTCAGCCAAGTAAGTCACCTTGGGACGCTCATGTTCTTCTGAAAGCGAAGAAAGATGGAGGCTTCAGGATGTGTGTGGACTACAAAGGGTTGAGTAAAGTAACTATTAAAAATAAATATCCTTTGCCTCGTATGGATGATCTGGTAGATCATTTAGGTGGAGCTAAATATTTCACAAAGATAGATCTTAGAACCGGATATCATCAGATTAGGATTCATCTGGGTGACGTGCAGAAGACTGGTTTTCGGACGTCACTATGAATTACTCGTGCTTCCTTTTGGGTTAACGAATGCACCAGCTACGTTCCAACAGATGATGAACGATGTTTTCCGTCCATATCTAGGGAACTTTGTGGTTGTATTCTTAGATGATATTGTCATCTACATTAGAACACTTAAGGAGCATTTGAGTCATCTTAAGACTGTCTTAGATATTCTCAGACGAGAAAAACTCTACGCTAAGGAATCTAAATGTGAGTTCTTTAAGCATGAGTTGTTGTACCTCAATTATAAGATCACCCGTAGTGGGTTGGAGATTGATGAGAGTAAGATCAAGACAGTGCTTGATTGGCCGATACCAAAGACCGTTAGAGAAGTTAAATCTTTTTTCGGTTTTACAGTTTTATTTCGTAAGTCAATTGAGGATTATGCTAAAGTGGCAGCACCCTTAAATAATTTGACTAAAGACAGAGTTAATAAAAAGAAAAAGAGAGGTCAACCTAGTGAGCCTATTGAGTGGAATGATGAATTGAACCAATGCTTTGAGAAACTCAAGCAAATGGTTGCTTTAGCTCTTGTTTTACAGATCGCGAATCTTGATATACCTTACGTCGTGCGAACTGACGCAAGTGATTCGGCGATAGGGGCAGTTCTTCCGTAGGAGGATAGGCCGATAGCATTTGAAAGCAAGAAACTCACGGGGCCTCGGTTGCGTTATAAAACTCAGGAGAAAGAGTTATTTGCTGTGATACATGCACTTAAAGCCTAGAGGCATTACCTTTATGGTAGTTAGTTTATAGTGTATGCAGATCACCAACCTCTGAAATACTTTTGTAATCAGAACGATCTAAGGGGGCGTAAAGCTCGCTGGGCAGAGCTTATGCAGGAATTTGATCATGAGATTCGATATATCAAGGGCAGCTCTAACCAAGTTGCGGATGCACTTAGTCGGATTGGTGAATTGTGGTCCCATCTGGAAGATGGTGGAGACAGAAAAAAATGAGAATGGAATAGAGATTTAATCACAGGGGTCTCAAGTTCCTAGGAAAGATAAGAAGATATCGGAACAGTTCTCTATCCGAGGTGGGTTACCATTTCGGAATGGAAAAATTTGTGTACCGGCGGATGGAGCTAAAGAAGAAGATTCTTTATGAGTGTCATGACGTTCCCTGTGCAGGTCATTCAGGTATACATAGGACTTTGGACTTGGTCTAAAGAGAGTTTCATTGGCCGAAACTCAAGCCATTTGTCGAGTCTTATGTGGTTAAGTGTAGACCTTGCCAGTTAACCAAAGCTGAACACTTAAAGACTGGAGAGTTGCTACATCCCCTAGATATCCCTCAGAAACGATGGGAAAGTATATCTATGGATTTTGTGGTTGGACTTCCAAGGACCCAACGCCAAAATGATTCTATTTGGGTTGTGGTGGATAGGTTGACAAAGTTAGCTACATTTATACCAGTCAAGTCAATTATTAAGGCTTCGGATTTAGCCTAGATCTTTGTGGAAAGATTATTTAGGCTTTATGGTCTGCCAAGTGATATAGTTAGTGATAGAGATCCTAATTTTACAGGTCACTTTTGGTCAGCTGTATTCCATAAGCTTGAAACCTCGCTTAGTTTTAGTTCTTCTGATCATCCTGAATTAGATGGCCAGACTGAGAGAACTAATTAGACTATGGAGGACATGTTGAGAACTTATGTGTCTCACATACAATCTCAGTGGAAGATTATATTCCTTTGATTGAGTTTGCTTATAACAGTAGAAAACATTCTGGTACTGGTTATAGTTCGTTTATGCTGATATACGACTTTCAACCTAGATCTCCGGTAAATGTGGAGACAAAGTCTGTTAAGATCCAGAAAGCTGCAGATTTCTTGCATGATATGCGTGAAATGTTGCAAGTGGCTCGTGATTGTATCTGGAGTGCTCAGGATAGAGCTAAGCACTATGCCGATCTTAAGAGGTCTCCCAGAGATTTTAAAGTTGATGATTGGGTATATCTTAGAATACTTAAGGATTCTAAGACTATGAGTACAAGAAAGCATTATAATTTGTCTACGAGACATTGTGGACCGTTTCAGATTATAAAAAAAATTGGTTCTTTAGCTTACGAATTAGATCTTCAGAACAAGACTACAACTCACTCAATGTTTCATGTAAGCCGGTTGAAATTAAGTTTGCATGAAGGTGAAGTAGTTGGTTCAGAGGAAGATCTTACCCATTTGGAGGACTCATCGCTTGGTGTTCCTTCGGAACCTGAAAAGGTACTCAAAACCAGAGATAAACAATTGAGAAATCGTTCTATCTCTGAGTGCTTGATCAGGTGGAAGGGATGGACTGAGGATGATGATTCATGGGAAAGGGTCGAAAGCATAAAGAAGAATTTCTTTAGTTTTCATTTCTAGAGATACAAATGGTTTAAGGGGGGAAGAATGTTATGTCCATGTCCTGTACAAGGGAATCGGAATTATTCCTAACGTGAATAGCCGGTCACTCCAGTTGTATGTGGTTATTAGTTATGCTACGTCATTTCAAACGTGGTCGTATTAAATAATTAATAATCATATGAGGGCCCAGACCTATAATTGGACATAGGAGCACATGCATGGTGAAGACTGCTTCAATGCAAGAATAGAAGATCAATAGCTCAATTTAGGTTGCATGGGGATCCTTAAGAGAATATTCTCTCTCTCTCTCTCTCTCTCTCTCTCTCTCTCTCTCTCTCTCTCTCTCTCTCTCTCTCTCTCTCTCTCTCTCTCTCTCTCTCTCTCTCTCTCTCTCTCTCTCTCTCTCTCTCTCTCTCTCTCTCTCTCTCTCTCTCTCTCTCTCTCTCTCTCTCTCTCTCTCTCTCTCTCTCGAGAATAGGTCTAATGGAAACTCGCCCATCCTCCTATTGTGAATTGTGATTCTTGAGCCAGTTCTTCCTCTCCTCTCTGGTGTTCTTCACTGTGGCTTGGGGGTGGATTGGTTAGGGTATTGACTAGCCTCTCCATATTGGTTGGGTGGTTCATGCTCCACATGTGTCCTTTTGGATTGCATGTGATTGGAATCCTGTAGACCTTCACTTGGTGGTTCTTACAGCTGGCTAGCTTAATAAGTCAATTAGCGTTGTGAATAAGAAATATATAGAATGATATAGAACAAACAAAGATCATGAGCTAAACCAAGAACTTGAATTGTGTGAACTAGTATGAATTATATTAGAGATCGTGCAAAAATAAAAGAGAAAGCATAATAAGCGACGTTCATGTATTAAGCTATTTTGGAATAATCTTTAAAAGGGGATTCATTCAATAAAGAAATGTGCAATATGAACTAATGGAAACATTAACATGTTGAATAGACTTCTCGAATCAATACAATGTCGATCGACATTTTTATGGACTTAGGCCTGTTGGAGGGTTTTCAGATATTGAGGCAACCCTAATTAGATTAATCATTTATCAAAAGTTAAGAAGTGAGAACGATTTGGCAACATGCGTGAGTTAAATAGGAAGTAGAAACTCGTGAACGCTATGACGACAATGGTGATTCCGAAAATGCTCTATTTACTCAGAAGAATAAATCTTCTAAGAAGTCTAAGTTTAAGAGGGAGTCGTCTAAAAAGAACAAGTCTAAGACAAATGATCAACAATCTGGAAAACAATAGAAAAATTCTGGTGATAAGAAGATCTGCAACAGATGCAAAAGATCAGGTCACACAGAAGATAAGTGCTGGTTAAATCCAAAGATTGAATGTATTCATTGTCATAAACGGGGTCATGCAGTAGTAGACTGTTATCAGAGTCCCAGAAACAAAAAGGAGCAAAATTGAAGTGAAGCTTCAGATTCAAACTATGTCGAAGACAAAGCATAATCTCAAGAACAGCAGAAGACAGTATGACAAGGAACTCATCAGCTTATGTTAGTGTTGACAAATTCAATTCGAGAAGTAGTACTTGATTCGAGAGCCACCTCACATTTTGTTTCCTCGAAACAAATATTGTTTGAGTACAAGAAGACAAACGATTTGAGATTCATTATACTTGGAGACGGTTCTAAGCATGTGGTTGATGGAACTGGGGTAATATGGCTGGACACGAATCAGGGTGACAAGAAACTAGAGAAAGTTCTCTATGTCCCTACTCTTGACAAAGATCTTCTATCCGTAGCAAATATAGTTGATATAGAAACTCTTGTAAATTGTTCGATGAAGATTCTGATAACCTAGTTGCTAAAGGCAATAGAGAAGAAAATTTGTATCACTTGAACATTCAAACTCAAATCGAAAGAGCGAATCAAACTTAGGAATCGACAGATATTCTGTGGCACAAGAGGCTATGTCACATGAACATGGAAGCCTTGTACCAAGCCAACACAAGTCAGAGAATTGAAGGAGTCGAAATCAAAAGTAGAGATATTCGAACTACCTGCGAATCCTGTCTTAAAGACAAGATGACTAGAACACCATGTATAAGAACAATGTATGGACACTTGCACCTATACCTGATGGCAGAAAACCAGTCAGTGTGTTTGGGCCTCACAAAATTATTAATTGCTTGCGGGCCCACATCCAGTATGACGTGGCATGACTAATAAGCTTGATTCACCGTGTATCTAAGTCTAGGACTATACTGAATCCTATATACAGGACGTGCACATGACACCTAGGGATAGGTCTAGCCTACTTGTCATCAGTTTTGATAAGGTTTCCATAGAGCCATAAATCATGAATTTTGAATGAATCGATCAAAAGTTCCGAGTGTTAAAAAATCATGTTTTTGGCTTACGTAAGAAAAAAGAAGAAGACACAACATTGAATCTAGACAAGTTGTGGGACCTACCCACCCCACTAAGTCTTAGAAAATGAATAGTTTGGCAGTTATAGCTGACGAAGAGAAAGAGAAGGGCTAGGTAGGCACTATAGAGAAGGATATAAGGGAGCGAAATGTAGAAGTGTTAAGAGAGGAGGTTTTTTTTTGGGACTAGTGATTATATTGTGATATGGTTGCTATTTGCTTTGCATGAGGACTCCCTAGTGAGGTTTTCTATTATGAGTGTTCATGTTAGGATGTCTGAAGAGTTGAGGAGATTTTTATATTAGGATGGAATTAGGTTTGCTATCAGGTCCATATCAAGACATCTTTAAGAGAGCTTGTAGTTTGACTAGGGTTCCCAACAACCTAAGCCAATTAAATCTAGTTCAACGATATACATGTGAAGGCTGACGGGATTTTGAGTATTGGAGGGAGTCGAGTTTGCAATTGGGTTCACACTAAGGTGACCTTGAGAGAACATGTAGACTAATTAGGACTTTCTATTATAAAGTTAGTATACAAGTTTGGTTTGGTGGTTGCAGGTTCGTCTTATCTTTCTTGTAGTTAGTTGTTATAGAAAAAATTAGATTCTTATCTTTCGGAATGGACAACAACCTTATTTGGTTTCACCTCCATGCTTGGTTGAGTGAAAATGACCTATTACAACTTCCTTATTTGGCCCATGCAAGAGTGTCAAGTTAGCGGACCTTAGTGTAAGGAGAAGCACCTCCAAGATCTTGCTTACAAAACACACACAAAGGAATGACTGTGGAGCCAAACCACCCAACCATGCAGATGTTACTGATCAATCTCCAATAGCATCTCCCCTATGCTAGGGAATAGGATGTAGGCGTAGAGAGTAACCTGGCAATGAAATCTCAAAACAAGAATGGGAGTAGGGTGAGTTTACTGGAAATAGCCCATTGTCTACCTGTTCATGTGCCCCTGCAGGTATACAATATTCCCAAACATGCAGTTCCTAGAAAATCATTATCCTTAATCTGACTTCAAATATCAAACAAGTACTTAGAGATAGAATGATATTTTATCTTTGATCTGGAGTATAAACTTAGATTTGAAAAGTACACTAGGCGATAAATTTTTCCATTTGGGTGTCACTCTCTATAAGTTAGTAATAGCACCTTCATGTAAAACACTTTACATGACAACACTGGATGAAGCATTACCTAACTCACAAGACCAAAGTTAAAGAAACTGACAATTATAGTCTCGAATTATTCACAACCTCTTGTAAACAATTCATAAATGCTTTTTGGTACAAATACTCTTAGAATATCCAAAAGTTTAACGAATAACATTTCTTCCTATTAAAAGATCCATCAAAATAAAAATGATTTTAACTCAATTATGAATACCCCAAATACTCTCTCGAGTTAAATGTCCTTGTTTCTATCTCATGCAAGAGAATATCAATCAGCTTATCTTAACGTACATGATGACGAGGATGAGGACTTTTCAATAATAATAAGCGTACTTTGCAAAGTGTAATGTAATGTGATTTTGTAAATGTTCAAAAATAATAATAATGCATTACACATTTATTACTCCATTAATTCTTGGAATAATAAATTGAGGTGTGATATTGTGGCATTTAAGGTTTGATCAAAATGGGGTGTGAAAAACTCAATCATTAGGTTGTTAAGGCAACTGTAACTGCAGCAAAAGAAAGACGAGCTAAATATGTATTGCGGAATATATAGTCCCTTCGCTGTTTTTTTGTTATATGTATATGATGTTTTGTCATTTGAACGAGAAATTTGTAGCCTAAAACTGCACGAGCACTGGCGTTTCAGATATAGTAGCGACATACAGAAACAGGATGACGGACCAGCTTCCTCCCTTCTCTTTCTGCCATTCCCCTGTAAACCTCTTCGTCATCAATTACCATATGTTCAATCTCGTTCATTTTTGCCTTGGCTTCAGAACTACGCTGATATGTTCTAAATTTGTTTCAGTGATGAATCAAGGAAATTTTCTTACTTCAGTTTTGTGATATATTGGAGGTTTGTATGCAAGATCAGATTGAAAGTATCGGTGTTCTGTAGTATAATAAAGCATTGGATTGTTGGGGCAGGAACAACCTCGACGAAAATCGCAGAATCTGAACTTTGCAGATGGGTATCCAGAGGTTAGAGATCCAGAGAAACGGAAGAAAGAGCGGATGGCGCTTCTTGAAAACATGAAGGACTACAATTATGAGGGAGGAGCATGTGGTGATTGCAATATTAATACTGATACTCCGACTCCTAAATGGTTAAAGTACGACCGGCAGGTTCGGAGATGTAGTACCTCATTACGGACTTTCTATTAAAAAACATTATTGTATACCAAGAAGCATCATGGAGCCTCAGTATGTTTCTGTTATTTTAGGAAGAAGATGTGCAGTCCACTTGTTTTATTACGTACATCAATTGTGCCAGTTCTTCAATTATTTGCTGTTCATCTCTTTCTACTCTTAGGCTTTCTGAAGCACGGTAACTTTTAAGAAAACTATATGGATATTTGTAATTCTTGAAATGCGGCTTTGAAATTTGCGAGGTTCGTAATTCTAGAACAACGCTGTGAATGTCTATAGTAGCATACTTGGAATCTTATCTGGATAAAGAATGCCAAGTATGACAGGTACTGCGTTTCTTTTGCTATTTCAAAGAACCTGTAAATGAACGAAGAGAAGAGAACTTCCGGGTTCGAAGATGTACTATCTATTTCTATTTAGAAGATGGAAGCATGCATATCTCGGTAAGCAAGCACAAACACGATTGCCTTGACACTTTTGTTTGCTTTTGTAGCAGATCTATATATATGCTATAGCCATTACATCTGATCATATCAGATTGCTTGAAAGCAGATTGTTTCGTCTGATGGTTTTCATTTGCCTATGAGCTCGAAGGAAGCTACTTCTTTTGTTATTGGAAATACTTGCCAATGTGACTTCAAATTCAGCCCTTCTTTGACATTCTAGCCAAACAAGGCTTTTATAACGTTTCTTATTGTTGCATCAGTTGTCTTATGCACATCTACTTATGAAGAAAGTGTGACTGTGACTGCCACAGGAACCAAGGGAGGATAACAGCGGTATCGTTCAGGTAACCTCTGAGCCGTTTAGGGAGACCAGACCATTATTTGTTTGGTTTCTATCTTCCAATGCAACATTGGGCTTCAGTTGTCACTTGTTTAGTAACGTTGAAGTTTTCCTTGAAAGAAGAATAAGAGTAATTACAAAATCAATCAACTAGTTTGTTTCACATCTCGCATGATCAGCAGAATTGGAATGTAACCTCTTAAGGTGATTCTTGAACAACTTGGATATGTTGGTTTTTCTACAGTCCAAACATTCAAAATTGAAGAAAGCACAATATATGTCTAGGGGAAACCCAGTTTGTTTGTCAAAATTTGATAGATAAGCATAAAATTCAGTGACGATAAAAAAAATTGAAGAAAATGCAATTACTATCTCCGGACTAAGCCACTTTGTATGTTACATAAGCATAAATTCCAGAGGAGGCCCCTTGTATCGATAAATATTTATTAAGGTACTATTGGACGGAAACTCATTTTGGTCACAATTTTTACATTACGGATGTGGCCACAGGTAAGTAGAGTATAATTAGGAAGAATTGAAACAAGAGTAGAGGAATAGCTTACGATTTAATACTCTTGAGTTCTTAGTTGGAGAATCATTAATCTTCCTTGTAAAAGGATCATCCATTGACTATACATGATGGGTCTTTAACATTCTTAGTGGGATAATGCTATTTGCTTCATCTTTTATGGTCTATTGTTCTTGTGTGATGCTACAACTGTGATTGAGATCATGACTTAGTATTAGAGCACTTTTCAGGGCAAGGAGAGGCTGAACTTCACAATGTTTTGTTATGGCATTGACTTTTGTGCAATATTTTTAACGTGTGGCTTATAGGAAGTGAAATCTTTTCAAGATGGTGGAATTTTCAATGCGTAATTTCTAACCCTTCAAAGATATCCTTACTATGGCAAATCAAAGAAGAGGAAGTTCAACATGTCAAGAAGAAAAATTTGTCTTCTCCATGTTGTGAAGATTCATAGACTTCCTTGGATGGTGAGAGACAAGTTTAAGAATTATCCAACCACGTATGCAAGATGGATAAAGAAGACTTCTTCAAAGAGTATCCAGAAATTCTAAATTCTTATTTGAGAAATGTTCGTTGAGGAAAATGCTTTATGTGTTGGAGGGGTGTAAATTGTAGAGGCAAAAATGCCCAAGAAATAAGGCTATCCCATCTTCCATTCATGTTTGTCTTGCATAAAATTCCTTCTATGATTGAACTAGATATGATCTCATATTTGAATATTAGATGAGTTTGATTACTTGAAAGAATTGAGTGCTTGTGTAGGTATTACTACCCGAAGATGAGAAATTTATGAAACTGTGATTCGTACTAATAGCTTTGTGAAGACGTACATGCCCGACAAGTAGAATCTAAGGATCTAAGAACTTAGAAAAAAAAATGAGCCTTTTTTAAATGGTATGATTTCACATCTAACCTGTCTTTAAGGGCATGTGCATGTATGTGAAGAAATATCTAAGGAACAAGAACAAGAATTTGAAAGCTTGTTCAAGTCTATAATGAAAGCTCATAAGAGTCTTTAAGAATTGGGGATGGGGCCAAGGAATTGATCACCCCTTTGGATCCTCTCCGCCATGATTGGAGATGGGCAACCCCTAGAAAAAAGAGCCTAGGAATTGATGATTCTTATGCAAGATAAGATGGACGTATACTAGACCGCTTCTTTAGAAAGTTTACACTTGGGGTGAATTCCCAAGTTGTAACATAGAAGATCAAGCTTAATCATGACTAACATTATATGTATAATCAAAGACATAATGAATATCTTCAATCACAAAAACTTCATATCACTGTCTAGAACTAAATCTAGATATACAAAGTTCTGCTGAATTCCCTAAAAATTCAGTTATCATTCTTGGAACCATTATGATTTGTTATCCAATTGAGCTCATTGGGATACAATCACTAATGAACTGAGCCTATTTCTCATTTGAGAAATACTCTAACAAGAACTTTGGTATATTCTATGCACATAACTTTTTATGATGAATCAGAATGATTTATAAATCATGTGACTTATAAGAAACATATATAAACAAACAGTTCCTGGTGAATTCTCTTCACACTGTTCGTCTCACCAATTAACTTTTCACAAGAGTAATCCAATCACTCAAGTTAATTCCAATGATTCAGAAATCTTAGATATCCATGGTGCAGATCTTAATTTGACAGTACAACACCACATTTAGATCCATATCCAAATCACTCTTAAGTTAACAAGAACCGTTAACTCTGCAAGTAATTGTCCAACACAATACTCGATCATATGTCTATGTTCACCGACTAGGTTAAGTGCACCAAATAACCCTAGTAATCAGGAATACATAGCAGATTCATACAAGATTAATCGTGCACATATGAGAACAATCTCACTATGACCCAGTACATACACATATGTCCTTATCTGGGAGAGTCCTCCAAAATTCGCATGTGTTACTCTCATATCTCACTGAAAATCTTGTAACAGCTACTGAGGAATTCTATTTCTCTTGAGTAAATAACATATATGGGAAATCTCTGAGACTGAGAATACATTCTCTCTCACGAGCTTTCCAATCCAACTTAACCAGATTTCTCCCACTTGATCAACCCCTCCATGATTTAGTACTTCAACTAAGACTGTTGATCCAATACAAACGTTCCATGATCAAACTTACTCCTATTCCTGCCAACTGGGTAATTTTCGATCTTACTCAGTACTACTCGTAATGACTTCAAATCTCAAACCACCTCTAGTTCCAGATTGTTCCACACAATCCCTAGAGAATTTCTCTTATTTAAAAATTGTGCAACTGATAGGTCCTCTAATATAATCTTACTCATTACTTAATGTTACGGCCATATTCAACTAAGGACATGGAATAGTCCTAATATGGTAGACCGGCCCTTCGGTATTCGAGATTGTTGGTCACGCCGAGATTTAATTCCATGTCAAGGCCAGTTTGTGACTAATGACCTTGAGAGGACCCATACACTCTCATTGAGACATATGGAGGAGTGCATGTACGTGTGACTGATATATGCATGAGGACTGCATGGGGGCTGTGACCTATTTATAGTTGGATTGCATTGGGGATTGCATGAGTTCATTCAACTCCAACCACCATAGCCTCCACTGCAGATCGAGTTCTCCAACCTCATCGCTGAAAGAGTGTCTCTGCTGCCTCATTTCCTTACCAGGACGTGCCTCAACAAGGATTGTTGCTCGCATTCTCAATATCAAGCCTTCATAGCTGAGAACAGATTGCAGCTAACTGTGCTCCTGCCTTGGCCATCTCTCTGCACTTCAATCAAGCAAATAGAACTCTTCGAGCATTGCTTCATCTTGTGAGAGAGAATGTATTCTCAATCTCAGAGATTTCCTAGATATGTTATTTACTCAAGAGAAATAGAATTCCTTGGTAGCTGACAAGGTTACAAGCCGATTCGAACCGGCCAGGCTGGTTCGAACCGGAAAACGGTTCGAACCAAAAAAAATTTCCAAAACGTTTTTTTTTGGCTTTTTGGCTCTTTTTTTTTTTCTTGGTTTGAACCGGCTCCGAATGGTTCGAACAGTTTGAATGGTGGTTCAAGGTTTGAACTGCGATTCGTGCAACTATGGTAGCTGAGTTACAAGATTCTCAGTGAGATATGAGAGTAACATATGCGGATTTTGGAGGAATTTGCCAGATAAGGACATATGTGTATGTACTGGATCATAGTGAGATTGTTCTCATATGTGCACGATTAATCTTGTATGGATCTGCTATGTATTCCCGGTTAAAAATTGAAAGCTTAAGAAATAATTTCATGTCTTCTCTTTTCTGTTTGAGGATAGAACCTGTTTAAGGGAGGAAGAATGTTACGGCCATATTCAGCTAAGGACATGGAATAGTCCCAATATGGTAGACCGGCCCTTCGGTATTCGAGATTGTTGGTCACGCCGAGATTTAATTCCATGTCAAGGCTAGTTTGTGACTAATAACCTTGAGAGGACCCAGACACTCTCATTGAGACATATGGAGTAGTGCATCTACGTGTGACTGATATATGCATGAGGACTGCATGGGAGCTGTGACCTATTTGTTGGATTGCATGGGGATTGCTTGAGTTCATTCAGCTCCAGCCGTCATAGCCTCCACTGCCGATCGAGTCTCCACTCATCGCTGAAAGAGTGTCTCATTGCCTTACCAGGAATGTGCCTCAGCAAGGACTGCTGCTCGCATCCTCAATATTTGCAAGTTTGAGGTTCTAAGATAGGGAATATAAATGTAAATACCACTAGGGAAAACCTCTAAGATAAACACAACAGGAGACAAGTAGGAGCGAAACCACCCATCCAAACCTAGATCAATCTTGGATTTAGCCAATGCTCGAGGAAAAGAGAGCAACTGGTAACTTGAACCAAAAGTTGTTGACGGGAGAATCTCTACCCCAATATATAGAGAGTAGAGTCCTGTGCATGAACTCATGCAATCCCCATGCAATTCAACTATAAATAGGTCACAACTCCCATGCAGTCCTCATGCATATATCAGTCACACGTACATGCACGTACCATATGTCTCAATGAGAGTGTCTAGGTCCTCTCAAGGTCATTAGTCACAAACTGGCCTTGACATGGAATTAAATCTCGGCGTGACCAACAATCTCGAATACCGAAGGGACGGTCTACCATATTAGGACTATTCCATGTCCTTAGCTGAATATGGCCGTAACACATACCACTAGCATCATCCCTTGTCTATGACTTTTCCAGTTATCCAACATAAGGTCCACATAGTTAGAATTAAAGTAGAACTACTGTGTTACTGTACTGTGGGTCCTATAAGTGGATTAGGACTAGTTGGCCTCGCCACGAGGCGAGTTGACGGGACATGCGTCCCGTCAACGGCAACCTGGGCCATGCATGGGTTGCCAAAGTGAAAAACTATATGTATAGTGTATTTTGGTTTTGAGAAATACAGTTGCTATGTGAGCTTGGAGTGGAGAGCGGTTTCTGTCTATGTTACTGTGTTGCATGATCTGTAATCCTGTTTAGAGCGAATTTTATCGTGGTATCAGAGCCGTACAGGGAGTGTACACAGTACAGTGTAGCCGTTGAAGAGAGCTTCGGGAGAATAGTTTTTCCGAGAGTTCGGGGTTTACGGCGGGTAGAAAGCGAAAAGTGAAGCACCGGTGTACAGTTTCTGGCATGCCAAGCTCGGAACTGTGAATGGATTCGGAGACAGGAGTTGTCGGCTGAATCGGAACTTTAGCCAAACGGAATTCTGAATTTCCATAAAGAGGCTGATTAGGAAGCCTTAGCTTGATGAGGAAATTGGAAATGGTGAAAGGATTGCCTATGATGGAAGACCACTTGAAGACGATGTGCAAATCATGTGTGTATGGGAAGCAACATCAAGAGAAATTAAAGATAGGTGGTGTTGCAAGGGCGAAGAACATCCTGGACTTGATCCACACAGATCTATGCGGGCCTATGGGGACTATGTCCATAGGTGGAGCTTATTATTTTATGACCTTCATAGATGATATGTCACGTAAGACGTGGATATACTTCTTAAAGAAGAAATCGGATGCTTTTGCACTTTCAAGAGCTTCAAGGCAATGGTCGAAAATCAAACAGGTAGGCAGATCAAAGTCCTAAGATCTCATAGTGGAGGTGAGTACAAGTCTATTGAATTCAATGATCTTTTTGATCAATGTGGGATCAAAAGACAATTTACTCAAGCTCATACTCCTAAACTCAATGGTGTAGCTGAGCGCAAGAATCGTACGATTGTGGAGAGTGCCAGATCTATGCTTGTTGAGATGAAACTACCAAAAGATTTTCGGTCAGAAGCATGCAGTACCGCAGTCTATCTTCAAAATAGAAGTCCTACCATTGCCGTACCAAAGATAACACCTAAGGAGGCATTCACGAAGAAAATGCGAAAGGTGAACCACTTGCGAATCTTTGGATATAAGGCTTTTCTACATATTCCTAAGGAAGAGAGACATAAGCTTGATGTAAAAGCTGTGAAGTGCATCTTCTTAGGATATGATGATCTTAGAACAACTATCTTTCTTTACTAGATAAATCTTCACTCGTAACAACCTCGTGTTATCAATCTTAGACTCACCAAGAGGATTTTTGGGCCCTTACTGAAAGGATGACCGCTAATCGGTCAACACAAGTCCATAAGGGAGTGAAAAAATCAAAACAGATCTCAGTGCTTCACGCTTTTAGTGAATCATCGTTTTGTAACAGGTCTTGAAAAAGAGTCACGTTTGAGTTCAAATCATCATTCACTCCAACCATTCAGGTAAGTAGTGCGACAAAAATTAACTATACATGACAATTTGTCAATTCAAAACTTGAAGCTTTGTCCTACAGCTTTATGTTTTTAAACATCAAGTACAGAGGTAACTTTCCAAATTCAATACTTAGAAGCAAAGGACAAAATCCTCAATCTTTGTTTATATGATATGAGGCACTGGTTTGGTCTTGCAATCAAAGTTACCAGAATATGAAAACGTTTCCAATAAGGCACCCCAAAAATATGAACACATGCGACGATTTTGAACACGCATATGGATAACTAAGCTGTGTCTCTTTCTAATTCCCAACATGAAGATTTTTCCAACTACAAACTAGAACTTGAAGTGGCCTAAAGATGGTCTATAAACTTAACTTAATCCAAAACTCGCTTAGAAACTTAAATTTCTTGAAGCTTAACATTGGAAATGGCACCAAAACTGCTAGAATATGGTTGAATGTGATGTTTGTAGTTGTATTCGGGTCCAAAAATGTCAACAGCTCCCTCATTTACTGAGGCATAGTATATGGGTTGCTATGCTGCCAAGTGTTTTTGGCATTGCAAAGGATGTCTAGCACATTCAGATTAGCCACATGACTAAGCTGATGCAAGTCAAACTTAATTGTCCTCTGCAAGAATCCAACTTCTATATCGGGACTTGAGATCACAAATGGTTGATGACATGTTAACAAAGGAACTCTCAAGAGAGAATTATAGCTTTCAAAGTGATCAATGGGTGTCAGTCGAGTGTAGGTAGATTAATATTTGCTCAGTGGGAGTGTGACAAGGGCATTTTGAAGTAATCTATTGCACACTTGCAACAATATGTTCATTACAGTTTGCTGAAAGCTACCTGCCTAGGCAGTGGAATAGTCGCTATAAGTGTCAATCTTAGATTCACAGACTCACTGTCTTTTCTTTTTAATATTAATAAGTTGGCACAATGAAGCCAAAATGCAGCCTGCATGCAGTATTCTCATCTGAACATTCTCTTGAAGGTTGCATGTGTGTCTCCTCGTATGCAATTCATGCCAGTCTTTTTTCAATGTTCATGTGCATTGTTTTTCTTTATACCAACCGTGCCCATCATATGCACTGCAGGGAACATTCTTGAAGAGGCATAAAGTACCAAAACACGGGGGTGGATATATTGGAATAAGCAACTTCAAAGTTGGATCTGACATAACAGTATATGAGCGCACATTTCGAATATGTTCTTGTGATACGTTTACAAAGGTTCTTCTAGTGACTCATCTTTTTATCTTCACATAGTAAGAAAAGAGTTGACATGGCTTTTTTACGCTTGTGACTTAGAGGGCACAAACAAGGAAAGATAATGGTGAACAAAGAGATAGTTCACAGAAAATAGGAAAGTTCTGGCAAAAGATGCTCCAAAAAATGGAAACACATCTTAAGCTTTTCAAAAAGACAAGTTTGCACATGAAAATTTGAATATACTTGCCAAACAATCATAAATAAGGATAGTTAATGTATTGTGGTGTTCTTAAATTATCTTTTCCTGGAATATTTTACACTTAAGATTTTCATGGCAGCTGTTGATGGTTGATGTGATTGTAAGAGATGCATATTTGAAGGAATACAAACAGGCAGGAGGAAAATGCCTTTCAAGGCATATGAAGCTGTAATACAGTCAAAAGCAACAAAACACACAACACTGACAGTAATGAAATGTGCTAAGCTGAGTGATAAGCTACTTCATGAACTACACGACTAGCCTCTGAAGTATCACCCATCAATAATTAGGCTCAAGGGACTGTTTATACTGTATGAGGACCTAGGGTTTGTGGGCCAGGGCTGGAGGCCCAGTAATTACCATGTGATGCATAAACGACTCTATAATAGCTGCTTTAGATTAATTGGTGGACCCAAGGATATAAAGTATATGGTTCGTTAACAAACTGTAGCAGTGCAGATCCATGGTGGATGCTCATGTCCATGTGCATGATATATGCAGTATGTTTTTTCATAGATTTATCTTGGGATTAGGTCAAGTGCTTTTTGTGAGCCAGGGTGCCCTGCACATGGGCTGCATGACATTCATGTAGGATTTGGGCCCTAATATCATCATTTTTTGGCACACAAACTTTTCCATTCCGGAAAAGTAACCCATTCCTTATAGAATAGTCTTTTAATGTCTTAACCTGAGGAGAAATCTTGGAATCCTGCATTGCAAGTTCACCAGTAGATCTAGAAGTCGGTCTTACACAAGGACAGATAGAACCCAGATTGGATTTTAGAAAAGCTTACCTGTGTAACCTCTCCAATCCTGCTTAAGGCATCCGCGACACTATTTGAAGTACCCTTCCGGAACTCAATGTCATAATGATATTCTTGGAGCATCTCCAACCATCTGGCTTTACGACCCCTAAGGTCAACCGCATCGTTAATATACTTTAGGTCTGCTACTATGGTAAATTGGGAGCCATACAAATAATGTCTCCACACCTTCAAAGCATGAATAACAGCAAAAGGTTCCTTGTCATAGGTGGAATGCCGCCTTTGAGTAGGCTCTAGCTTCTTGCTTTCAAAAGCAACCGGTCTACCATCCTGATAAAGGACTACACCTATAGCATAGTCACTGGCATCCGTTTCAAGTACATATGGCTTGTTAGGATCCACTATGTGTAAGATAGGTGTTGTAGACACATAGTATTTGAGATTTTCAAAACTTTGATTCATCTCTTCAGTCCAACTAACCAGAGGGCTGAATTTACGGTGTCGGCTGATTCTTTTAGCCCCTTTGAGGACATTTGTCAAAGGCAATGCACTAATAAAGGAACTTTTATTGGCTAAATCTAAAAGGTCAAGTGGAGGCATATGTTTGCAAGTGTGGACAATGCCAGGTTAATAAAGCTGAAAGACCTAAGGCAGCTAGCTTGTTACTTCCTTTGGAAATTCCCGAAAGAAAGTGGAAAAGTATTTCCATGGATTTTGTGGTTGGGCTACCTCGGACGGGGAAGCAAAATGATGTTGTTTGGGTTATAGTTGACAGGTTAACTAAAATGGCGCAATTCATTCCAATCAAGCAAACTGTCAAAGCTTCTAAACTTGCTCAGCTTTTCGTGGAAAAGTTGTTCAGGTTGTTTGGTCTACCAAATGACATTGTTAGTGATTGAGATTCTAAGTTCACTGGCAAATACTGGCAGGCGGTCTTTGAGAAATTAGAGACCACATTAAGTCTAGGGTCTACTGATCATCCAGAAGACAGTTGGATTGGGAAAGGTACCTTCCAATGATTGAATTGCGTATAATAGCTCCCTTGGGTCCCAAACCCAACTTGAAACCGAATGTTGCCTGGGCCCGTTGACTTGACCAGTGACTCGTGGACCTGCATGGTTGCCACATGTTAGGATCCAAGATGTGTGCTAGGCTTGGAGACTCCTACCTTGGAGGTATACAAGGATGGGAGGTTTCTTAATCCATTCATTCTATTTACCTAGGAGGAGGTGGATGGAGAGCGCTTGTGCACAGCCAGGAGGAGTGCTAGCCTAAGGTAGGAGATGGCTGAAGGCCATGGCAGTGGTATGGGACGTTGTCAGGGTTGGAGGTCAGATCTTGCTTGTTACAGGTCACGGGCCAGGGCACGGAGGGTGGACCTGGATTAGGTCCTACAGCGGGGTGGATCACGAGCGTTCGGTTTCTTTGATGACCGGCACTTGGCGGTTTAGGGTTTCTAGATTGTAACACTACACCATGCAATAGCCGTCCTAGCCCATGCAATAGCTCCACACATTTTAATATGTGTGACTGGGTCCTCACAAGGTTATTACATTTATGGCCTTGTTCGGAATAACGAAGCGTAACCAATAATCTCGAGTATTGGAGTATCATGTATCCAAGTCTAGGATTATTGCCAATAATTGTGATACTCTTTTGAGTTGAATGCCCCTATTTTTAGCATCTTATGCAAGAAAATAGCAATCATCCAATCTCAATAGATTTCTTTGTCTCCCAAAAAATTGACCATACACAAGCACTTACAGACCATAGTCTGTAGCATAGATGCACTACGTTTCTGAAATGCATTTCAGAATCGCGTTCAGAAACGCGGTTCTTAAACACGTTTCTGAAATTAAAAAAAAAAAATTCAGAAACGTTTTTTTTATATATATATATATAGTTTTTGGTTTTTTTATGGGCAATATGGGTATCAGATGAAAACTCTAATTAAGAGCATAATTACTGTGTAGTTTGTCGACTGTTTCGGGTGCAAGATGGTCCAGTTCAGGTGCATTAATCCATGTTGGGTTTTGTCAAGGATAAAAATTCAAAATTAACCTCTAGCCTGTCTGTTACGATCACAGATGGTCCGTTTTCGCTCAGGGAGTTGGAAGGCCAAGTCATGAAGAGGCCTTACCGTCGGGGCCGGGGTCTACCCTGCAGTTGGGGGGCATTGCCCCCCAAACCCCCCACAGGCAGGCTACCGCCCCCCGGACCCCCTGTTTCTCGGGGGGCTACCGCCCCCCGAGCCCCCTAAGCATTTATTGAAAACCAGAGGAAATAACAACCAAATAGCTATTGAAAATAAGATCTGTTTGTGCCCCATCTACTGCACTTCTGAGAGGCAAAACGCTGGTTTGACCATTGATCCCCTAAAAAAACCTTCAGCAATAAGCTATTTTGCAGATTTTTTTTTTTTTTTTTTGCGATTCTGGGAGGAGAAAACGCGTTTCTCAGAAACGCGTGCCCTCAGAAACGCGTTTCTATGCATCTATGGTCTGTAGCAAAGTAAGCAAAGTCTCCACAAGTAAAAATAATTTATTTTATGAGAATGCCTTTGAGACACATATGTTCTAATATTGGAATAAAAAAATTTAGATTTTTAAATCACTAATCTAAATTCTTAACTTATTCAATAGATTGAGAATTACTCATAAGAATCGTCATATTTCCTTACAATCCCCTGATAATAATCAAGTATCTATTTATGACCTGTCAATCATAAAAATTCATATTGTTATGATTCGTCAGTCATAACTTCCTGGAGTCTAAAACCATAATCATTAAAGGCTACTGGAGTATATGTCCAACACAATTCAGGAAATAAAATAATCCTTCTAAAATCTTTTTGAATGTAATTAAAGACAAAGCATACCAAAATGATATTGATAACCATCTTCAACTACAAAAAAACTTGAGATGACTATCTAGAACTGAATCTAGAAATCCAAAGTTCTGCTAGGATGGCTATTGGCATGGTGTAGAATATCAACCCAACCGATGAGAAGCTGCTGATCAATCTCCCATAGCTTCACCCTGTCAGATTCCTTTTTGAACTTAACCTACAAACAACAATAAACCAAGCACAAATTGATCTCAAAACTCAAGCTTTATTCAATTCTTAGCGAGTAAGTAGAAAGAATTCACCAAAACCACAAGGAGCTGGCTGCCTTGTCTCCACCCGACCTTTGCTGCATAGAATGTCATCGATGAGGAATGCCTCTCTCTGCTCATTTATGCACAATCCTCAAGCACCCCTAACCTTGACCTTTCCTAATGTCGACACATGGCCAATTCCATCAACAATCGACACTTGCCACTTGGCAATACTCTGACACATAGGCAAGTGAGTAGGCTGACATGTGTCACTCATACAATGGACCGTGTCCCAGTGAGCATGTAACACGTGTTATGTTTGACCAGTCAACCCTAACTTGTGTCACTCATTCATTGGACCAAGTGTTTCAATGAGCATATGACGTGTGTCATGTTGACTAGTCAAGTCTCCTACTTTTTAGGAGGTCAATCCAGCCACTCTTGATAAAGGACCCAGTACCCCATGCCAAAGCTAAGCATGACTCTCTGAGGTCCGATGCCAACTAATTAGTATATTTACAATTCACTTACAAAGGTCACCACAGCAGGTGACTAATCCATTTCAGTAATTACAATAATTGCAAAATGTACATCTGTCTAGAGAAACCGTACAAACCGGGACGGGAAGTGAAGGCTCTAACATCCCTTCCCCCTCAAAAAAAGACATCGTCCGCAATGACAAAACTAGGGTAATGTGCAGGCAAACCATGCGCGGTCTCCCAGGCTGCATCTGCAAAAGGTCTTCCCTGCCAAGCAACTGAATATATCAAAGATCAAGCAGTTACATAGACGTTTCTCCCGCTTATCCAATATCCTTGTTGGCTCATGGATCTCCTCTACATGCTCCTAAATAGAGTCACAACCAAGTTACCTCCGTACATCGGAGTTGTCGACAACAACTGGCCTAATCAAGCCTCCTACGATAATCAGCATCCCATACTACTAGTGATCGTACTCGGCGCTCACTAGCACCACGATTGCTTGTCTTAAATTTTTTCAGAGCTATTTGAATTGCTCCTTGGAGGCTATGAGTTCTGCTTCTTTGCAATGAAAGGTGTTGAGACTTCCATGCAAGCCCTCCACAATATGAAACACTTGAACAATCATACCACTTCCGGTTCCTGCGAGGATCTTGATGTCTTTAATTGTTCAAGGATTTGTTGAAATATGGCCTTTCTGAATGTACTTCCTAAAGCAGAATTGCTCAAGGTTAACCAAAGAAGCATGACCCTTCCGCAGTCTAGTTGTGGCGGCATGCCACATGCTGCAAGCAGGTCCAATGAAGAGTGTCCCCAAATAAGTATAAGATGATACCACCTCTGGTGGTTGCCCACCTAGAGTAAACACTTGTCGCTACATAAAGGTCCTAGAGGTATTAAAAATCATAATTTGGGTTGTCTTGGTATGCACAGTCAAACCAAATAAGTTCCCAAAGACTTCTAGTGTATCCAAATGCCACTACAAACCCTCACAAGCTAAAGAAAGCAAAGCCACATCGTCAGCGTAAAGTAAAATGGAAATTATTATATTACCAAGCCTGCATGCAATATTACCATCTTGGTTGATGACTTTTTCAAGCTCATCAATATACAAACCAAAGAGTGTGGGGGAGAGGAAAGAACCTTGCTTTACCCCAGTAGTACTACCCTCCTCCGATTTGAAACATCCCCAAACCTACTCATACAATGCCATGACAACTAGTATAGTATCAGTAAAAAAGCCAAAATCTCTTGACCTCTGAATGAGCATGTGTCACGGTACCAAGTCAAAAGCCTTCTAGAAAATCACAAAACAATAGTAAACTCTCTCATATTTGGACTTGGGCTCCTCAATGATAGCCCGAAGAGTGACCACATGATCAATAGTAGAATGTTGTGTCCTGAAACCCGGCCTGACCCAAGCCAAGTAAACTTCGTGTCTCAACCTCACTACTAATCACTGTTTGAAAAATAGTGCCATAAAGCTTAGTCATATGTGCCAAATCATAATGGTGTGATAGTTATCAGGCTTCATGGGGTCACCACTCTTATGGATATAGGAGGAACTGTAAAGTAGATCAACAAGGTGCTTTCCTTCCGAGGTCTCATATGCATGCTGTTTGTAACAAGAAGTCACCATATAGGCGTCACATATTACCAAGATCAGGAGAAAATGAAGATTGTGCATAAGCAACTTGTTGATGGAGTTGTTTACAAATATCATCATACCAAGGTTTGTGATGGTGATGTATAGACGAGTGTGAGGAGTATTTACGATGTTTAGATGGGAAAGCCATGAAGCAGCGATATGAAGAGCTGTAGTGAGAGTCGATGTTTGGGAGTGGAGTGGGAAACTTCAGAGTATGAACTTGTATTTGAGAGAGAGAGAGAGAGAGAGAGAGAGAGAGAGAGAGAGAGAGAGAGAGAGAGAGAGAGAGAGAGAGAGAGAGAGAGAGAGAGAGAGAGAGAGAGAGAGGTTCGTTAACGTCTTTTAACACCAACAGGAATGAATTGTGAACATGAGAAATTTAGTACCACATCAATCCTCAAGACTCAAGACAAGACTGAGGGGTTGTCATATATCACCTCTCTTGGTGATCTTTTCAGATTTGCATAATGTCGGTTCCTATCCTGGGCACACTGGACATTTTCACGTGCAATCGTAGCATCTCCTGCATATCATGTAGGAAATCCGCTACCTCCTGAAACTTGATCGTCCGAGTCTCTACCGCAATGGGTGACCTAGGCTCAAATCCGTACATAAGCATAATCGGGCTATAACTGGTAGCCGAATGCTTACTACTGTTACAAGCAAACTTGATCAATGGAAGATACTTCTCCAATCAGATTGTCGTCGGGAAACATATGCCCGAAGCATTTGTTCCATCGTCTGATTTGTTCTTTCCGTCTGTCCATCCGTCTCAGGATGATCAGAAGAACCCAAGCTCAGAGTCGTCTCTAGTTTAGCAAACATGGCTGACCAAAAGTGACCGGTGAACTTCGGATCGCGATCGCTCACATGGAAATACTATCCCATCTCTTATCCGGGATATCCAATGGATGCAACAATCCGCCAGCCTTATGGCGTTCAGCTTTATTCAACTGGCATTGGTCACACTTGACCACATAAGATTTTACAAAGGGCTCGAGTTTTGGCCAATAAAAGTCCCTTCGTACCAAATCTTATGTACGATGTATGCCGGGATGTCCTGCGCATGGTGAGTCATGACATTCATAAAGAATTTTATTTTTAATAACATCCACATCAGGCACACAAACCTTCCCTTTCCTGAACAAAAGTCCATTATGGATAGAGAAGTCATCAGCTCCCTTTTTATCCTTCCCCCCAGACTGATCACCATGATCATCAGTTCCGCTTGATGTAACTGCTAGAACCCTATTCTAGATTGGTCCAAAATGTGGGTCTTTCTCATAAAGGCCTCTTAGGGAGAGATAAAAGTCTGTACTGATCTCAGTGAAGGAAAGTTCGTTCACTTCACCAATTCAACTAAGTGCATCAGCCACCTGATTAGAGGTGCCTTTGATATACCGCACTTCAAAGTCAAATTCTTGCATGAGTTCTGCCCATCTGGCCTTATGACCTATTACCATACAGGTAATGCCTCCATGATTTAAAAGCATGGATCACCGCAAAAAGCTCCTTTTCTTGTGTAGTATATCTGACCTACGCATCGGTTAGTTTCTTGCTTTCAAAGGCAACGGGCTGGCCCTCCTGTAAGAGAACAACTCCAATAGCCGTATCACTCGCGTCAGTATTAGTGACGAACGACAAATCTGGATCCGCTATCCTCAAGACTGGAGCTGAGGCAACCAATATAAAGTCCTTTACACAGGATACTGATCTAAGCATACCAATCAAAGCAACAACACAAGGGAACAAGTGGTGTATAAACCAGCCCAACCAAACCTCGATCGTATGGATCTAGCCCCCAAGCTATGGATCAATCACAGTCATGGAAGGAGGAATCACACTAGCAACATGTAGCTACCAATCACAGAATCAAGCATACACTAGTGAGAGCCCAATAGGTATACTTATACCCTCCACGGCCCATGCACCACTAGTAGTGCACTGTGAAACCTCACTGGACACCTCTGCAGCCTATTTGGGCCACGTCATCCAGTTCCCTAATGACTCACTGATAGACCCATACCAACTCCACCACCATGTGTTTAGGCCTACAACCATTAATTATGACCATGTACACATAAGGGCCCCAATTTTCTTATAGTCACAATTAACTTACAGGTTGTTGGTCTACCAGTCCCTAGCGTGGACATGCTACCCGAGACCAGTCATGGGCATGACATTACCCAACCTACCTATTGTTAGGGGTGGGATTGGAACTTGAGACGTTTGGGATGCAACACATACTTCATAACCACTAACCTCAAAACCATATGGTGATGAGGATGTGTGAGCCATTCCATATATGTTGTATCTTAAGTCTCCCAATCCTCGCAACACTATTCCCCCCCACGAGGAAGCGAGTTCCACCGAGCGACCAGCTTTCATCGGGTTTATCACACTTCTCTGGATTCCATTCTCTCATGGGGTTGGCTCAACTCTTTTGGTGGCTCCCCAAGGGAGATATCTACAAAGGGCTTCCCAATTACGAATGTTGTGTAATGGGCTCAACAACCTTTTTGGGCGAGTTTTTTTTTTTTTTGGGATCCGTACGGCCGTCCGTGTAGTCTAGGATGACAAGGTCTACAAGTAGAAACTGATTTGGCCGTAAACAGAGTTGTGTAGGCCAAGCAACCTAGGTTCAAAGGCAATGGAACCAAAGATGTTAGGGGTGGGATTGGAACTTGAGACCTTTGGGATGCAACACATACTTCATAACCACTAACCTCAAAACCATATGGTGATGAGGATGTGTGAGCCATCCCATAAATGTTGTATCTTAAGGCTCCCAAGTACCTGCTAAAAAATGTAGTGCAAAGATTGTTTGCCTACTGTAATTGGATTGATGATACTCAACCAAAAAGACCTCAAATATTGTAGTCACTTTAATATTAAAACATCCCATCTCGAATAAGCTCATCATAGATTATATTTGATTTGTTCAAAATGATCATAGCAGACCATAGATGTCCCTAAATATTTGGACAAAGAAAGAACGCTTCTAAAGTACTTTCCCTACGTATGAAACTTGTTCTTCTTATGGAAAGTATAGAGATTCCTACAAATTAGGAGATAGGTCCTACAATCTAGGAGATTTGACATTTGACTTGTACATATTATGGATTTGAACTTTTTACATGATATTTCACACGTGGAAAAGCACTCCTACCCATGTGATATAGCATTTTTTACCACTAGAATGTTGTGTTTTCCTATCCTCAGCTTAGGGGTTATTCCTTCATGATCTTTACATTGGTATCAGAGCCCGACTTAGGGGTTATTCCTTCAGGATCTTTACAATTGTCCTTATGCAAAGAATCATTGTTGTTCTCTTCATCATCTGAGTCGTCGAAATTATGAGAATCAATTCTCGGGTTTTCAATAAGTACATATGAAAACTCGTGGAGACCCATGCTTACTTCCAACTGGACCCCTAATCCTAGACTCTCTAATGCTATTGGATGAGTGATGCATCTGTGAGAGAGAGAGAGAGAGAGAGAGAGAGAGAGAGAGAGAGAGAGAGAGAGAGATGTAATTTGCCATGACAATTCGATCGCTCATATGTTTTGCAACTCATTGAGGGCTACCATTGTTAGGGACCCAACTCTCTTGGGTCCCAAACCTAGACTTGAGACCAGACAATGACTGGGCCTGTAGACTTGACTGGTAACTCGTGAACCTGCATGGTTGCCACGTGTCATGATCCAGGAGTGCACATGGCTTGGAGTCTCTCTCCTTGGAGGTATACAAGAGGAGGAGGACTCATTTGCCATCCATTCTGTCTACCTAGAAGGAGGTGGATGGAGAGCATGTGCATGGCCAGGATGTATTGCTAGCGTGAGGCAGGAGATGGCTGAGAGCCTAGGCGGTGGTATGGGATGCCGTCTGGGATGGAGGTCGGATCCAACTTGATACGGTCACAGGCCAGGGCACGGAGGGTGGACTCGGATTAGGTCCTATGGCGGGGTGGAACGTGAATCGTTCGGTCTCTTGTGGTTAACCGGCACCTGGAGGTTTGCAGTAAATAAGATTATAACATATGGTATCAGAGCCACTGCATACTGAAAGCAAGTGCGTTGATCCATAGTAGTTTCTTGTAAATTACGACGCTTCTGACGGAATTCAAATCGGGTTTAAAATGCATTTTTTATGCATCTACTATGGTTCTTCTTCCCGCTGTTTTTTCAAAATTAAAAAAAAAAAAAAGTTAGAAAAAACAGTAGGGGGGGGGGGGCCAAGGAAGACCTTCCACGTGGCACTGTCCCGAAAAGGGCAGGTGGCGGTCCTTCCTACGCCTAGTCCGCTCAGATTCAGGCGATGGTCTGATCGCGATGGGGCCTCCTCAACGTAGTATAAAACTTTATAGGTTATCGCTGCCTGTCCAGAAAAAAATTCTCAAAAAATGTTGAGAAATCTGCCACGTGGCATCTCTTGGGCCAGGTGAGGTGGCAGCTGGCAGCGCCCTGCTGTTGCGATCTGTTTCAGAACCTGAGATGAGGAAATCGGGGCCCTCCCTGAAATTTTAACTTGATTGTCTTCTATCTGTCCTTGTATATCAGTGATGGACCAGTTGAAGAAAATCAAGATAAACAGAAGGGGGAGGGGGGCTGTAGGCCACCTGCAGATTGCTAGGTGAAGGCCAAAAGGCTGAGGTGGAGGCTTAGGTGGCAAGGCAAGGCCACTTGGCAATTGTTAGGATAGCATGAAGAGGGAGGTATGCCTCTTCCATGCATCTGTTTTTGTGAGAAATATGGTGGAGGTGGTGGTGCATCCTTCTCCTTGCTCTCTCTTAATCCTCTTGGCAGCCATGGACAATACCATTTGGTTTGTGAAGAGACAGCAAGAGTAGTCTTGTATCTACCTTCCTTGAGTAGCTTTTGATTCTCTTCTATCTTCTCTTCTTAATTCACCTCTCTTCTCTTTGTAAAAATGGAGCCTACTCCTACTACATAGCCTATGTCCCCTGCTCATGAGGCTACAGTATCTGCCTCTGTCTTAGACCCTGATGCTTTGATGTTGGCTATTAACAGTCTACAGCAACAGATTGTGGATATGCAAGCAAAGCACAGTCGGGATCAGCAGGATCTCAAGGAATTGACGCAGCTAAGGCAATTGGTGCATCAACCCTTGTTTACTCTTGAAGTTTTTGCTGGGGAAAAGAAGGATAGAACCCCGGAGGCGGTCTTGCAATGGCTGGATCGATGGAATTCGCACTTTTCCATGCACGATTCATTCGAGGACAACAAGATCAATCTCGCCGTCATGTACCTGCGAGGTAAAGCATCTACCTGGTGGCAAGATATAAGGGGTAAGCCTGAAGTTCCTAGGAATTGGGAGGATTTCTGTAAGGCCTTTAAGGCGGCCTTCCTCCCTTCTTGATGATTTTGAGTTTTACCGTCAGTATGCGACGATCCATATGGGGATCCGGCCCCTGGATCAGTATTTGCAAGAATTTCAAGAGGTCTATTCTCGTTTTGCAACTAGAATAGATCCTTTGCTAGTAAAGTTGCATTTCGTACTGGGGTTGCCAAGAGATTATCAGCTAGAGGTTAGGAGGAACCAGCCTCTTACCCTCGAGGATGTTGTTCGCTTCGCCAGAATCTACGATGATACTCGTACGATAGCTAAGCCTGAGATTGGGGTCTTACCCGACGTAAAGGGTAAGAGGCCTTTCTTTCCAAAGAAATCGAAAGATAAGGCAAAGGAAGGCGCTTCAGGTTCAGGGAAATCGAAGAAAAGATCTACCTTGGACCAAGAAACCTTCATGAAAGCCAGAAGCGACAATCTATGCTTCAATTGCATGGAACAAGGTCATGTCGCGAAGGAATGTCCAAAGAAACGGAAAGCTAAAGGGGCATCTTTTAAGACGCCAGGTAACTCTAGCATATCTAGTATAGATCTTTCCTTTGCTGGTAATTTTGTGTGTGAGCATTGTTGTTTTAATACGGCTGTTTTTGGCCCTCATGACCTCATTCGGATGAAGGGGGTTGTTGGTGGTCAAGCCGTAACTGTTTTATTTGACGATGGTTCCACACATAATTTGATTAACGCTAATTTGTTGCAGAAGCTAAAGGTGGAAACAAGGTAAAGTGACCATCGATACACAGTGAAGCTGGCAACTGGAGCAGAAAGCCAAGTTTGGGACCGGATAGTCCCTCATCTACCAATACAGATTCAAGCCTATAAGGATAAATTAGACTTTCATATTATGAATCTAGATATGAATGAGTCCATGAAGAAAAACTATGTAACACACAGTTTGTCGTTCTTACATAACGGCTCACTCGTAGAATTGAATGGAAATGTGGATATTTCTACTCCGTCTATGCTTTCTGCTATGGAAACTATTAAATGTATGGATATTGTGGATTGCAGTTCTTATTTATGTTGGTTAAAAGATTTTACTTACCATGAAGAACGTAGTATACAATTTTTACAATCTCCAGATGGAATAAAAGTCTAATAACCTAAAACTAGAAAACTCACCGGAAGGTGAAATTTTTAGGAAACTTAGACATGAATTTAACGATGTTTTTCTTGAGCAGCTTCCTGAGGGTCTTCCCCCCTCTAGGGGTGTTGACCATGGTATTAAACTAATTCCTGGTAGTTCTCCTATATCACTGTATCCATATAGGATGAGTACTACTGAGGAGGATGAAGTTTATAGGGAACTGCAAAATTACCTTAAGATGGGCCATGTAAGGCCTAGCAAATCTCCCTGGGGGGCACCTGTGCTCCTTGTTGATAAAAAAGACGGAGGTACTCGTCTTTGTGTGGACTTTAAAAAGTTGAATAAGTTAACAATTAAAAACCGTTATCCTTTACCGCGAATGGATGAACTGGTTGATCGATTGCATGGTGCAAAGTACTTCACCAAAATCGATTTGAGATCAGGGTATCATCAAATTCGCATAAAGACTGAGGATATTGAAAAAACCGGGTTTAGGACTAGGTACGGCCATTATGAGTTTCTAGTTTTACCATTTGGCTTGACAAATGCTCCAGCGACTTTCCAACAGATGATGAACGATCTTCTTCGTCCATATCTGGGAAAATTCGTGATAGTCTACTTAGATGATATTCTCATCTATAGTAAGACCTTGGAGGAGCATGAGGAACATCTCAGGACTGTCTTAAAGTTACTTGGACAGGAGAAGTTGTTTGCCAAGGAGTCCAAATGTGTGTTCTTCCAGAAAAGGTTGTTATACCTTGGTCACATTATTTCGGACCATGGGTTGGAAATTGACCCAAATAAAGTCCGACAAGTACGTGAATGGCCTATCCCTAAAACCATCCGGAAGGTTAAGTCTTTTTTGGGCTTTACGGGGTTTTTTCATAGATTCATCTTGAACTATGCATTAATTGCATTGGCCTTGACGAATGTCCTCAGAGGGGCTAAAAGAGTTAACCGGCATAGTAAGTTCAGTCCTCCAGTTACTTGGACTGAAGAGTTGAATCAAAGTTTTGAAAACCTCAAATATTGTGTAACTACAGCGCCTATTCTACACATAGTGGATCCTAACAAGCCATATGTACTTGAAACGGATGCCAGTGACTATGCTATAGGCGCAGTCCTATATCAGGATGGTAGACCGGTAGCTTTTGAAGAAGTTGGATCCTGCTCAAAGGCGGTATTCCACCTATGGCAAGGAACTTTTTGCTGTCATTAATGCCCTAAAAGTTTGGAGACATTACTTGTATGGCTCCCAGTTTACTATAGTTACTGATCATCAAGCGTTAAAGTATATTAACGATGCGGTCGACCTTAGGGGTCGTAAGGCCAGATGGTCAGAGATGCTCCAAGAATTTCATTATGACATTGAGTACCGGAAGGGTACCTCTAACAGTGCCGCGAATGCCTTAAGCCGGATTGGAGAGGTTAATCAGTTAAGCTTTTCTGAGATCCAATCTGAGTTGTATCTGTCCTTAAGAGATTTGTGTAAGACCGATAGGTACTTCGGTCGTATTTGGCTAGACGTCCTGGCAGGTTCTACTAGATCTAGTGATGAGCTTGGAATGCAGGATTCCAAGATTTCTCCTCGGGACAAGATACAAAAAGACTATTCCATCATGAACGGGTTACTTTTCCGGAATGGAAAAGTTTGTGTGCCAGAAAATAATGATATAAGGGCCCAAATCCTGCATGAATGTCATGACAGCCTGTGTGCAGGGCACCCTGGCGCTCAAAGGACACTTGACTTAGTAAAAAGGAACTTTTACTGGCCAAATTTAAAAAATCAAGTGGAGGCATATGTTCGCAAGTGTGCGCAATGCCAAGTTAATAAAGCTGAAAGACTTAAGGCAGCTGGTTTGATAATGCCCTTGGAAATTCCCGAAAGAAAGTGGGAAAGCATTTCCATGGACTTTGTGGGTGGACTACCTCGGACGGGAAAGCAAAATGATGCCATTTGGGTAATAGTTGACAGGTTAACTAAAATGGCGCAGTTCATACCAACCAAGCAAACTGTCAAAGCTTCCGAACTTGCGCAGCTTTTCGTGGAAAAGTTGTTCAGGTTGTTTGGTTTGCCGAATGATATTGTTATTCCGGCAAGCGGTCTTTGAAAAATTAGAGACCACTCTAAGTTTGGGGTCATCAAATCATCCTGAATCGGATGGTCAGATAGAGAGGACAAACCAGTCTATGGAAGATATGCTTCGGGCATATGTTTTTAGAAGACAGTCAGATTGGGAAAAGTACCTTCCAATGATTGAGTTTGCGTATAATAGCGCAAAGCACTCAGCGACGGGTTTTAGTCCATTTTCTCTGATGTATGGTTTCCAGCCTAGGGCTCCCATTTCAGTGGGCCTCAAAGGCCTCAAGGTTAAAGCAGCAGTAGATTTCTTGCATGATATGTAAGAAATGTTGCTTGTTGCTCGCGAAAACGTAAAAACGGCTCAAGATAGAGACAACCTAGGCTTTTTGAGGAGGGAGCTTGGGTATATCTTAGAATTCCAAAAGATTCTAAGGTACTAAGGACTGGAAAATGTCCTAAGTTATCTCCTCGTTATGCAGGGCCATTCCGTATAGTAAAGAAACTCCATCGGAATGCGTACCAGCTAGAACTCCCTCAAGGTGTTAAGGTCTCTCTCCTTGGAGGTATACAAGAGGAGGAGGACTCATTTGCCATCCATTCTGTCTACCTAGGAGGAGGTGGATGGAGAGCATGTGCACGGCCAGGATGTATTGCTAGCGTGAGGCAGGAGATGGCTGAGAGCCTAGGCGGTGGTATGGGACGCCGTCTGGGATGGAGGTCGGATCCAGCTTGATACGGTCACAGGCCAGGGCACGGAGGGTGGACCCGGATTAGGTCCTATGGCGGGGTGGAACATGAATCGTTCGGTCTCTTGTGGTTAACCGGGACCTGGAGGTTTGCAGTAAATAAGATTGTAACAACCATCCTTGAAGTGAGGAAATGTTCAAGTTGAACCATCAAAAGTAGACACACAAGGCTGGATGAAAATTGTTGGAACTTTGGAGTGGAGAGGAACGAAATTTCTTGCTTTCTTTCCAACTTTTTGGTAACAGAAGACACCTCCCATCCTCATATGTAGATGATTTGGGAATAGATCTTTCTTTGATGTTGTTGCATTTGGGAAGGATGCAACCTCACGGTTTTCTGCTCAAAAGAGCTCCCTCCATAAGTCCACTTATGCTTGTGGTTCCTTTTAAGAATGTGAATCAAGACCTTCCAATCTCCTAGTATATTCAAATCAATGTTTCACAAATCGGCGATTCGAACACCGAACCGCGATTTGAATCGGACCGATTTAAATCGGCCAATTCGAATCGGGGAACTGTTTGAATCGGCCCTGTTTGTAATTTGTAATTCATCTGATATGATATATCAGAGCTCACATTCGTCAATCACAAAATAGAAATAGATGTGTGTGTGTGTGTGTGTGTGTGTGAGAGAGAGAGAGAGAGAGAGAGAGAGAGAGAGAGAGAGAGAGAGAGAGAGAGAGAGAGAGAGAGAAGCATACACATAGTTCCTCTTGTTAAGCAAGACCAAACCCTTTAAAACCTTTATTCATAAGCCAACAAGGTAATATGAAGCTGAAAAGTAAAATACAATACTAAAAGAACCGTAAAGCAAAACTTATTTCAAGACATCCAGCTGGTACTTGCCACCATCCCACAACACAAAACCGCGCGAGTTAGTATGTGAGGAAGATAGGTGTCAAAGCTGAATGTCAGTTGTTATCCATGTTCAAAACAAACTTTACTACTTAACAACATGATTATCCATGAAATTAGACCATATCAATCAATTCAATTGCATAATAGAGTGTGCATAATAAAAAGTTAACCGTTTATAAGAATTGCTTCAGCAAGTAGGATGAGCGAGGACACACCCGCATAGGTATTAGGGCATCTCCATGCCATACTAATCCTTATGATTGTCGAAAGTGACTTGTCAACGTTATTAGAATTGAATGTCACATCATTAGAGTTGGCTAAGTATAGTCACAAGTTGGTGTTAGGGCAGGTCCGTGCCATGCTAACCCTTGAGACTGAAAGGAAACTTTCGCAAATCCATGCGATTGAAGAATATCCAAGCCAAAGCTACTAATGAGAAAATTGAATAACTTGTTGAGTGTTATGTAAACTAGTATTAATTGAGGTGGTAGATTGCGATCCAAGAGCATAGGTGAAGTTGAAATTGTACACCATACTTCTAGTGTGGATAGACATTAACTTTTTCTTTTGAACCATACAAACAAAGTTTGCCAAGACCTAACTTGAGATGCTTCAAGCCAACAAGATCATTTTAATTGTCCGAGTTAACCTCCTCCCTTAAGTTGAAAGGGGATGTTTGGATTCTTCTAGCATGAAAGGATCCAGATGGGTTCGTGAAAAGTATCTTGAAGGTGCCTCTTAGAATTTTTCCACTTTTCAAGTGGATGTTTTTGATGTTGACATGACGTTGTGGCTGCTGACAAATATTTTGCCCTGTTGGAACTTGGAAGGTTGCTTGAGCACCAAAAGGTGGGGAAGTTTGGTATCAGGGATGGCCGCTGGCTTTGGAGTTCTGACCTTTTGCTATCATGCCCTGAATTGGTGGCTCAACAATGTCAACAGAGCAGAGTCTGGGCTGGAGACAAAGGAAAAATAAATTCTGGGGAACTTCTGTATCAACTATTTTGTCCCCATATATTTCTTGTCTGCAAGCATATATGAATGCATGCTTTGAAGAAATGCTTTTGGATAATACTGACTAGTTTGGTTGTATTGGCTAAATTTTTATTATATGAATTATTTAGCTTTTTAAAATGGTCATCATTGAGCTCAAATACTGATTCTGAACTGCAATGATGCTTGCAGAGATATTTTATGAAACGCTGTTATGAAATAGGGAAAGAAGAGGATTTTCCAGATGGACCTGTATCAAGTTTTCGAGAAACTCTCCAACGGCATCGTCTAAAGCACCACAAGGATTTTGCCAACAGGCAGTTTCTGGAGAATGATGGGAAAGTGTTGCGCTTTTTCGCTGTTTGGGATGATCGCTTTTCAGTTTATGGCGATCGCCATCCTTATGTAATGCCCACTACTAGGAGGATTATTATTTGAAAATCACAGACTATTCAAACTGATAGAAATGAGATCTATCTGCTGCTAGGTAATCTAATTGGTCCCTCATGCAGGTTTTGCACTACTTTCTGGCAGATGATACTATAGAAATTTTGGAGATCAATGAAAGGAACTCCGGAAGACACAATTTTCCTATGTTGCTAAAGAGGAACCGTCTTCCTCGAGAGCTTCCGTCTGATCTTCTTGGTAAGAAATTATTTGGCCTCTGTTTTAGTTGTAGAGAGTGGAGACAACCGACATTAGCTATCTAAAGGTTTGTTTCAACACATCCTTAATTTCTGGTGATATTAGCTTAAGTTAGGATAGAAAGTACCACTGGTCTCAAGTACAGCTCACTAATTCCGAAGGAAGGTAACTTTGAACAGAAAGAGAGCTATCGTGTGAAAGAATTCTTCTAAGGCATTTGGCATCATTGCTGCCATCAATAACTCAAAGCTTTGGATTCCCTTAATCCGTGCTCTTAACACAGGAAAAAATTTAGGGGCAAACCTTGCAAAATCTTCTTATTACAATGACAGTGATTTGCACGTGGGAAGCTATGTTAGGGTTTATGGTCGAGATATGCTTCTACATGACTGTGATGAATTCACAAGGAATTATTATCAAAAAAAATGGGGAGTTACTGATGACATGCTGGAGCCAGTTGATGTCCAGGTATGATGGAGTTTACATACATCAGACTTTTTGGTGCTTATTTATTTACTTCCAAATAAGTATACATGCTTTTTTTCTACTGACTTTAAATCAACCATTGCATGTATTTGTATCTTTTACTTCAAATCATTTTCTCTCAGAAGTTGGCAGTCAACTTAGTCTTGTTCAATGCTATTAGCTCTCTTAGCATGTGTCCCAATGTTTTTTGTACATGTATGACTTTGACTCATAGGATCACTTTAAGTTCAAGGTTTCTTGCCAACATTTATTGACATTTTGAGGAAATTTTTTTTATTGAGGAATTATAAATTTTACAGTTTCATAGTCAGTCTAGTTTCACCATTCAAGCTAGTCCCATTATTTCAGAATAATCATCTTCATGCTCTTATGTGACTCTGGCCAAGATTTATGAAATCGGTTACATCTCTATCACTAAAACACGATGAGATGAACACATGAGAAATCAGTGTGCCTGAATTTTCATTCAATAGCATGGTATACCTGTTAAGGACACCATTTCAGGAGGGAATAGTGTATGCTTGCTCTCTGCAGAATTCTTTCTCTGCACTGCAATCTTGGAGACATCATCTGTTTAAATAGACTCCAACACTTATGTGTAACATGTATTTCTAAGATTAGTGTAAGTCATGCATGTACATCTGGAGAATACAGCTTCTGTCTATCTTTATTGTGTTCAGGCTCTTATAGTGAATTTAGACTTGGTCTGAGTATCTACTTTCCTCGATATCAATGTAGAGCTGGTCATTTTGACAAATAGAGTAATCAAAATGGTTTAACCTGTTGTAAACTCTTGTTGTTGTCTGCAGGCAATCCCGGCAAGCTTTTTCATGATGCTGTGATGATAGCTGACATATTTCTTGGGGCTTGTGCAGGAACCTGCACCAGTATTGCCAAGAATGGAAATGCCTCCCCATAATGGCTTTGGCACGGACATTGATACAATGCAAAATTGTATATCCTTGATACCAAAAGCTCCATTCAAAGACTTTGACAAGTTTTTCCATCAAGATGGAAAAGTTCGCTCTCTTTAATCTGCCCTTGCATATTCAAGAGCACCTCTATTTGAAGATAATGGAAAGATCAGTTTAGTAGTTTAGGTTTGGCAAATGATCATGTCAGATCTCTTATAGCATTCTTTGGATCAATCAGGTACTTTGTTTTTCATCAAGAATGGCAGAAGATGAAACCCACAAGGTTTCTCCACCCGATAGAGGAAGACTGTTTGTCTTCAAGGTTGGTTTGCTACTGGCTAAAGCAGCACCACAACAAACTAAACGAAGGCTGCATGTTTCTTTGCCTGGATTCTTGTTGCTTGTGCAATGCTGAAGTACTCAAGGAAATTTTTTTTAGAACTTTTTGAAGGAGCAAGATTTTGCATCTTTGTCCCTCTGTTGCTGCTTGCTTTTGATCATGTTACATCCATCCCAATTGCATCACACCTGTCGTGACAGAGCTGACTTCATAATGGTGCAGTTCTTCTTGTCCGATGATACCATTTCCATATATGAACCCCCAACTAGAAATTCTGGTATTGTTAGTGGAAAGTTCCTGTCTCGAGAAGCAGCTCCAAAGAAACCATGCACAAACAAACGATATCAACCAAGTGACATGATTGTTGGTGCCAAGCTTGTTATTCACGATCGCTTGTTTGAGCTTCTTCAAGCAGATGAATGGACTCTTAAATACATGGAAACTCATCCAGATGAATTTCCTCTTTCAGATTATGAAAATGTTGTGAAAAAGGTAAAACTGTATCAACTACCCTTCCATGTTAAATATTTTGGAAAGTGTTGTGGGCAAAACTTTCACAGATGATTATTAGACAAATGGAATCAGAAATGTAATTTGTTAACAGAAATGCTTTGTTGATACTCTATTCACTGGAAAACTGGTTCTGTAAATTTGTTCAAAGCTGGAAAATCGTGCAATGGCATGCTACAGTAAAAATATTTTGCTGTCATACCTTCTTGCTTCTCTCTGTTGAGTGTTTTTTGTCCAGAATTTGTCTGGCAAAGTTGAAGCTCAATCCTAGAACTTTCTGTCCTAAAGTGAAGGCTATGTGATTCTGGTGCAGTTTTCTTCGGATACTTGCAAAATTGTGTTACATTAGTAGTAGTTTTATTGAAAGTTTCAAAAATTCTCAGGAGCATAGAGCATAAAGTTTTTCAGGAGCTGGATGGTGTGACTTTATTGAAAGCTGAATTCCGAGAACTTGGAATCATTCATTGAACTGAACATTAGGCATTTTTCACTGGTTGTTTATGGCTACAGGTGGAGTCATTCTTGAGTAAAATGCCAGAAGATGGCTTACATCATTTGAAGATGAATCTCCCCACTACAGCAAATGATCCCACTGGGTAAAGTCAATCTTAAATTCTTTACTCCATGGACAACTTTTGTTGCTTCTTCCTCCTGCTGAAACTCATGAAAATAGCATGGGATACAAATATATTGCAATCAAGCACTCTACTATTTATGAGCTTGTTTAATTGCAGTGTATGCTTTCTGTGAAATATAGAGCCAGCAATTTAAATCAGCAATCCTGGATCATTGGATTGCTTTGCAGAAAACTGACTGCAATCGATCAATTATCTCCACTTTTGACTCGAGCTGGACTAAAGCTCACCAAACAAGAGCTTGTCACCCTCGATAGACATGCTTCAAAAGGTCAGGAGAAAGATGTTCCTGACATTCAGACACTCTTTTTTAAAATTGTTTCGAAATCTATGAAATCTTCAGTTTGGGGAGCCAATAAAGGTTTGGCTTCACTGCCCCCACAATGAGCTTTGCACCTCCCTGGGGATGGTCACCTGTGATTGTCTGGGTGATCATTTATGAGCTTGGTTCTACTTTTCGCCTTGATATATCACTAAGCACAGATGTGTTAGGAATATACAAGTTGGTCAGAATGATGTAGGATATACCATGATACCTGCTTTCAAGTATACCAAAAGCCCCCGAGTTAGGGGAGAACTTTGATTCTTTCCACCCTGCTGTATGGTCCCTTATGCTTTCACCGAGTTACTTTTTCTGTGAATTGGAATTAATGTACATAACAAAATTTCTACTTATACCTTTCAAATAACCTTCTCTAAAAAATGTTTATCACCAAGATTAATCAAGCCTTGGAGTTTGCACATCATACCTAAGATCCACAAACTAGCCTCAGATTTTCAAGACATTCTTAGTATGCAATCTACTTTAATTCTCATTGATCACAAAGCATTTTACATTTAGATGGACCTGAAACACGTGGGACAGTAAATAGGTCTATTAACTTCCATTAAATCATAAAAACATGTACATCACTACCATGTTCACGAGAGCATTCATGTTTAGTCATATGTTTTGACAATATGATGATTTATGCTTATGGGACTAAGAAAGTCCAAGTTTGAGTTCAGAGACTTTTAAAATCTTATAAGCTTAAGTTTGGCTTAGCTTAGGTTTTATTAATTGTAGAAGTCTAAGTTTAACATTGTAATTTACTATAATTGTTTTAATTACCCATGCTAATTAATGGTGCTACAAGTTGGGCTTACTCATGCAAGATGCCATACATGGGCTTTATACTTATAGCTAATGATTGGCACTACAAGTTGGGGGCTAACATGTGAAATTTAAGATCTAATCATGATCCTAAATGTGGATTAGGCCAATAGTAGTTGCACACAAATCACTTGTCAAATTTGTAGACAACTCTACACACACAATCACTAATTTGATTAAGATAACTCATCAAAGCAAGATAGAATCAAAAGCTATTCAACATATGAAACGATCTGATCCAATTCTTTGTTAACAAGTCATACAACAACAACAAATCATTTATTACCACTCTCCAATAGAGATTGAACAAGTTTACAACAAGTATTCTACCCAAAAGTAGAAGATAACCAAATATGAGAAGATAGTATTGATTCCAAAGCTTCCAAATGCGGAATACCTCTTAGGTTTTGCTATGCTAGTGAAAATTTGCTATTTATAGCTAAGAGTGCTCTCTCTCTCTCTCTCTCTCTCTCTCTCTCTCTCTCTCTCTCTCTCTCTCTCTCTCTCTCTCTCTCTCTCTCTCTCTCTCTCGGTTTGCCATAGCTTATCCAAAGCTTGACCTAAACTAGTTGTGTGGCCAAAATTGAAGTAAAGCTAAAAATGAATTTTTACATGGCTAAGTGGCTAAGTGAATTTGGACCCAACTTTAAAATGACCATGTGCACATGTGTGAAATAATCATGTGCACTTTACTTACTAATTTGGTCTCATCTAAGCTCAACTTGCCAAACTAACTAGCTAATTGACAATTTTAACACTCCCTCTTTAACTAGTTTTAACCTTTGGAACGTTTCCTTCATAAAAAATGGCAATTTTAACCTTTGGAACATTTCCTTCATAAAAGATGACATCTCTACTTAGGACGACTTTTCTTGTTAAAGGAATGTAGGACCTCAAGAATTTTATTTTTTTGTTGAATTGGTTTTCCCTTGCATTCTTGAACTTGACAAACACATCAAACACCTCATCTTTGCTTTCTAGAAGATATGCCCCTTACTAAAATTATCAGTGAAAGTGACATATATTTTAGCTCCTCCATTGTCTAGTACTATGAATGTCCGAATGTACTAGTTAAAAAGGCTTACTAGATCTTGAGGTAGATTTATTATAAGGTGGCCTATGTGACTTAGATAAAACACAATGTTGACAAACATGATTTGATGCTAGTAAGAGATTTATGAAGACCAATATCCACTTCTCTTTTTGCTTAAATCTATAATGCCTTGAAGTTGAGATGCCCCAATCTCTTATGTCGTACCTGTTGACTTGTCAATCGCTCCCTTGCCACAAATCCATCTTAGCAACAATACAAATAATCAAGTTTGAACAATCTACCTTGTCTTTTTCCTCTTGCAATCAAGGTTCTTTTTTTTTTTTCAAGCAAGCATTTCCAACAAACTCCACTTCTAGGCCCTTGTCAATCATTTGACTCACACTAAGAAGCTTCTTAGTTATAGATGAACAAAACATTCTTCAAATTTCCTATTTGTAGAGAGAGAAATAGGAATAGAATCAATGCCTTTTATGGCACATTCACTATCATCGGTCATGTAGATGACCTTCTTCTCACCTTCATAAGTGAACAAGGAAGAAAAATACTTTTTATTACTTGTTGTATGAGGGCTCACACCACTACCAATGCACCATGGATCAATATCACCTTCATTATACAACAAGCTTGAAAACATCACAAAAGAATCACTAGCAATTTGTTCATCATCATCATTATCTAGAGTGAGATGACCTTGCTTCTCTCCTCTTTCTTTCTTCCTCTTAAAACAATCAATAGCAAAGTGTCCTTTCATACCACAATAGAAACACTTAAGCTTTGACTTATCCTTACTCCTGCCACCAAAAAAAAATTCTTCACCTTGATCCAAGTTTTCTTGCTTCTTGAATCCCTTACCCTTGCCTTTGTCCTTGAACTTACCCTTTGAGAACAATGTCTCTTCTCCTCTTTGAGTAGAAGTGCTTCCTCCTCTTGCTTGAAACTTATGCTCTTCAGCCACTAAGACCTCTTGGAAGCCTTCCACACTTGGCAATGTCTTTTGAATGGCAAAGCTTTGTACAAGGTTAGCATGATCATCCAACAAACCATTAAGCATAACTTGAACAAGTTCTACATCCTTAATGATTTCATCAATGCAGGCAAGATATTCACAACTAAGATTCAAGGTTTGGTCAAAATTATTCTATGGTGAGTTTTTTCCAACAAGCAGTTTCACACATGGATATATATAAAAGAATCGAGGTTATAATAAGTCTTCATATCTACATATTACAAGTCACCAAAAAAATTCACAATCATAGTAGAAGGGTGGTTACAATCACATATGAATTCAAATACATGTACCAATCATTATATACATGTGAATAATATCACAAGTGATAGATACCATTTTACGATGTGTATAGAGAATTTAAGTTTTGGGCATCATGATGACTATACTAATGTACACCATCCACGTTAAAAATGATGTTAAGAAATATTGAAGATACGTCCAAACACAAAATATATGTCCAATACGTATTTCTTTTTCGATTTAAAATTAAATCAAAGAATTTTTTCAGAAAGGGTCCTATTTGGATATTACATGCATAACTGCATACACCTAGTTATTATCCATGCCACCACTATGTAGCTTCCACAGAGCATTTTCGTTAAGAAAACAAATAAGTAGATCCTCTCTTATTCATACTTTGAAATTCAAGAATACCCAATATCATCAATAGAGACATGAACTAAAAATGATATTCTAGATTAGTATCACCAACGTAAAGCTTGTATGATTACTATGTACAATATCATCATAGCAACTCCAATTGTGTGAGTTAGTAGTTAGTTAGAAATTAATCGTGAAGCCCAATATGATGGAAAGTGATGGGTTCTATCTCACAAAGAAGCGACCCAAGCTATCACATGATCCATTACAATCTTTTGAGACAAGTATAGGTAAAATATACCATCAATGACTATATTCTAAACTAGGAAGGATGTTCATAACAACAAGTTTAAATCCTTTAGTAGCAAGAAAGTAATACCTATATCTTCATTTAGAAATATTACTAGGTAATGTTGACACCGAACTCATATACATGATAAGGAAATAAAATTTCATGTAACTCATCATCTAGTAAGCATATAGATGTATCCAAGATATGGAAAGGCAAGAAAAGGACAAATAAAATTCAATCTAAAACCATTGTCATCGAGCAATATGGCAAGGGTTTTCAAAGTTAGAGGTTGCTTACAATCAAACGATAATGTTAAGAGACTTCAACTCCAAACATTTTTTACTATGAATTTATTCTCTTCTGGTGAGGGTATAGGATTTGCAATCACTACATAGATACTAAACAAAAACTATTAAAAAGTGTGTTAGGTTGTCGATTGTCTCAATTGTCTGCTTCAAAAAGAAGCTATATCATACAAGCAAGTGTGATGTCTTTGTCATAAATCTTTTGGACAAGCTTTCATAAATTCTATTTTTGCCAAGACAAATCAATAAACTCGATGTTAGTAGGAAATTTATTTTTGGCTTTCATATTTTTTTGGGTTGAAATATTGAGATTTGCATGCATCAAATCAATATTGAAACTCAACCAGATCCACACTTGATTGTTTTGAACTTAAGATGGATTGAGCTAGTGCATCAAGCCATGTATTGCACCATCTAAAGAACATCCACTATGCATACAAAACGTATCACACCTGAGCAACTGTAGCATCTCCCTGAGTGCCACCCCAATGGACTCATCATCCACATATGATGCTCACCTGATGTCTCCGATCTTGGTCACCATCCTGTTATCCAAGCCGATCGCCAAAGCATCACCTGCCTCTCTTGGCTCCTAGCATCTGCTCGCTATCCCTGGCTATGTGCCACCCGACACCATGCCAACACAAACTCATCCATGAGTCACCGCTCATGGGATCCCGAGACTAATGTCTCCCTGATCTTATTGAGATATATGTCTCTGAGTGACTTCCTCTAGGCTATCTGATCTCACCACTTATGGATATGAACCAAACAAGTTCCAACACCTGTGCAAGCCTGTTTGTAGAAATACTCTATTACTGAAGACATGCAAGAGAATGGCGCCCAACTTATCGAAGTAAGCAGACTTATCGGGGAGACCCGACTTGGCCGACTTATCGGGGAGTCCTTGTCGACTCAACCGACATATTGACCCGACGTGTCCGACATATCGACTTCTCCAACTCAATTGGCCACCACAATGACTCGTTCGACTTCTGAATAGTCAAAGCCTTCTCATGCCCACTTCATGTACTGTGCAACGACTTGGACAATGACATCAATAGCCACGATCTCCTCCAGATGACACAATGGCTCCATGCATCTTCTTTGTACACTCATCTGCACAAATGTAAATTGTATATAGATGACTATTGTAATCTAATCAATAGAGATCCCTATTAAGCATTCATTGAGACAGACACTATAGATGCTTTCATGCATAGATTCTTTCTTCAAACTAACTGTCAATAATAAGCTCATAGCTTTTATAGAGCGGAGTTAGCTTCCTGAGCACACAGTTTCGTCCGCTATTATCTTGTGCTCATAGCATCAAACTGACGTGTATTTATATGCACTAATATGAATCAATCATTGTATTTTTATTGCGTTCAGAGTTATTGTCAGGATTGTATATTTGTAAGGGAATACATTCAATTACTATACTAAAAATCATGCTCATTTTTGTTGGATTATTCTCCTAAATCCTATAGTTAATCTACATCCATTTATTTATCTAGCTCTATAGTTTTACTCATGTTTTTACATAGTCTATAGAAATACACTAGAATGGAACTTCGACAGTTTGAACTGTCAAAGGCTGATTGGATCGTGTTATCGTTTGTTACCAGATAATAAATTTGGCTAACTAAATAAGTGACAATGCATTGTGGCTAAGTGTCAATTGTGACCTACGACCTAATTAACTGCCTTAATTGGATAAACTTAGCCGAAGACATGGTCACCAACTGTCGAGTATTCTACTAGAAGCACCATGGCAATCCTGATCGCGATGTTAGATATTTTGCGGATAATTGTGGCCTGGTGGCATTTCTGGCAGAACTTAGAGGTTTTTGGGATCGAGGACTACCCCCAATCGCCCTTGATATCAATAAATCCTTGTGCACACAAGACGATCATATCAACGTTGCAAGGCTCTATTATCGCGCTACACTCACTTCCTCCCCGCACTTTGATATGGTGGAGCTATGGAAAACCCATAACTTTCTCCAGGATATGCTCCATTACTACAAACCCATGCCCTTCCTGAACAAATTACGGTGGCAAATGATGGAGGGCATCGACACGACAATCTACCACTCCCAACAACAACAGTCTCGCCTCCAAGAAGCACAAAAGATCCAAGACGAAAAGGCGTCGATTGGTGTGGGACCACCAATTCAATAAGGAGGGGGATAATGTTAGCAAACTGTGCTAACACAGAGAAAAGAAATAAATAAAACTCCGTGGCATGTGTTTTGTAAGACCACGTATGAGTATCTGTCAATAAACTTCAAGCCATGGCATGTGTTTTGTAAGTCCATGAGTAGAAGCTTAAATAATAATAAAATAGCTTAAACTTAGATTTAGAACTTAGACTTAGGAAACTTAAGATTAGAAATATTTTATCTTAAGAGATTTGAAGTTCTAAATCCTAAGTTAGAAGTTCTTGAAAGGCTAGAAAAAGATTAGTCCCATAAGTTAGTAGACACTTATGGAAGACCCTCCTTGCCATAAAAGGAGAGGTATTTGCATTATAAACGACACTTTTGAGATTAAGCTATCTTGCTCTCTATTTTGGAGAATTATCATTCTATTTCATTTGTGTTTCCTTTGGAAGGTGCATAGCTTGAGGGAAGGTGCTAGGGCCCCCTCTTGCCTCCTTTTCATCGGCTTTATTGTGGCATGTTCATTATTGCGTATTTGCTTAGTATTTGCTACAATCTCATTTTATTACCCTTTGGGTGTTAATCTAGGATGTAATCTAATCACCTTGCTAGTTGGGTAAGCCTTAGTAAAGTTTTGTATTTTGTCATCTCAGTTAGTTTCATTTCTATTTCGGGCACTGGTATCGAGCATCACGTGAAGGACTACCCATCTTGATCCAAACCTGTTGCTTCTGTTTGTTCAGTGCAAGTTGAGACCTTGCCAATCAAAACTCATCCAGCATGGGTCTTAACTAGGGCACAAACCCAACGCCAAACCACTACACTTGCACCCAGCAAGACACAACAACATGTCGATCCTCCAAGTGAAGATTGTTTACCCTCAACCTTCTGAAGAAATTTGGCTGCATCATCAATATTGCCAGCAAATCCACAATGTCAACCAACAATCTTCCATCTCTCAAAAAGCACCTCACAAGCCTTTTGATAGCAAAACCCTTGAAGGTACTGGAGTTTGGGGAGATCTATTGGAAGCCAATGTCAGTCTACCGTTCCATGTTCTATGGAAGCATGCTGGTAAGTGGAAACACCATATCCAATCCAATGACATCACCACCCCTGATGAGTTGCCTGAAATGCCCTTACATCTAACCAATCCACTCAATGAATGAGGCAACATCAAAATCCTAGCTACCCATCACCAATCTCGTGAAGTTTTAGCTGTTCTCGATGGTGGCTCCAGTGTCAATATAATTTTCACATCCCTCATGCTAGAATGGAATCTGAGAGACAAGCTTACCAAACCCAGTTGTCAGCTTCGGATGGCTAATCAAAGTGTGGTTCGACCTACTGGCTTCCTTCCACAAGTATTAATCAAACTAGGAGGCCTAAAGTTTTCTGTCGATCTCGAACCTTGATATTCCCAGTAATGCCTATTCCTATGAATTACTACTTGGTCGTCCGTGGCTCATCAATGCAAGAGTCGTTCATGACGAGAGCAAAGGACGAGTCACCTTTGAAAATCATGACAATTCTATCACCATTGATTCAACTGGCAAACTCAAACCCGCACGCATTCATGACGAAGGGTCCTCAACCACCAATTCAGTGTTTGAGCCATACCAATCCAACTACGAAAAAGGTCATTATGTTAAATCTTCTGATATCATAAACTGGGGTCACAGTTTAGCTACCATTGATTGTACATTCGCTGATTATTGTGCTCAACATCAAGATGATTGTACCTCTCCACTCCTGTACAATGAGTAAATGTCATCAACACCCAAGAGGACTAGATCCAATCATTTTGAGTATCTAGAGTTCTAGAAACTTTGCATAAATAAAAAAGAATTGAACTCAAAGCCTAGAAAAACATAAAGGCTTTTGAATGATCAACCAAATTCTCATTCTTCTCTTCAAAGTTACATAGGACATGTTCCCTCATGGTGAGAGTATAGAATTTGGAAGCAATATGGTTTACGTTTATTTTGCAGCTGCCATATTGCCTCTGTTTGTAAGAATACCTAAAGAAAAAGACAAAAAGAAAATCTCCTTTGATGAAACCAATAAAGTTGACAGTATTTTATAAGGCCAATATATTGGTAATTATCAATTTGTGTTGGAAGTAAATATGGTTTGTGTATGTTGGCTAGATCTACTCATGATGCGGTGTAGTATAGAGAGGATCATCCACTTTCTAAGTTTCTACCAAGCTTCAAACGGAAATGCAGAAATAAAGAACAATGACGAAGCACTAAGGCTTACCCAACTAGTGCTCGGAACGGAAATGAAACTACCTAAGATGACAAAATATAAAACCTTATTAAGGCTTACCCAACTAGCAAGGTGATTACACTAAATTCTAGATTAACACCCAAAGGGATTGAGAATGATAGAATGTGGCTAAACTAAGCATAAAGCAATTAAAAATATGCCACAATAAAAACCAATGAAAGGAGGCAAGAGGAGGCCTGAGCACCTTCCCTCAAGCTATGCACCTTCCAATAGGAACACAAAGAAATAGAATGATTTCTCAAATAGAGAGCAATTTAGCATAATCTCAAAGTGTTATTTATAAGGCAAATACCTCTCCTTTTATGGCAAGGAGGGTCTTCTCCTTCTTCTTCGATTGATATTTCTTCTTCGTTTTAATGTTATGTTTCTTCCTTTTTGGCTTCTTCATACCTTGAAATCCACTTTTCCATTTGTCCACAATTATATATTATGAACATGTCAATTTTCTCTTTTAATTGAGGTGAAAGTCTCTTTTGCACACCATTTCCTTGTGGTACTTCACCCTTAACATGTTCATCTTCTTCTTCACACCACATTTTTGGACTTGTAGGATGCAATTGTGAGATTATTTCGATGATATGAAACAAAGATTCTTGTACAAGCCAATTTTCTGCAATGCTACCTTTTGGCCTTGCCTTTTGTCTCACAAAGCCTTTCAAAACTTTCATAAAATGCTCAAGGTAGAACATCCACCTCGTGTGCACAGGTCCTGCAATTGATACTTCTTCGACCAAATGCACTAGAAGATGAACTTGTTTTTCCAAAAAGGAAGTTGGAAAATCTCTTTCCAACAAACAAACCATTTCGATCATTTGGATTTTTATGGAATCCAATTCATAATTTTTTATTTCTTTTGAGGAAATCCACCTGCAAGATTAATATAACATTAGGTTGTTTAGCACATAAAAATATTGAAATAGCACATAATTATACAAGTGTTTAAAAAAATTACATACCTGATCATCGATGATAAATTTTAAAGCGTACTTCATACGTCATCGTTGAAGAGACTTCAAATAGAAAATGGAAGTATGAATTGCAACATCTTATGCCAATCATGTGATTTCAATCCAGTTAATTTACCATCTTTGGTAAATAATTTGCATAAAGAATGTGCATAGCCTGTTGGAGTTCTCATTTGTTTTATGACATGTTTAACATAAGAGATTTGCTCTTTTGTAAGAATCCATAGCACGCTAGGTAAAATCTCATCTCCACCTTCAGTGTATTGAATCCAATACGGTCTTTTCACGTCGGCCGCTTGTAGATCTTTATGGGCTATGGAGTTGTCTTTTATGCCAATGATGTGGTTCCCTAATGATTCACCGACGTTTTTGAATATGTGCATAGGATCCAATAGATGATTTATCAATAAATTCCTCCAATAGGGTAATTTATGAAAAATAGACAACCGTTTCATACCATGAAGGGATTCATTCCATGAAGAATTGACATCGTGATGTTTAAGCCATTCACCATGCCATTCCGCTACTCCCATGCGTGAGGGTGGTGGTGTAGTTAAAGGATTATCTCCTCACCCCCAAAAAACCTCTCATTCAATCTTCAAAAAGGATGATCAAGCTCAAGTATTTGCGATGATTTTCGTAGACCACTTTTTTTAACATATTTGTGTTATGTCGACCCTCCGAATGTGGTCCACAATCAATATATTATTTACATACCTGAACATTCACTTAAACCAGATAGTCATGCATCATCCACATTAGAATTCCACGAACAATGAAATTCCTTTGTTGTATAGGTCTCGAGATGTCGTAAGCGTGAAATAATAGCATATGGTGTAGTACGTTTTCCAAATTGTACTTATTGTTTTACAGTCATTAATTACAGAATTTAATGATTGCATATTGTTTGAAAAGTCAAAAGGTTGATTAGATAGTGATTTTGGACCAAAAATTGGGGTTTTTGGACCATAAATGGGCTATGAAAACCATGTTTGACTTGAATCAGAACGTTTAGTGCTTGCATGCAATGGAATTACAGGGATTTGGATTTTATTGCACGAATTTGTGGATTTCCCCCACAAATTTTGGTCAAAATTGGTCAAAAAACAAGGTTTTTTTTTTATGGTTTTTGGACTAATTTTGGGGTAGATCTCAATATTCTCAGCCAAGAATTGGTCTGGACCCTTTCAAAGATGTAATGAAGCTGTCCCTAAGCTGTCATGAACTTTGGTAGGGATTTTAGGGGCTCTAAACACTAAAAAATAGTGTATTTTTGATGATTTTTGAGCATAAATACCTCTCAATTGGGGGTCTGAACCTGTTGGTTCTTGTTACAAGATGAAAGATATATGGATTGCCTATGATTTGAGCCATCATGCATCCAATTTGGATAGATGTGCATTAGACACCAACATATTGAAGTTTTGCTTGTTGAAGGAGGCCAAGAATGCATTTTTTGCATGATCTGAGCTTATGATTGCTTGGTGGACCTGTTAGAAGCTTCTATGCCTATCTAATGAACCTTAGTAGAGTGCTTGTAACCTCTAATCCAAGGATTTTTGGCCTGCGATGTGTTTTTCGAAGATTCCTCTCCACAAAAGTGCAGCCTCCTACCTGTTCTTCATGCATTAAATGCTCGCATGTGTGAAACCAGGGGTGCAGGGTGACATGGCAAATACCTTGTAGACCCACTCTCCCTCCGTATTGTGCTTTACAATGACGAATTTGGTGTCCTGTAGAGAAAGTTATGGTCGTCTGAAGTTTGGCAATTTTTGAACTAAAATTTGCAAAATTTCGGAATTGTTCTAATACATGCATGCTTGTAAATCAGTATAGTGCTTTCCTGATGATGAAAATGTATAGATAGACCTATGTGCATGCTTAAATGCATGTTGCATGCGTAACCAGTGACTTTGATCAGAAGAATTCTTGCATGTAACTATTTTTAGCAAATCTAGATCAAAAAGCAGATTTTCCAGCAACTTACGAAATTTGTTTACTTTTTTGAAAAAGTCTGTGCATGTCGAGTAGTTCCATGCAGGATCTTTTGAAATAATATCGATTTGAGACAATGCCTGTGTTTTTGCAAAATCGATCTATTGAATCGATTTTCACAATTGGTCCATTTTGAACGGATTTCGAAAATTCCAATCTTTCGTAAATGTTAGCAACTGTGCTAACACAGAGAAAAGAAATAAATAAAACTCCGTGGCATGTGTTTTGTAAGACCACATATGAGTATCTATCAATAAACTTCAAGCCATGATATGTGTTTTGTAAGTCCATGAGTAGAAGCTTAAATAATAATAAAATAGCTTAAACTTAGATTTAGAACTTAGACTTAGGAAACTTAAGATAAGAAATATTTTATCTTAAGAGATTCGAAGTTCTAAATCCTAAGTTAGAAGTTCTTGAAAGGCTAGAAACAGATTATTCCCATAAGTTAGTAGACACTTATGGAAGACCCTCCTTGCCATAAAAGGAGAGGTATTTGCATTGTAAACAACACTTTTGAGATTAAGCTATCTTGCTCTCTATTTTGGAGAATTATCATTCTATTTCATTTGTGTTCCCTTTGGAAAGGTGCGTAGCTTGAGGGAAGGTGCTCGGGCCTCCTCTTGCCTCCTTTTCATCGGTTTTATTGTTGCATATTCATTATTGTTTATTTGCTTAGTATTTGCCGCAATCTCATTTTATTACCCTTTGGGTGTTAATCTAGGATTTAGTCTAATCACCTTGCTAGTTGGGTAAGCCTTAGTAAGGTTTTGTATTTTGCCATCTCAGTTAATTTCATTTCTATTTCGGGCACTAGTTGGGCTTAGCCTTAGTGCTTCATCATTGTTTTATTTTCGTACTTCGTCTAAAGCTTGGTAAAAACTTAGAAAGCGAACTCTCTATACTACACCACATCGTGAGTAGATCTAGCCAAACACTGACAAACCATATTTACTTCCAAAATTGGCACCGTTGCCGCTTTTTAAGTATTTTTTACCTAGCTTCTTCTCCTTCTTCTTTTTGTTTTTTTTGCTTCCGTGTTATATGTCTGCTTGTGTGCTTGTCTCTATCTACCAAAAAATAGCACACGTCGTCTCTCCAGGTCCTACACGAGCTGCGGAACAACTTCTTCAATCGGGGGGAAGCAACAAAAGAGTCAACTTGGGTAATTTCTTCAAAAGAAGTGACCCAAGTGACCTTTTTCACAATCAAAAAGGTATATCAGAATTCGCCAGCCTGTCTGCAACCTTAACAGACCTTGATCTTTCATTTTATCACGTCCACGAATTCTGAGAACGATCAAATTTTGAGAAAACAACCTGATATACTGTCAAAATCCCTTATTTCTCACCCAAATCTTTGTCCTAAAATTCGCCGGCCTCACTCAGGCTAGATCTCATCAAGATCAGTCCTCCAGCAGCTCCACGAATTCTATCTCAGAGATTTTGCCCGTTTACTATTAGAACATCACATTTTTTTTCTATATTCCCTATCTGCCAGTCAAACCTCTCTGTTAGAATTCGCCATCTAGCCTAAGAATTCGTTCTCAAAGAGCATGATGTCTCTGTCCTATCCGCGAATTCTGAAACTCCAATTTTTTTCCAAAAAATCTAAAAAAATCACTATTCTGACATTCAAAACTCCTTTTTAGAATTCGCGAGTATTACAGTTAGATTTATCTGCCTCTCCACGATTTCTCAGCCTGTCTGCAAATTCTATTATGATCAGAAAGACCAGTTTTTGTCCTACACTATCAATTCTGCAAGCAAACTGCCCTTTTACCAAGTACAATACTGTCCTGCTCATCTATATTCTGCATCATGTCTTGTGACTATGCTGAATCTTATAATCCGACTCCTCCACGACTAGAACGAAGAATTCCACGTATCGATGCACCAAAGTACGATAGCGAATCTGACCTAGTCCGATTTCTCCAAGACTTTGATAATGCATGTCGTTTTTATGGAGATACCTTTGAACCAACCTGCTCCAGAACAAGCTGTACATTACCTTGATCCAAATACCATCGATCCAGCAACCTACTATGTGGAAGACCATATTCACCCACAGTACCCCACTGAGACCATGGTTTATTACACATATGATCCTAATGCCCAACTAGTGGACCACAACACTCAATCGTATGACCCAAATCAAGCTGCATTTGCCGCACATCCACTCCCAACAATATGAGAATGCTTTATCTGCGCAGGTAAGCATCCTAGTATTCGCTACCCAGATAAACTCCGCTTTCCTCCAGCTTGTGAAAACTTGGGTAAGCCTTAGTGCTTCATCATTGTTTTATTTTCGTACTCCGTCTAAAGCTTGGTAAAAACTTAGAAAGTGGACGATACTTTCTATACTACACCACATCGTGAGTAGATCTAGCCAAACATTGACAAACCAGATTTACTTCCAACAGTAAAAGTTAATGTTTGGCCATAAAAAGTTGTTGTTGTTTAAGTTGTTCTGATATTGATTTTGCGAAAGTTTGCACAAACGAGTGAAAGACCTTGCTGGATAATATCAGCCAGTTATGAAGGTTTTGAACATTTCACTTATTAGTTAATGATTGGATCTCGACTAATTCAAGCAAATTTTGCATGCCAAGAAATCAACATGGCAGACGATAATGCAAATGCAGCTCTCGATGGTCAGGTGCCAATGCCTACCTATCTGCAATTTTGCCAGTCATTAAGCCAAGTGCTTAATGAGATAAACAACAAGAACACTTTACGTGATCAACAAATGGAAGTACTGTTAAATCAAGTCAGAGCTTTGTCTGTTCCGAATTTGGACTTTTAGCCTGAACCATTTTCCGGGGAGAAGAAAGAGAAGAAACCTGAAATTGTGGATGACTGGTTAACCAAGTGGACCAGCTATTTTAATATACACGGAATTTCTGAGGAGAAAAAGATAGAGAGTGTTATTCTGTTCTTCCGTGGTAAAGCTTCGTCGTGGTGGCGTGACTGACAACCTAAACCTACCACATGGGACAAGTTTAAGGAGGTGTTCAGAAAGTCGTTTGTGGTTGTGGACGACTCGGATTTTTACCAAATATTTGTGAATTGCAAAATGGGTATTCAGAGTTTGGACTCGTACCTACAAGATTTTATGGATTTATGGAATACAGTCTCCTCATTCAATGCAAAACTGGCATTGTGGCAGTTTATCCCTAGTTCTGCCCGTAGATTATCAGAATGAGTGTAAGCGTAACGTGCTTCAAACCTTTGATGATGTAGTTTGTGTCGCGAAAGAGTACGACTCCACGGTTGTGGCATCTAGGAAGCAGTTACAGGCTAATCCATCTGGATCATCCGGACCCAGCCAGAAAAAAGAGAAGAAAAAGAGTTCATGGAAATAAGAAAACAAAATATTTCGACGAACTGGATCAAGCTGCATCTGAATTTAGACAAAAGAAAAAATTGTCCCGGAAAAAGGGTAGAAGGACCAATGTTTGTTTCCATTGCAGTCAGCCTGAACATGTTATGAAATTCTACCTGGAACGAAAGAAAGGTGCAGCTCAAGTGATTGAGATGCTAGGTAATGATAATCTTAAGCTGAAAATCAATAAAATTGATTGTGAGTGTGATTGTTCTTTCAGTACTACTTCATTCTTGCCAAATGATTTATTTCGTTTGAAAGGCACTGTGAATGGACATGAAGTTAATATTTTAGTGGACAGTGGATCTACTCATAATTTCATTAACCCTGGTCTTGTGCAGAGACTCGGACTCAAAACTGAAGTCAGTAACCATAGATATCGAGTATATCTAGCTTCAGGAGCGAAGTTGGAGACGTGGGATGTGAAAGTTCCAAGGCTCCATGTTTGGATCCAGGACTATAGATAGTTAATTGATTTCCATGTTTTAGATTTAGCGCGTACGGATATTATTCTAGGATACTAGTGGTTATTTAATAAGCATCCTGAAATAGATTTTGAGAAGCATGTTCTCTCTTTTCGGGAGGGTAAAAAAATAGTTACATTGTTTGGAGACAATTTTGTACATCCATCTGGGATGAGTTCATTTGCTAATGTAATGGAAATTTTTGATTCGCAGTATGAAATTTATTCTTTATTTGCTAAGCCAATTTTGGATTTATCTGAAATGCATCTAAGTAGTTATGAATTGTCAGAAATTCTTAACTCGATAGACTTAGATCAGGAGCAAATTGAGAAGAATAAGTTACTGTCTGAATTCAAAGATGTATTTCTAGAAGAATTACCTCATGGAATACCGCCATCCAGATCGGTAGACCATAAGATTGAGTTAATTCCAGGTAGTCACCCTATCTGTAGACAACCTTACAGGTTGTCTCAGAAAGAAGAGGTAGAGATTACTAAGCAAATTGAAAACAAGTAAGTCGCCTTGGGAAGCTCCTATTCTTTTGAAAGCGAAGAAAGATGGAGGCTTCAGGATGTGTGTGGACTACAAAGGTTGAATAAAGTAACTATTAAAAATAAATATCCTTTGCCTCGTATGGATGATCTGGTAGATCGATTAGGTGGAGCTAAATACTTCACAAAGATAGATCTTAGAACCGGATATCATCATATTAGAATTCATCCGGATGACGTGCATAAGACTGGTTTTTGGACGAGATTCGGTCATTATGAATCTCTTGTGCTTCCTTTTGGGTTGACAAATGCACCAGCTACATTCCAACACATGATAAACGACCTTTTTTGTCCATATCTAGGAAAGTTTGTGGTTGTATTCTTAGATGATCTCATCTACAGTAAAACACTTAAGGAGCATTTGAGTCATCTTAAGACTGTCTTAGATATTCTCAGACGAGAGAAACTCTACGCTAAGGAATCTAAATGCGAGTTCTTTAAGCATGAGTTGTTGTACCTCGGTCATAAGGTCACCTGTAGTGGGTTGGAGATTTACGAGAATAAGGTCAAGACAGTGCTTGATTGGACGATACCGAAGACGATTAGAGAAGTTAAATCTTTTCTTGGTTTCACAGTTTTCTTTCGTAAGTCAATTGAGGATTATGCTAAAGTGGCAGCACCCTTGAATTAATTTGACTAAAGGCAGAGTTAATAAAAAGAAAAAGAGAGTTCAACCTAGCAAGCCTATTGAGTGGAATGATGAATTGAACCAATGCTTTGAGAAACTCAAGCAAATGGTTGCTTCAGCTCCTGTTTTACAGATCGCGAATCCTGATTTACCTTACGTCGTGCGAACTGACGCAAGTGATTCGGTGATAGGAGCAGTTCTTCTACAGGAGGACAGGCCGATAGCATTTGAAAGTAAGAAACTCACGGGGCCTCAGTTGCGTTATACAACTCAGGAGAAAGAGTTATTTGTTGTGATACATGCGCTTAAAACTTGGAGGCATTACCTTTATGGTAGTCAATTTATAGTGTATACAGATCACCAACCTCTGAAGTACTTTTGTAATCAGAACAATCTAAGGGGTCGTAAAGCTTGTTGGGATGAGCTTATGCAGGAATTTGAACATGAGATCTGATATGTCAAGGGTAGCTCTAAACAAGTTGCGGATGCACTTAGTCGGATTGGTGAATTAAATGAACTTTCTTTCACCCAATTTCCACAAAGTTGATGACTGGGTATATCTTAGAATACCTGAGGATTCTAAGACTATGAGTACAAGAAAGCATTATAAATTTTCTACGAGATATTGTGGACCGTTTCGGATTATAAAAAAAATCGGTTCTTTAGCTTACGAACTAGATCTTCAGAACAAGACTACAAATCACCCAGTGTTTCATGTAAGCCAATTAAAATTAAGTTTGCATGAAGGTGAAGTAGTTGGTTTAGAGGAAGATCTTACCCATTTGGAGGACTCATCGCTTAATGTTCCTTTGGAACCTGAAAAGGTACTCAGAACCAGAGCTAAACAATTGAGAAATCGTTCTATGTCTGAGTGCTTGATCAGGTGGAAGGGACAAACTGAGGATGATGATTCATGGGAGAGGGTCGAAAGCATAAAGAAGAATTTCCCTAGTTTTCATTTCTAGAGATAGAAATGGTTTAAGGGAGGAAGAATGTTATGTCCATGTCCTGTACAAGGGAATCGGAATTATTCCTGACGTGGATATCCGGTCACTCCAGTTGTATGTGGTTATTAGTTATGCTACGTCATTCCGGACGTGGTCGTATTAAATAATTAATAATCATATGAGGGCCCAGACCTATAATTGGACATAGGAGCACATGCATGGTGAAGACTGCTTTAATGCGAGAATAGGAGATCAATAGCTCAATTTAGGTTGCATGGGAATCCTGAAAGAAATATTCTCTTTCTCTTGAGGAGAATAAGTCTAGTGGAAACTCGCCCGTCCTCCTATTGTGAATTGTGATTCTTGAGCCAATTTTTCCTCTCCTCTCTTGTGTTCTTCACTGTGGCTTGGGGGTGGATTGGTTAGGGTATTGACTAGCCTCTCCATATTGGTTGGGTGGTTCATGCTCCATAGGTGTTCTTTTGGTTTGCATGTGATTGGAATCCAATAGATCTTCACTTGGTGATTCTTACTCCGGGCATCAGTTTGATGGCTCAGATGGTGGTGATGGGGCATGATTTCAACAATTGCCAACAAATAATCAAGACTCGGCATTTCAGGGAAGTCTCAAGGACCACAAGGGAGAACGACGGACCTTTGGAACCATTACCGTCGAAATGCACTCGTGAATGAGTTTTTGATACGATGCTAAAAGCATCCAAAAACGAAAAAGAAGTGACCGAATTAGAATGGAAATTTGTTCATGATGTGGATGGAAGGTTAGTGTAGTATTGTCTTTGTCAAGTTTTGTTTTTATACTACTCATAATCAATATATTTTTATTTACATAAATTTGTTCGTTTTTGTATTGTAGTATAAATCATACACTGCCATGTGGGCATATGGACATCATTATCATGTTGAGAGAGTGGACAACAAGCGACGTACATATGATTGTGGTATAATGGCCAACTTTCAACAAGAGAGTCATTCTAGTGCAAGGGACGTGAATATCATTTCGGACGACCTAGACTATGTCGACACATTGCAACATATTTATGAAGTCGATTACGAGACTAATGGCAATACTTTATTTTTTACGTAAAATGGTTTAAGGTCATCTATCGTGGAAGCAACGCCACAATTAGAAATGATAACTCAATTTTTTTTTCAAATCGACTCAACAAAATGTATATCGATGGACTTTCATGACACTTTAGTATTGCCACGACATTGCGAACAGGTGAGACTCTACAATCCAAATGTCATTAATCTTTTCAATGTCTTATCTATGTATCGATCTTATAGTACTAATCTTTTTTTTTTTAATTCTTTGGCAGATTATATCTCATCCGGATCGAATAGACCCAAGAAGGTGGTATGTGATCCAACTTAATGCAAGAAAACGACGTGTGTTTGAAGGAAAAGATATTGTAATATTGGACACACACGACAAACCACCATCCAATTTTGAGGTTTTGGAAGAACATGAACCACTCATCCAAGCTCCAAATGATATGGACATGACAGGAGAAGAAGTTACAATTGAAAATGATGAGATGCCTACAATCATAGAAGGCCAAATTGAGGGTAATTTGAGGCCCCCACGTTTGGATGAAATAGAGCTAGAAGAAGAAGAGTTTGAATATGAATTTGGTCACATTATCAAAGGGACACGATCAGAAATCTACGATTGTACTTAGACCTAGATTCAGATGACTGTCAGACTTGTGTGATGACGAGAATGACGAAAATGACGAGAATGATTTATAATTATTAATACTTGAACTCACTTGCATTCATTTATTTTTTTAATATTCATTGCAATACTTTTATGTTTACTTTTATAGTTAGTTAGAGTTGAATGTGATAATTATAATACCTGAACCTTGTGATTATGTCCTATTTCAGAATGTCACCTCATATTCCCTCCCTACGGCATATAGGTTTTTCCATTCAAGGAAAGATTAGAATCTTGCCTTTAACGGGAGAAAAGTAAGGGCTACACACTTTCCTAGGATTGGGAATTTTAATTATCTACATTTCACTCTTTTATATTAACTAATTTCTAGTGTGTGATAAAATATGACATTGCTTCAAACAAAATGAAAGTGATGAATTACATTTGACTTTATTAGTATCTTAGATAATGTATTCCAACAATCACAAAATTGAGACAACATGTACACACTCACCGATAAGCTCGAAGCTTTAGTGCAAGCTTGTTCGCTCTTTCAACTCTTGCTCTCTTTTCTTTTCTTTGAATATCTTTGTCACATACACAAGCAATTCAAATATAACACTATATTACACAGTTGAATCATTATTGCAAACAAT